>LPNX010343484.1:1477734-1582425 GCA_001517045.1 Pseudotsuga menziesii
GCTTAAGGGGTTTCATAGCAATTTTATTTTGCATTCATAGCCCCTATTACAAAATGCCATGCTTGAGCAATTACATTATTACATCAAAACTCAGTTGATTAACCACCAAGGGGTGGAATTAATTAACTGGAAAAAATTAATAAAAATTCAAAAACATAACGAAACTCCGCAAGACTCTACACAATTGTCTAGCATGGTCATGAATTACACTTTAAGGCTTTAGCCACCTCATGGACTTGATTGGTAGAACGCCCGTCACCACTTTGGAGGATTTTGAGTGAAAACCAAACCGATTAAACTCGTTTGTTCAACAAGATCAATTGGAAAGGGAAAAACACTCGATGAGGGGACTTCCCTAACAATCAGTTCCATGGTGTGGCATCCGTATCATATGATCCACACTAGCACATATAATTACATTAATTTTCCCACGCAGGGGAGCGGACATTTCGTTTTACAAAAGGGCAATTGCCCTGCAGAAGTGAAGAAATCCTCAGATTTTTTCAAGGTATAATTATGTACATCCTTATGTACATGGAGTTGCCACCTAGTCGAAATAGGTGGGCAACAGACCGAATTTTTCAATTTATCTATTTTTTGGTCTTTTTTACCATTTTCGAGTAATAATTAATTTTGGAGATAAATAATTACTCGGAAACTTAGAAAAGTGGGTTTAGAGGTTAAGTGGGTGCTCTAAGTTAGAAAATGAGCAACTCCATGGAAAATTCCGCCCCTAGACCACACTTATGCCCTTTTGAATATTTTTAACTAGATTATTAAAAATAAGCCTGGAAAACAGAAAAATTTATATTTTCCAGAAATTAAAAAAAAACCATGGGGGAGTTAGTACATGTTCATATGACTAAAAAATAATGATTAGCATGGTAATATACATTGACACGTAGGTTTTAATAACCTCCTAAGGTCTAAACACCAAGACATTTACTCTAGCTTTGGAGGAATGGGTGAAAAACTCGAAAATTATAAGTCATTAAAAAACAGCGTAGAATTCTCAAAGAAAAAACACCCTAGAGTAAAGTATTGATGACTAGGTCTTAGTAAAGCCAAACCTTTTACATAATTTCATCATGCTAAGTCATTTATTAAAATTTCCCCATATGGTATGAACATGTGAAAAAAAAAGGGTCATTGATTGGCCTGATGAACTTCTGAACACATGTGATGAACAATTCAATTGTCCAATTCTTTGACTGCTCGCTGGAAATCCACCTAAGTGCAAATTAGTGGATAACAGTGTCATCAACATCATTAGTGTTGAATTTTAGCATTAGCATGTATTCTTTAAAAAATTTGCAGGCAGTAAGATAACAATAGACAAGTGTAGTAGACAAATCAAAACATAACACACATGAACACAAGATGTTTTTCACGGGGAAACCTTTAAAGGAAAAAAACCCCAAAAGAATTAGTAATTCATCTCTTAAATGAGATGACTTGAGTTCTTCAATAATTCTCAAACCCTAGAAGGCTTGATCAATTCCAAATCCTAGCACAGATAACCAACAAATTTGTCAACAAGACAAAATACAAGAAATATTGAATTTAGGGCTTCATGCCCAAATTCTCTTTCTGTTGCTGCTCGAGATTGATTTATGTTGCCCAGATTCCAGTATGGCTGCCCCAGTCTGCCACACACTGCCCAAACTATAAATGGGCTGCCCGAGTTTGTTGTTGAACTGCTTGAGCTTGTGGATGAGTTGCCCGGAACCTGTAGAGGTCTGTCCAAGCTTCTTGAGTGCTTCCCGAAATATATTAGGGTTTCCCAACAATCTGTACCTGCCCAAGTATGAACAGGAGCTGCCCGAAGGTAAAGGTAGAATGCTAGCACACTGCCCAAGGAGTGTTGTTGCTACCCGTAGGTTTAAACAGACTGCCCAAGGTTGAAGTCACCCTGCCCAAAATAGATTACAGGATGCCCATCAATTCTGTGTAAGTGCCCGAGCTAAACAGAGGCTACTCGAGAGTATAGATGGTTCTGTGCTGCCAGAGCATCTGATCTAGGTTGCTCGAGATCTGTTGGTGGTTTGCTGTGCTGCCCGGAACCCTGTTGCAGCCAGCCCGAAATCTCTCTAGCTGCCCAGACTGGGAAATACCTGCCCGGATCCGTAATTGGCTGCCTGGAAGCTTGCCCGGGCCTGTAGCAACCTTCCTAAACTTCCTGTAGCAGGGTGAGGGTTTCCCATGCTCCTGTTGGAGTTGCTCAAGCCTTCTGTGGAGATGCAGCAGCAGTAAAAGGGCTATCTGAGGGTAGAATGAGACTGCTCGTGAAGGTTCTGTTGCTGTCCAAGGTGAGCCAAAGGCTGCCATGAAGAGAAAGTGGACTAGGGTCAAACCCTAGCTTGGATCGGATGGTAGAAGATGAACCCTAGTTGACTTAGGGTTAGGCTGTAGCTGAAGGTGGAGATGCCCTAGATAGAAGCCTCCATGCGAGGGCATACACAATAAAATCTTCCTCTCTTCAAGAACCAGCGAAAATCTTCTTTTGGAGTAGTTGATGATCATGAGCAAGTGTGTGTAAAAAATGAAATGAGTTGATCTTTTATAGCCTTTGAATCACCTAGATGTGGACCAAAACAAAATAACAATATTTAATTCTTTTATCTTTTTTACTTTTACCTTTAGTAGTACTAAAGGTCTTTTTGTACGTTCACTTTGATTCCTTAGTGGTCTAATGGTCCTTCTAAGTGGTCATAAGGGTCCTTCTTCCCCACTCAAAGTACATCATCATAAATAGAGAGAATTACTAATGCTTTTATCTCACACTCCTTGTGCCACTAAGATCAAGTACTAGGTGTCTCAAACAAGGGTAGTTAATCCTTGGAGAAGATCACAAAGCCCACAGATCGAGGGAAGGAGTGTGTCACATGCTCAGACCCGATCTAGGACTTATAGTGATGTCCTGGTATCTGACCAAGTGCCTCAGCCATAGGCTGCATAATTTGACCCAACGTCAAATACTTGGTAACTGACCAAGCGCCTCCATTCTCCCGAAGAATGGCCCCCAGCCCTAGGTTGAGTCCCCCAGTTCTAGATTGGTTCATCTTCCTGGTAAGTGGTAACTGACCATGTGCCTCCATTCAAAAAATGGCCACTCAACTCTACGTCGAGTTCCCCCAGTGTTAGACTGGTTCCACATCTTGGTCCTTGACTAGATGTCCCCATTCAACAGAATGGATACTTAGCTCAAGGCTGAGTTCCCCCAGTGCTGGACTAGTTCCACATCCTAGTCCTTGACCAGATGTCCCCATTCAACAGAATGGCTACTCAGCTCAAGGCTGAGTTCCACCAATGTTGGACTAGTTCCACATCTTAGGCCTTAACAAGATGTCCCCATTCAACAGTATGGCTACTCAGCTCAAGGCCGAGTTTCCCCAATGCTGAACTGGTTCCACATCTTGGTCCCTTACCAGATGTTCCCATTCTCTTAAGAGAATGGCTCTTGATGCTGCTTAGGAAAAATCAACACTCCCTCTCAGTGAGAGAGGTATTCTCTGCCATGCCAAGCTTGTCACGAAAGTACACGAAGTTTTTGTTGTCAGAGGCTTGGTCAGGTTATCTGCAATCTGTTCGTTTGTACGAATGTACTGCAACTTCAGAGTGCCTCTCTATACTAGGTCTCTGATGAAATGATACTTCATTTCAATGTGTTTCGATCTACCATGAAACACTGGATTCTCTAAAAGCTTAATGCCACTTTGATTATCGCAATGAATAATCGTTGAGTCAAGCTTTCCACCAAAGAGATCATATAGTAGTTTCCTAAGCCAATCTACTTCCTTGCAAGCATCAGTTGCAACAATATACTCTGGTTCAGTTGTACTCTGCTATGGAACCATGTTTCATGCTGGACCAAGAGATCATTGCAGATCCCATACTGAAGCAGTAACCTGAAGTACTTTTCCAATCTACTGCACTTCCATCCCAATCTGAGTCAACATATCCAGCTAACAATACTCCACTACTGGAAGTATACCTGAGCCCATAAGTGATAGTACCTCGCACATATCTGAGTACATGTTTGGCAGCTACCCAGTGTATGTGCTTCGAAATGGACATGAACTGACTCAAAACATTCATTGTGTAACATATATCTGGTCTCGTGTGTACAAGATATATCAAGATCCAATGAGCTGTCGATACAGAGTAGAGTCCACATCTTGTGAACTGGTGGTTGAGTCTCGCAACTTCTTCAAGTTGGTTGTCATGGGCACGCTCATGGACTTGCAGTCTTGCATCCCAAATCTCTGCAAGATGTCCACCACATACTTCCCTTGTGTTAGGAAGATCTCGCCTGGCTTTTACCAGACCTCTAAGCCAAGAAAATAATGCATCAGACCAAGATCCTTCATTTCGAATTCAGAGGTGAACTCCCTCTTACATTGTGCTGTAAGTTGTTCGTCACCTATAAGAAACAAGTCATCCACATATAGGACAAGGATCAAGATATGATTATGAACAACTTTAAAGTACAAATTGGAGTCATCAGTACTTTTGGAAAACCCCAAGTTGTGAAGGAATCCATCCTTCCTTGCATACCAAACTCTCAGAGCCTGTTTGAGCCCATTCAAAGCTTTCTTCAGTTTACACACATGGGACTTGTTCCCATGAGTCACAAAGCCTTCAAGTTGTTCAATGTAGACTTCCTCATCAATCTTGCCATTGAGGAAGGTTGTTTTTACATCCATCCGATGTAACTTCCATCCGAATACTGCAGCAAGAGAAATGATGGTTCTGATAGTAGGATACCTAGCAACAGGAGCAAAAGTCTCATCATAGTTTATGCCCTCTTTTTTACTAAAGGCACGAGCTACAAATTTGACTTTGTACTTCTCAATGCTGCCATCAGCAGCATGCTTGATTTTGTAGAGCCATCTCGAAGTCACCATTGACTTTCCTATCGGTCTGAAAACAACTTCCAATACATCATTTTTCATGATTGAACTATACTCTTCAATCATGGCATCAATCCATACCTGTTGACTTGTTGCTTCTTTGTATGTGGAAGGTTCAACACTGATGAGCTAGCCCGTAAGACCTGAGTACTTCTGTGATCTTATGCTTTCTCTGAAAGTCCCGGGAGGAGCTTTACGCTTCTCAACTTCTTGTACCGTTTCTCGGTACAAGGCAGGTCTCATTTTGGAAGGAGGAACTTCAAGCAGTTCTTCTGGTGGACTTTTAGGTTCCTCAGATACATCTGGAATTTGATTCTCAAATTCCTCTTCCTCCCTCTGAACTTCTAAGTCTGGGATCTCAGAAAGAGGTCCTTCTTGTTTGGGAGAAATCTCTAGCATACTTGTAACCATCTTTTATAGGCCTAAAAGAGTTGTATAGTAGAGGTGTCCAAACCTCCGATGCCACAGCTCACATGGATCAACTCTATGGTGAACCAAGGCTTGTGTGGAATTTCCAGAAGCCTTATAAAGACCTCCCTCTCGAACCCCAATCTGTACAGCTGAGCTTAGCTTCTCGTTCTTTGCCCATAATAGGACCTTCTTGTCCATGAAGAGGACTCTGTAGCCCTTGTCCTCTAAGCCAACAACAAAGAGGATGTTTTTCTTCAAACCAGGAACATATAAGACATCATCAATATGCAAGACCGTACCTGAATCAAGTTGAAGTGAGGTTGAGCCAACTCCTTCAATCTTGTAGGTGGAGTCATTTCCAAGTTATACTTGAGTAGTGAACTTCTTCTTTCTGTAGCTGGTGAGTGCTCCACGGTTACTTGTCATATGTCTGGAAGCAACACTATCTATTAACCAAGAGTTAGCACTGTCAGTGATGGACCCAAAGAGAGCAGAGAGCAAGTAATATTTCCTTCTATGTTCATCTTCTTTGGTAGCCTTGGTATTCTTCTTCTTCTTCTTCTGCAGCAGAGGCTTGGAATCTTCTTTTGAACTTCCTCTTGGGCTACCTGCAATCCTTAGCAAAGTGCCCAATCTTATGACAATTATAGCATCCCACCTTTCAAACATCAAAGTGCTTACCTTATGGTTTCTTTCCCTTCTTTTTCTGAGTGGAGGGTTACTTGAACTTCCTTGTCTTAGCTGTAAGACCAAGGTTTCCATCCTTAGTGCCAATTGCCTTGCCTAAAACTCTTCCTTCTTCTTCCAAGCAATCATGCCAAAGTCTACCAAAGTTTGGCTGATTTTCACGTCCACTTACTGATGCCAGAAACGTTTCCCAAGAGTTTGGGAGACCATCGACTACAGTCTGCACAAGGTCATCATCATCCACAGTATTACCAATAGCAGTAACTTGGTCTCTTAGGTGTGCAATCTTTGTGAAGAAAGGTCCAACTCCTTCATCCCTGTTCATCTTTAGTGTTCGAAGCCTTTTCTTCAAAACTCGCTTATGACTGGGAGCCTTCTTTTCATACAGGTTCGTCAAAGTGTCAAAGCATTCTTTGGCAGTCTTCAATGATGTAATGGTGGGCACCAAGGTTTCCTTCACTGAATCATAGATGATCCTTCAAATCCTTGGCTTGTTTCTTCTTGAAAGCAAATCCTGCCAACATGAGATGTTGGTTCTTCTATGGTGTTGAACACCAAGTCATCAAGGTCATTTTCCTCCAGGATGGTTGTGAGCCTAGCCTTCCAAGGATTGTATTTTCCTTAACATTCAAGCTTCTCTTCTAGTCTGAAAGGATTGGTCGTCATCTCTGCTACACAAGTTAGTTATCTAAGTCTGCAAAATGTCTTAAGGTCTAGGAAGACAACAGTAATCTTCCTCTTATTGGGTCTTCACATGCTAAGCTTTGATACCATGTTGAATTTTAGCATTACCATGTATCCTTTAAAAAAATTGCAGACAACAAGATAACAATAGACAAGTGCAGTGGACAAATCAAAACATCACACACATGAACACAAGATGTTTTTTACGGGGAAACCTTTAAAGGACAAAAACCCCAAAAGCATTAGTAATTCATTTCTTAAATGAGATGACTTGAGTTCTTCAATAATTCTCAAACCCTAGAAGGCTTGATCAATTCCAAATCCCAACACAGATAACCAACAAATTTGTCAACAAGAAAAAAATACAAGAAATATTGAATTTAGGGCTTCATGCCCAGATTCTCTTTCTATTGTTGCCCAAGATTGATTTCTACTGCCCGGATTCCAGTATGGCTTCCCGGAGTCTGCCACACACTGCCTGAACTGTAAATGGGTTGCCCGAGTCTGTTGTTGGACTTCACGAGCCTATGGATGAGCTGCCCGGGTCCTATAGAGGTCTATCCAAGCTTCCTGAGTGTTGCCCAGAATAGATTAGGGCTGCCCAACAGTCTGTACCTTCCCAAGTCTGAACAGGAGCTTCCCGAAGGTAAAGATAGCATTCTAGCAGGCTGCCCATGGAGTGTTGTTGTTGCCCGTAGGTCTAGACAGACTGCCCAAGGTTGAAGTCATTCTGCCCGAAATAGATTACAAGTTACCCGTCAATTCTGTGTAAGTGCCCGAGCTAAACAGAGGCTGCCCAAGAGTACAGATGGTTGCTCGTGAACTTCCATGTGCTGCCTGAACTTCTGATCTAGGCTGCTCGTGAACTTCTGATCTAGGCTGACCGAGATCTGTTGGTGGTTTGTTGAGCTGCCCAGAAACCTATTGCAGCCAGCCCGAAATCTATCTCTTCCTGCCCAGACTGGGAGATGCCTGCCCAGATCTATAATTGGCTGCCTGAAAGCTTGCTCGGGCCTGTAGCAACCTGCTCAAACTTGCTGTAGCAGGTTGATGGTTGCCTGAGCTCCTGTTGGAGCTTCCCGAGACTTTTGTGGAGATGCAGCAACAATAAAAGGGCTGCCTGAGGTAGAATGAGACTGTCCGTGAAGGTTCTGTTGTTGTATGAGGTGAGCCAGAGGTTGTCGTGAAGAGAAAGTGGACTAGGGTCAAACCCTAGCTTGGATCGGATGGTAGAAGATAAACCCTAGTTGACTTAGGGTTAGGCTGTAGCTGAAGGTGGAGATACCCTAGCTAGAAGCCTCCATGCTAGGGCATACACACACAATAAAATATTCCTCTTCAAGAACCAACAAGAATCTTCTTTTGGAGCAGTTGATGATGATGAGCAAGTGTGTGTAAAAAATGAAATGAGTTGATCTTCTTTTATAGCCTTTGAATCACCTGGATGTGGACCAGAACAAAATAATAATATTTTATTTTTTTATCTTTTTCACTTTTACCTTTAGTGGTACTAAAGGTCTTTTTGTACTTTCACTTTGACTCCTTAGTGGTCTAAGCGTCCTTATGTATTTTTGACTTTTACCTTTAGCCTTCTTCAAGTGCCCTGTGGTCAAAACAAGTGTTCATAGGGGTCCTTCCCCACTCAAAGTACATCATCATAAATAGAGAGAATTACTAATGCTTTTATCTCACACTCATTGTGCCACCAAGATCAGGTACTAGGTGTCTCAACCAAGGGTAGCTAATCCTTGGAAAAGATCACAAAGCCCACAGATCGAGGGAAAGAGTATCTCACATTCCCAAACCCAGTCTAGGACTTATAGTGATGTCCTGGTAACTGACCAGGTGCCTCATCCATAGGCTGCATAATTTGACCCAAGGTCAAATACTTGGTAACTGACTAAGCGCCTCCATTATCCCAAAGAATGGCCCTCATCCCTAGGCTAATCCCTCCAGTTCTAGACTAGTTCATCTTCCTAGTAACTGACCAAGAGCCTCCATTCAAAGAATGGCCACTCAGCTCTCGGCTGAGTTCCTCCAGTGTTGGACTGGTTCCACATCCTAGTCCTTAATCAGATGTCCCCATTCAACAGAATGGCTACTCAGCTCAAGGCTGAGTTCCCCTAGTGTTGGACTCATTCTACATCCTGGTCCTTGACCAAATGTCCCCATTCAACAGAATGGCTACTCAACGCAAGGTTGAGTTCCCCCAATGCTGTACTGGTTCATCTTCCTGGTTACTAACCAGGTGCCTCCATTCAAAGAATGGCCACTTAGCTTTAGGCTGAGTTCCCCCAATGCTGGACTGGTTGCACATCCTCGTCCTTGACCAGATGTCCCCATTCAACATAATGGCTACTCAGCTCAAGGCTGAGTTCCCCCAGTGTTGGACTAGTTCCACATCCTGGTCCTTGACCAGATGTCCCCATTCAATAGAATGGCTATTCAGCTCAAGGCTGAGTTCCCCTAGTGTTGCACTGGTTCCACATCTTGGTCCTTGACCAGATGTCCCTATTCAACGGAATGGCTACTCAGCTCAAAGCTGAGTTCCCCCAGTGTTGGACTGGTTCCACATCTTGTGTAATATCCCAAATACTGATATTTTCTATTTCTATGCCAATTTACTGGAATAATCGAGCATGCAAACTACCATGCAAAATTTCCGTATTTTATAGCTGAAATTAGGGTTAGGGTTTGCAGGATAGAATGAACACTTACCACTGATAAGCCGGCTGAATATGCTCCAGAGAGAATACGCATGCAAGATGAGCTGAGCTAATGAAGAAATAACCTGGTTTTCTGTTGCAATACCCCGGTTGGCTGAATCAAACAAGTGTGACGTTTTTGCTGAAGGGATGGTCAGTTTCAGCTGAAAATAAGTCGAAAGGAAGGTGTGCCCATGCCGGAGAGGATGGTTGGAGCATGCAAGAGTTTTGACCTCTCCAGATGCCCTAGCGAATTGATCTCCCAGTCTGCTACTCACGCCCCCACAACCCTGTAAACTGTTACTAGCTGCCCCGAATGGACAATCTGATAGCTGATAATCACCCAATGCAGTAGAGTGATCCATAGTTCTAGTGAATGACTAGGGTTTCCCCAGCTAAATGCCCCCAGCTGTACAGATGAATCTGCAATAACCTTTGGACTAATACTAGAATACAGGATAATGATGAATGTAATAGATACGGTGACAAACCTGGATGGTTTATCCTGAAGGAGACTAGGGAAAATGTCTCACTGCCGAAATCCCATTAGCTGAAGACGCCGTCTCCAACCCCAACTATTGTGGCCGCACGCTATTCTGCTTCTCAAGAGCCCCAAAATAATAATACTCCAAAAGGAAAGTCTCCATTCACTTTATCTTTCTTTTATAACTTTCAACTGTGAAAACCCTAACTTTTGACCTAATTAGGTCACTTTAACTTCTAATTTGTAGTTGACTTGCATGCATGCGCATGGAGACTTAATCGGGTGCATGCATCATTAAATAATGCTTAGATGTCACGCATGTCGGTGGCCTTTGGCTCTGGTGGCCCTCTGCGACCCAATGGTGATATAATATTGATGCCCTCGATTTTTTGTAGATGGCATCAGTCTTCAGTCTATTCCCTAACTGTCAATACCTGCTCGAACCCACAGGAATCACATAGGTTCGCGAGTGTTCTCAGGGTGGTTTAGTTGGAAGGGGACATTACATCTTGGTCCTTGCCCAGATGTCCTCATTCAACAGAGTGGCTACTTAGCTCAAGGTTGAGTTCCCCCCATGTTGGACTGGTTCCACATCTTGGTCCTTGACCAGATGTCCCCATTCTCCTAAAAGAATGGCTCTCGATGTTGGTTAGGAAAAATCAACAATTAGATCCAGAGTGGCCATTGGATTTCCAAAAAGTGGTTATAGTACAAAAAACTGATAAGTATGGAGAAGTTAGAAATTCAAGAACTGCAGTTTAAAGAGTTGCATCGTCCTTTTGTTGTGCATCTATTTTGGATCCTTTTCATGGAAAGCACTCACCCTATTTGAGGAAGTGCTCCACATTTTGAGGCTTTTTTCTTGGAGCACTACCTTTGGAGAGCCTTTGGAGGCTAGGTTTGACTCTTCCTTGTTATCATTCACCCTCATTTGATGGATGTCCTCCTTTGGGCCTTTCCTCTCTTGGATATTGTCATTGCGGTTTTGACCACCACATTTCATGGATGTTGTTAAAGTTTGTTGGAGCATTTTGATTTCTTTGCTCTATCCTAGGCTAGATCTAGGATTTTATTACTTGCTTATTGTTGTGAAGAGAAAAATTGAAACTTATATAAGGGTTTATCCTCTCATTCATTTGAATGGTTGGATTTTTGGAGTTCTCTCTCTTGTGTTTTATTGAAACATCTTTTCTTAGAGAAAATCTTGTTGTAAGGGTTCCCTTCTTGTCCATTTGTGGTGCTTTGATATTGCTTGGAGATTCATGGTTGTAAGTTGTATTGGGTATTTACATTGTCATTTCTATGCTTTTGCTTGGGCCATCAAAAAGATATTACTACCTCATTGGAGAAAGGGGTTTCGAGTTCATTTTTATTTCATCCTTTCTTTGCATGTTTATTTCTACTGGAGTTGTGCTGTATCCTTACCTTGATTCGGATTGTGTAACCTGTTGCTGCCTTACTCTTGTAATGTCCCTTTTTGAATTTTTTATTAAAATGACCAATTTTTCACTTTTTCCCAATTTCGACCTTTGACTAGTTTTGATGTCTAGGTCTCCAAATTGGTCCAAATGCTCCCAAATCTTCACAGAAGGTATATGAATGATATTAAGGTTTGAATATGATGTTCAGGGAAGCATTATAACCCTCTAAAGGCTTCTGCAAACTTGTTTAAGATTCTGGTTGACGTAGGAGTTGTGGCTAGTAATTTGGGGTTCGAATTCCCCCACAATGAATACTGAAAATGGCTTCCCAAATGGACTCAAGCCAACTCTAATTTCTGAATGGAAGCAGGGGACATGTAAATGAAATCAATATGAACTCATATGCATCACCATTCAACTTTTAATGTTTGCTATAACTCCCTTAAATCAGATGCAAAAAGACTAGTTTCAACCTTGGGAGAAATGATAGGCAAACTTCTCCAAATGATATGAAACTCAACAAAATAACTCCAAATGCTTATGTACTGAACATTAAGCTCATATAATCCATCAATAACAGTCCATTCATCCATAAACCATCAGTAGTTCACTTATCCATTCGAATCTATCAACATTATATTGGTTCACAACTAAGTAGTGGGGAAATGGCTCTGTTTCTTCATTGTTTAACATTTATTCATGAAATCTTTTCGGTATTTCAACCTGAGAGTCTTCTAAACTTTAAATACATAAATAACATTACATTCATCCATAAACCATCAGTAGTTTACTTATCCATTTGAATCCATCAAAATCAAATTGGTTCACAACAAGATAGTGGGGAAATGGCACTATTTCTTCATTGATTAACATTTTTACATGAAATCTTTCAGTATTTCGACCTGAGAGTCTTTTGAACTTGAAATAAAGAGCATTTACATCAGAACATAAAAATAATGGGGCATTATAAGCTTCCCAAAAGAGATTAATAACTCACCCAAAGCGCAATCCCTCCATGAGCAAGAATATGCCATAAAACTGGAAATGGTTGAGAGAAAGTGTTGCAATAGAAAGAACCACAAGATGCCATGTAGCTTACACCTACAAATACAACTCCATTAAATCTCCATGAAAGACCTGTGTGGCCTCTCCAAACACCAACTTGGATGGGAATCTTTCACCCTTGAAATTGGCTAAGGCAAGAAAACTAATCATCCTCTAGCTCTCATAATTCACAAATGACAATTTCTCAAATGAACAAAAGCTATTCTCTTGGTTGATTCCTATATTTTATAAACATCCTTAGCCTTCTAAGGTTACCAACCCATCCACAAACTCAAGCCAATTCGAATTTGGGTGTGGGCTCAATATTTGCCATGTGTCCTCCCTTTCCTAGCCTTCCATCTTCCCCCAATTTGAGTAGGAACCCATTGAGCTTCCCCAACTCACATGAGCGCCCTCTTGGATGCTCTATTTCGACCTTACATGTCAGATATGTCAGATGTCAGCCTTCAGATCTGATTTGTGTCATAGGTGTCACAGCATCTTCATCATTGTTGTCATAGAGCTAGGGAATCTAGTCCAAGTGTCTCACTAGCTCCAAAATGACTCTTCCTCTCCCATGTAAGTTACATTTCCTTCCAAATTCGACCTATGATGCATATGGCCAAGTGAATTAGCCTTCTAACTCATCCAAGAACATTTAGGGTTCCCATCAATTCGAAATTGCAAGAGGATGCCATGTGGCACATAAATTCTAACTTGTGTGAGCCCCATAGTCTCCATGTGTCTCCATGCTCCATTGCCACTTCAATTTTCTCTTGTATTTATTTAATAAGCTCCATTATTAAATATTTATTCCATTCTAATGTCTGAACATCATTTATTGTCCCCTTATTCCAAATCCCAAAGCTTCCACCCCCAACCTAAGAAACTAGTACTAGTAATCTTCCTCCTTGGCAATTATTTGACCCTTAGCATCAATTTGACAAACTCTAATGAATATGGCAAATGTGATTAGGCCATTGTGACCCAATGCAAAATTTGGACATGACAACTCTGCATATAGGTGAGAAAAATATCAACTCACTAAGCGTGGCCTTGGGGCAAGTCTTGAGTTGGGTGCAACTATCACCACAACACTCGACTCCTTTTTTTAATGCCAACTCCTAAACAAAGCCAAGGGAGGTAGACCCTAAACAAAATATCTAAGGTTGGTTGCTTTAAGAATCAATTTAGGAGTTAAATATAAAAGATCAAATGACATTAATCTAACAGTTAATTGAAAATAAAGAATTAGCATAAAGAATGATAATATCCAGGATCACTAGCATTCACAGCATGATATACGATATATATCAATTTGAGAGACCAATTCCTGTAAGCAAAAGATAGTGATCTAATTATATTTACAAGTGCAAAATCTTTAAAGCTAATTTTACCAACTGAAAAGGGAAAAAGATTTAATTTGTGAGACTGATTGCCACTGAAAGAAAAATGATCCAATTACTAGGGTTAGTTCTAGAATAGATTTAGTATAAATTGAAGCACCAAATGGAAGTGTGTCTTAATTACTACCAATGCTCGAATTGAGGACAAAGAGCGAAAATTCTTTGATTATTTCTTTGAAGCCCAAGTGAAGGTGATTTAATCTAGATTAGTGAGTTAGTAACTTTAAATTTCACTAAGAAACACTTGCATGCAAAAGAAATAACAAAAACACGAAAATGACTCAAGGGGTAGGGGGATGTGACACCACTGGCGTACTAGGCTGATTACAAGTTGATTAAATCAGCCTTTAGAAGTGCTTACTACTAATCGCCCCTGCTCCCAAAGCTCGCTTCTAAAGGAAGCGTCCAAGAGGCGTTGGGGAAGCATGCTTCCTAAACACTTCCATATCGGAGTGTTTTCAAGAAGCTGACTTCCTTGCAAAAAAAACACTTTTTTTTTTTTCAATTTTTCTTAAAAAAACAAAAAGTGAAGTGATAGGTAGGGAGGAACTAACCCTAGGTCTATACTAATGCTATATAATGGAGGAAAGGCTTACTCTAATAGAAAAAAACACCTTTGTAATCATCAATAGCATTAAATGGTAATTTTATATTCTTAAAGTAAAAGTTGACATTTTCCAAAAATGTCAACTTTTACTTAAATTTTTAAGATTACCATTAATTGTTTCAGGATGTTTGAGAGCGATTCCAACCTCATCGGACTTCAAATGCAAAAAGTAGAATTTTTTATCCCATTCAAAATTAACTAACTTAACAGTTTTTAGGATTTCAGGATTGCAATGTTTCTACTGGGTTCTATCATGTATGAGGGTATGGGATTGGCATTTAATCAAATACATCAACCCCTCTATGTACCTTGATGTTGGTGGTGTTGATTATTCAGATTGATCTTGGTGGCCTCAAAACTAGTTTTTGAAGAATCCCTAGTTTATAGCCTACTTTTATAGGCTATTTATTGGTGACCTCAAAACTAGTTTTTGAAGAATCCCTAGTTTATAGCCTATTTTTATATTAAAAATTTGAAGCTTTAAGGTTGATTTTATGGATACTAGCCATATGATTGACAAATTCACTAGTAGATGATTGATGATTGATGGATGATGTTATATGGTATTATGGTTTATTTCATGTTTTTATGTTTTCCATAACTAATTCAACATTCTACATGCATTTGCTAACATATATGCATCAAAATATAAAATATATATATAAAACACTTCCGAAATGCTTCCAAACCGGAAGCTTTTGAAAATTTTGCATTTCACTCCCGCTCCAGCTTTCGCTTCCACTCCCAAGTAACACAAGTAGAGACTCTTTGCCATTTTTCATAAATACAATGAGCTAAAACTTTTTGTGACTCTTGCACTCGTCTTTGGATCGAAACATTGATTTGATCTCTTGCCAATCCCTAATATATTCTACTTGGTGGATTTCTCTAGTTTGGGGAGTTATTTCATTTTGTTTTGCAGGTTAAACAGAGAACCATCGGAGCAAGTTCGACTTGGTTCACTAGAGAAAGTGAGCGCTCTGTGTGAAGAAATCAATTTGCTTCTAAACTATCTTTTTCTCACTAGCATTTCCTTTCAATCTTGCATGCAGTCTTTATCTTTTTCATTTAGTTTTGTCTCCGGCAACTATTTCTATTTGTGTATGGCAGGTGGAGAGAGCTAAGGAGTACCAAGTGCACCCCAAGCAAGGAGAACTCAACTTGTAATAAAAAGTTATTGGAGAGGAAAGTGTTGCCCCTTAAAACACACTTGGACAGGGGTAAGTTTCCCAACAGCTGCGTGTGTTCCTTAGGGCAACTTATGAGTTGAGAACCCACTGTCACCTCAGTTCTAACTCCTCTGTTTAGACCACAACTCCTAAAGGCCAAAGGGGGTAGTCCCTACTTACTAAGTTCTTTTTTTTTTAAAGAATGTTTTCTGGGAGTTGTAAATTACAAAAATGACAATCAGCATGCAATGATGCAAATATTTCAATGTCAAGCAAACTTTTTAACAATCAACTAGTAATGTATGAAAGAGAGAAACAATCAAGTAATCAAAATGACCAATGTCGTCTCTACTCGGGCTATGGAGTCACAATAGTCAACTTCAAATAGTTTTTTTAAAGCATCAACTCATTTACTTCAACAAATATTCAAGAACATGATGACTTCCAATAAATGGGTAAGTTAAAATAAAGTGATTGCAACGTAGAGAAATGTAAATGATTGTAACAATGTTATGCAAGTGGCCCTGTAAGTTTTAGTAAATTTTATGTCTCTCTTTGACTTAGGAAATTAAGGTGTTTGTTGCAAAGAAATGAACTATTCTAGATGTCTACCCGAAGAGACTATCTCCTTCGATTAGAGAGAGAATGTCGGTTGCTCAACATGGGAACACAAGGTTCCCACCTAGCTCCACGGGTAAACTCAAAACTTGTTGGGTGCTCAATTGGAGGACACAAAGTGCCACGAAGCCCCCTACGGCCTCTACCCCACTAGCTCCACAGGTAAAGCCTCTTTTTCTCCTTTCTAATGAATATACTTATCTGGGTGCCTATTAAACTAGCCAACACAAATCGTTGCCCTTTCTCGTCACCCTAGATCGGTCGAACCGGCAGGGGGAGAGGATAAAGGGCAAAAACGGGGTTTGTGGTAAATTTTATCCTTGCAGAAAAAAAATAAACAAAACAAGCCAAGCGCGATATCACAACGGAGGCAGAGCCTACTCGATTGTGAGGTGTGGGCAAAAGGAAATAAGCAAATACTTTAAATAAAAATGCTAGCCAACGCGATTTCACATGGATGGGCAAAGCCACTTCGCTTGTGAGGTGCGGGCCAAAAAAAGAAATAAGCAGATACTAGGAATAAAATGCTAGCCAACGCGATATTGCAAGGATGGCAAAGCCAAATCACTTACAAGGTGCGGGAAAAAAATAAAGAAGAAAATGAAAACAAAATGAAACTCTAACTAATCTAAAACCCATGCCAATCAACAATTGCTTATGCAAAGGTGGGCAAGCCCAACTTCTATTGCTAACAATGGATGGCAAATAAATGAGACTTCATTTAACTGAAAATGCAAAGCAAGAAATCAAGTCCAAGAAACTCTCTTGGACTTGTTACAAAGGATGAAATTTCAGTGTAAAAAAAGAGGTAAAAGGAGTGAGAAAAACCGTGTTTTTTCCCTTTCTTGAGATGTCCTTGAAGCTCTTCCTTTGGAGTGGCCTTAAAACTCTTCTATGGCTGGAATTTGAAAGAGTTTTTCCTTGTTTTGTCACTAACCTACTAAAAACCAGCAAACAAAAAATGATAATATGTGCCCAAAATCACTTTGGGTAAGTTAGTATGTTAGTGCAATATATATACAAAATTTATACAAAGTTGCCAAATGAATAATTTTAAAAGAACTTGAGTATATAAGAGTTAAAATCAGATTTAAAACACTAAACAGACTAAAATTAAAATGCAGAAATTTGTATGTAAAGAAAGAGAAAATTGGTCTTTTGTTCTTCAAGAAGTGAAGCAATGGGGCATCCAACCGAGGAATCCCACTCTTCTTCAATCCAAATAACCTACAACTTATAAGATTTTCACTACACAACTACTAGAAGGTGAGAATAAAATAATGAGCAAAGAAATCATAAACTTCAAACTAGAAAAGATATGAACTTCTTTACTACAAGAATGAAAACTCACAAAATTTATGGAATACAAATACCATAAATCTTACCAAGGAAAATTAGTATGCTTCCTTGGCCAACCAAACTTGTGTAGCTCCTTAAGCATGGAAGCAAATCATCAATGAGAACAATGCACACAAGATTCCTCCAAAGATTTTGATTACCAAAGCCAAATGGCTGAAAAATTACAATTGGCCCAAGCAAGAGCAAGGGCAAGAGAGCAAGAGAAAGAATGAGAGCATGAGCAAGAGAGTGGGTGTGAGTGTGTTTTTGTGTAACCTAAATGAGGAGGGGAATCCTCCTTAAATAGCCTCCTTAAATAGGAAAAATGAAAGAGAGAGGCTCTTTGCATGCTAAAAAATGTCACAAGAGAGAGAGGGGGCGAATTTGCTCAAGGAGGGCAAAACCAAGGTTTGAGATCTCAAATATGGGGAGAGAAACCCCCAATTTAATGCTTCCAACCTTATTGTTATGTCAAATGGAGAGGAAACCACCATAGTGGGGCCCTTTCCATTGACTTTAGCTCATCCAACCAATCAAAGAGAGAACAGGGCACCCCCCTAGATTCGGTAACTCAAAACTTGTTACATGCTTGCTTGGGGGGGGCCCTTTGGGTCTTAAAATTGTCTTAGGAGCATAATATAAACATTATAACCTTTACTTGGCCACCCCAAGTGACTAAGTCACTTTTCCAAAATTTGGCTCTCTAATTAAATGCCCAATTTCTTGATTTTCATGACTAACCTGGGCAAAAGTGACCAAAAACATAGTAATACTTGTCCGAATGACTTCAAACTTGGCCCAAAGGTGTAGGGGGTCTCATGCCATTTGTCTTGAGCACCCATACCCCTATACAACATTAAAAAGGACCAAGTAACCGTCTTTTACATTACAACAAATTGTCTTGAGTGACAATTTTTAATGACCAAAAATTAAAAAAACCTATGCAAAATTTAATGAAATTCCGCAAGACTCTGTATAATGTCTAGCATGGTAATATAGAACATTCCTAGGCCCCAATCATCCCATGGACTCGATCACTAGAACACCTTTCACCACTTTGGAAGTAATTTTGAGTGAAAAACTCAAATAATTAAAATCTCTAAAACGAAAGTTTAATTATCCAAGTGAAAAAACACTCGATGAAAGGACTTCCCTAATGACTAAGTCTTAGGCGATTAAGTTACAAAAAACTAGAACTTCATGCTGACATATCCTTACAAAATCCCCCGCAGGGGTGCGGAAATTTCATAGAGAGAAGAAGAGTTGCCTCGCTTGATATAATCATTAAGTACTTCATTCTTATCTTCAAGGCACATCCAACATGTGCATGGTACATCGTTGTCTACCTAGCTGGTTTTGGTGGTCAACAGAAAGAACACTCAGTCAATCATCTAAAGCAGAGGTAAGTGGTACTAACTATTTCTATTTCAAAATCTGAAAAAAAAATCATTTTTCAAGTAATTTCCATACATTTTCACTTGTTTTTGTTGAGCAAGTGGGGGGTTTAGATTTTAGTTTTAGTGGTTGTAATTTTCAGGCATTGTTGAGGGGTCTTCTCTTTGTTTGAATAGTTTAATTTTTACTCCATATTCCCCATAGGATAGGCACTGATTTTAACAGTAGTTTTCAGCCTTTAAATCGGAGTTTTGGACAGAATACATGCCATTTTATCCTCGCTGTCCTGTGCTATTCCAGATCTGATTTTCAGCATTGTGAGGCCATTTGTATGCTAGGGTAACCTTAAAATCAACCCAGCTCTTCTATTTGAACGCATTTCCAACTTTTATGAGTGTTTTCATGCCCAAAATCCTTCCAAATCACCATAAACATAGAGCTAGCATGCTAAGTCTTTAGGCATCTTTTATATCTTCACTTGTGTGATGTCCCTTTCCAAGTGATCAGTCCAGGTGGTTATTTGATGTCACTTAGGCCTAAAATATTTTACTTTTAAATGTGACATTTTAGATGGTATCGGGCGTTCCATGGTATGGAACTACAAAGGAAGATAGGGGGAGGGGCACTGCCTCATCTGAGCATCATGTATTTTGGATTTGATCTCATGTGGAGTAGCTTGGTGTACCAAAGTTCTCATTAGGGTTTGGAAAACCCCTTCCATTATCGTTCGGTTTCAGTGGTGTAAGATTCCACTCTAGCTAGACATAAGGGAAATCCATTGAAGGTTTCCAATCGAGCTTCATTTGGCGATTTATCTACAATTTTGGGGCCATTCCTTGCTTGTGCCATTTCAGCAAGGACTTGAGTTCATATTGGTGGTTGTAGTCGCGGGTGTTTTAAGGTAAAAGTGGCACGTCTAGAGAGAGGCCAAATGCATTCTATTGGCGGGGTCGGTTTACATGTGAGGAAAGCAAGCTCAAGAGAGGCCAAATCACCATCTTAAGGGCTAATTTCCGTTGTGTCAGCCGAGTTCTAAGGTGGAGGTTGAAGTTCTAAGGTGGAGGTTGAATTTGTTTTAAAGATCAGGTTTGGTTGTAGAGGGTTGAATCCATCATAGGGATGGATTTGCTTGTTGAGGGCGAGATTATTTGTGGAGTGCGTCTTCTTTAGAGGAGACCAAATTCAAATCTAGGAGAGGATGAGTTGTTGGAGGGAAACAGATTCAATTGAGGGTCGAATCCATAGTTGGAGGGGGCCAAAATTTTTGAGGGACTATGTCATTGTAGAGAGGTCGAAATATTACTCCAGCAGGGGTCAAAATACTACAGCGAAGGCCGAATTCGAGTAGGATGAATTTATTAGCAGATCGAACCATTTGTGGAGAAGTCAATCTCATTCTTGGAGGGACCAAACTAATTTCTTGTGGATACCGAATCAGCTTAAGCCTTAGAGAGGCTGAATTGGTTTAAGGGAGAAAATTCACCCATTGAGTGAAGGCTGAACCTGTTGAAGAAGACTGAAAGGTCCAAAATCCTTGTGGGCCAAATTTCAATTGAGAGGACGGGGTCCAATTTCTGAGGGGACCTAAGTGTTTGGGTAGAACTGAAGCATTAGCAAGGAGACCGAGTCCATTGGAAGAGGTCGTAGCAGCTGTTGAAGAAGGCTTGGCATTGTCTAGCATTGTTTCCAAGTTACACTGTTGTTCATGTTTTTAGTGTATTATAGCTGCTTTAGCAGCCATAGATAGTTTGTTGCTATGTTGCACAAGTTTCTAGAATGCGAGTACATCGGGTACGCGGACATGAGTATCCGATACGGCTAGAAGCTTCGCCCAAATTTGCAGGAAACGTAGGGTTGGGAGCGGCAATAATATATATTAATTTTTTTAAATATATTTAAAAAAATAAAGTTAAAAAATACATAATTGATTAATTTCATAGCTTAAACTATTTTATCCTCTTAATCCTCTAGTAGTGTCATGAAATTCATTCTTTTTAAATTTGCTCACTCCTTTAGGTCCACATTATACAAATCTCACTGTACGAGTTTGTAAAGGCAGGTTGCATATATGTGTACGAAGCACCAATAGCTTCATAAATAATAAGATTCAATATTTTTCTAATTCCTTAATCCAACTCCATTTGTATTATTGCTCCTAAGAGTTCTTAGTATTTGGGTGCCTCTGCACTTTTTTTTTATGGTAACTACTACTTACTTCTAATTTGAATGAACTTGATTGTTTTAAGTTCAACTAACAAACTTTCAAATCTTTTGGTATCTTGAATTTGATATGGTTTATGATCCTAAATTGCTATATCAGTCAGTATGAATAACATAAGCTAGCTATAATCATTTGAGATATGAATTAAAGCAGTTCAATATCTTAGTATTGTAAAAAATTCATGTATATTCACTTAAGTACACTTGCAACATATATTGAGTGTGAAGGGATCTAAACATTTAAGAGGTGTGGGCCCTCTTTACTTATATAACCTTGAAAATAAAAAAAATGGCATTATTGATAGATTCAATTGAAATTTTTATTATTGGTGATTTCTTGACACAATAAACTTCAATCATTCAATTGATTTTCAACACTTTTCTTATGATTTTGGCCTCCACATGGTCAGGAGCTTCTACAAGCTCCCAATAAAAAGGGAGCGGCAAAAGCAAGTTCCCAAAAAGCTCCCGAAAAGCTCCCAAGTTCCCAAGGAAGCTCCCATCAAAAAGGGGACGTTTCGTACCAGCTCCCAAGCTCCCAGGAGCAAGGAAACGTCAGGTACGGGTTACCAAAATCCCGGGAGCGGTACCCATGCAACTATGGTTTGTTGTTGTCATCTACCATCCATAATAAAGTGCCAAGTTCCTCCTATCTTGTGTGTATTTTGGATAATCACAGTATGTTTGACAAATTATTTCATTAAGATGCAGTCTATTTGAAGAAAGTTAAAAATCAACGTGATGAAAATTGTTTGACAAAAGCAACACAACCAAGAATAGCAACAAACAACACCCCATTTTTGCCCAATACAGCCTGGGGACATTACAACTTGGCTGATTTTCTGTGCTAGTTTAGTTTCTACATACATACATATATCAGACCAGCCACCTTACACACTTGTTTTAGTCACTTCTGTATGCCAAAAAACCCTAATTTAATCCCAAGCAGTATTTAGTACATTTCCGGTTTACATGCTGCTTGTTTGTTCTGTCATAGGAGTTATTGTGATTGTTGTTTGTATCTATCTTACTACTGGATAGAAATCCCCCCAAGGTACTTCTTTGACCTTTTGGCTAAATCTCCTAAGTACCTTGGGTGTTCCATCTTAAAAGCGGTCCTATAACTACGTTTGGAACGCTGAGACTCTATCTCAGTGAGTACTTGGGAAAGCAGAACTGGGGACCCCTCCTTTGGCTAGTCTGGTTTTTCCTCAAGCAAAACCGGGAAGCCTAAATAAAGAGGTATTTGCCTAATGTGACACTTTTTGGGGGCAAGATCCTGATCTGTCACAGATGTAGCAGTCAAGCTCTTTGCCAATATGAACAGACTGCTAGACTTTGTGACAACAAAACCAAAAAAAATTCGCAAGGAAATTGGCAAGCAAATTATGGGCTAGGCAATGGCTATCAAGAATAAAAAAACAAAATACCATATGAATGGTGCAAGAAAGGTGATTAGATAAAAATCAGAAGATGTGTATTATGTTAGGAGAGAAACAAACACAATCAATCAAGTCACACACTGATGGTTGCAGAAACATGATGATACCACATAATGCCCACAACATCATGACTAACAATAGTTTATACTACCAACTCCTCTCCCCCCACTACACTCCATCACCAAATACATCAAAGTTTGAACTTCAAAGATACTCCAAAATGTTTTGGCTGAAGTTATAATTCCTCACGTTCATTAAAAAGTCATTCAAACATCAATCATTAAATAGATGAAAGCTTTATGGCTAACAAATATGTTATTCCAATTATCTTTCCTTGTGCATGTAATTTCCAATTCAAGTTTCCAATGTGCAACATATATGTTAGCAAAACCTCACTAGCTGCCAATCCATAAACATTTTCCTGCAGGCTTATGCAATGCTGGAAACAGGACAATCGCTAGTTCTACTAGTCTTAGAAAGGAATTATCCAATAGATATGTCTGCTGACCTTCAATTATTCTAAAAACACGTAGAGATTCTTCAAAATCCATTTGTCAGTACACAATTTTTTAGCTTCCCCAGAAGCCCCCTTTCCAAATAGACTGATATTGTACACCTAATACTACCTAACAACTCCCCGGATGTGGGTGATAGGGAGGTTAATGGCACACATGGCAGGGATGAAGCACCTCTTCATGCCACGGAGCATCCAAGTCCACACGGCCTTGCTGATAGGGCTCTCCACGGCGTACAGCAGACCCCCCCCCCTCTGCCATGACGGGACACCGTCCCAACGTCACGATGACGCTACTCCTGCACACGCATCCTCCTCCCTCCAAACTGGCAGCAAGCTCAATTCTCCCCATGGGACGTGTCCTTTCGGCAGTTAAAGACTGGTACGATGAGGTAAGCACATTCATGGTCAACCATTATGTCCCTTTGGTTCTACGTCGGGGGGTTAATTTCTCTAAATGCCACCCTCCTCCACTGTTTTCTCCTGTTCTGCTCCGTCAACCTCCGACAAGCTTCCTCCAGAAGCCTCCACCATTGCTCACCTTTGCCCCCTCTCCTGCAACTCCACCACCTTCAGCTCCCTAGTTCCCTGTGTACAGCATGCCGCCTCGACAACGTGGCATTCCCAAGCAGGGACGGGCCTGTGGAGGCGCTAACAATCCAAGAGCCACACCCTTCAACGCTCAGGCTAGCTCTGATGGCTTCGACATCGAAGTATCGGCCCCCCTGCACACCATGATTAACGATTGGGAAGACGAGCTCACCAGCTCTCTCTCGGCAGCCAATCGCACCACTGATCGTCGAAGGAATTATTAGGTGATTAAGACTTTGCTAACCCACCTCATTTTGCGCTCTGTCAACCTCCACGCTGCTCTGGAGGCCAATCCCGTCGACTTTGTTGTTCCTAGTCCTTTTGTTCCCTCAGCACCCCGTGTCCCTACTCCCCCCCTGCCCATGTCATCCTGGTCTCCTCCTCTACACCGGCTCCTATGGACATTACCCCCCTTCCTCCCCGCCCACCTCAGAGGCATTTCACCACTCCTGCAGGTAAAACTACTAGCGCTGCTCTCCCCAGGAAGACCGAGCCCCTGTCGATCAAGCAAGCCAGCTCCAGTACCAAGGATGGCTCAAGCAGCAGCAGCACCTCCAACAACGAGGACAGCTTTGATGATGACGCAGACGACTCCAATGGCCAGGATGGGAAGGTGAGTACCGGTTTTGGGATGCCCATAATCGAGGAACCCTTCACCAAATTTTAAATCCATGTTTTATGTTTCAGCTCCTCTTCTTTTGGGAAACTTTTCTAGGACAGCGGCCCTCCAGTGCAGTGTTTCTCAAGCTCAGCTTGATGTTTTTTTGCAACAATCTAAAACTCGTTTATGTATGGATATGTTTTCCCTTTAAAAGGGAGGATCATCTTGACAACTCCAGTCTACCCCTCCCCTTCAGGCAGATTGGTATTTTTTCTCTGTTTTTGCTTACCTGCAAGTTGGATATGTTGTTTTGTACTTTTATGTGTAACATTATTTTCTTTTAATAGAATAGATCTGGACTTACAAAAAAAAATACTACCTAACAACTCTCTTATCATGGTACTCACCTTCAACGAACTCAAGGTTATCCCTGCCACAGATTTATTTCATAAGATTATCTTGTTATCCATTACAACTTTCGATATCATTCTCCTGCAACAATGAACTGCCTCTTGCAAACTCAAACAAAGTGGAAGTATAGTTGGACCTTCTAATGGTATTAGGCATATAAGCATGGTTTTTATATCAAAGACAGTTCATAAAACTTGATAAAAGGTAATATAACCAAGTTCACATGAGAATCAAGCCATCAAAACATACCATTGACAACAGAGATGATTTGAATTACTATATTTCTTATATTATTAATGTGAAAGGTGTTTAATACTATGTTGTCGGGAAGCGCTCCCCCCCCTCTGCTCCCGCTCCCGAAGCTCGCTTCTAAAGGAAGCATCCAAGAAGCGTTGGGGAAGCGCGCTTCCTAAATGCTTCCATATGGGAGCATTTTCAGGAAGCTCACCTCCTTGCAAAAAAAACGCTTCCTCCTTGTTTTTTTCAATTTTTCTTAAAAAAAACAAAAAGTTAAGTGGTGTGTGGGGGGTAACTAACCCTAGGTCCATACTAATGCTATATAAAGGAGAAAATACCTACTCTAATAGCAAAAAACCTAACCTTAGTAATCATCAGTAGTATTAAATGGTAATGTTAAACTCTTAAAGTAAAAGTTGACATTTTCCTTATCTAGAAAATGAAAGATAAGGAAAATGTCAACCTTTACTTAAATTTTCAACATTACCATTAATTGTTTCAGGATGTTTGAGAGTGGTTACAACCTCATCGGACTTCAAATGCAAAAAGTAGAATTTTTTATCCCATTCAAAATTAACAGACTTAACAGTTTTTAGGATTTCGGGATTGCAATGTTTCCACTGGGTTCTATCATGTATGAGGGTATGGGATTGGCATTTAGTCAAACACATCTACCCCTCAATGTAACCTTGATGTTGGTGGTGTTGATTGTTCATATTGATGTTGGTGGCCTCAAAACTAGTTTTTGAAAAATCCCTGGTTTATAGCCTATTTATTGAAGAATCCCTAGTTTATAGCCTATTTATATATTGAAAATTTGAAGCTTTAAGGTTGATTTTATGGATACTAGACCTATGGTTGACAGATTCGAACTAGATGATTGATGATTGATGGATGATGTTATATGGTATTATGGTTTATTTCAGGTTTTTATGTTTTCCATTACTAATTCAAGATTCTACATGCATTTGCTGGCATATATGCATCAAAATATAATATATATATATAACACTTCCAAAACGCTTCCAAACCAGAAGCTTTTGAAAATTTTGCTTTTTGCTCCCACTCCCTCTTTCGCTTCCGCTCCCAAGTAACATAGGTAGAGACTCTTTGCCATTTTTCATAAATACAAAGAGCTAAAACTTTTTGTGACTCTTGCACTCGTCTAATTCAACATTCTACGTGCATTTGTTGACATATATGCATCAAAAGATTATATATATATATATATATATAACGCTTCCAAAATGCTTCCAAACCAGAAGCTTTTGAAAATTTCGCTTTTCACTCCCGCTCCCGCTTCTCACATTCGCTTCTGCTCCCAAGTAACACAGGTTTAATATGCATGATAGTTACAGTGAACTCGGTTATATTACATTTCTCAGAAATTTTGTAAACTATCTTTGATATAATATCCATGCTTGTGTATCTAATACCATCAGAAGGTCCAATTCTACATTCACTTATTTGTTTCAGTCCGTAATAGGTAGCTCATCATTGCATCTAGTTAGCAGTAATGGTTGTATTTATGTGGTATTGTTCTTCTATCCAAATACAACCTCTAACTTTAACCAGACTTTTAAACTTAATGAATTGCCCAACCTGCAACCTTAAACAAAACGGAATCACATTTTAATTCCGGTTAACTACCGAAAGCCTTATCAGTTGCCATCCCTGAGAATGTTCGATTGATTTTGTACATAGCAAGAGCTAGATAAATATGTACAATTATCCAAGTTTAAGAAAGTGCATTGCATGTCAGACTCCAACAAATCAGCCTGGAATTGAATCTGCGCCATATTTTCATGAACCAATAAGCTACAAAAAGATGTAAAGGCAAATTATCCGCAGATCTTCAAACCTAGCCAGAGACATAAAAACTTCAAAGAATCTCAATATGCACCAAAGGACAAGTTACCTTTGTTACATTAGAATGGTCAAGTTTGTGCCAGACAGACACTTCTTGTTGAAACGATGCCCTTAGTGAACAAAGTATAGTTTCTGTTTTGCTCTCCTGTTGTCCAAAATCCAGTAGCTTCACTAATGAAGTTGCAAACAAAAACATAAACAGGCAGATCAATGAATGTATCTGAAACCATAACCAAAAACAAAGAACAATATGCTAACTGGAATCTTTCATTCAACCCCAACTTACAAGCAATGGCAAGAAACACTAACTTAAAAGTCCAAAAGTAGCAAATGCTGCAAAGAATGAGATGTGATATGCACAGATATTAATAACTACAAAGAAGCCAACATATAACATGAAAGCTGTATCGAAGAAATGAATGCAAGATATTACATTCTCTCTAAAGAAAAAAAGGAAAGGTCAAATAAAGACTCATTGATTGTAAAAGAAATTCTCAGGGGGGCAACCACAGTAACTATCAAGCATATCTAACACCAACATTAAAGATAGGAAAACAATTAATGAATTATTGAACCATCAAGCATCCAAAAAGGAATAAAAGATTAGTTGTGGGAAAGTATTTATAATCCTTGATGTTAGATGAGAAGCATGATCAGAAATATCAAAAACTGGTCAGACATATAGGGGATTGAGCACATTCACTTAAAATCAAATTGGTTATCTTTGTCTATTCAAAAGGGAAAAACCTAATATGTTTATAATATCTCACTCCAGAACTGTGAAAACTAGACTATATTCCTTTTACAAAAGAACATGGAAGACCAGTTTCATCGAACAAACCACATTCTTTATTGTCTAATTGACAAAAATAATGAATGCACACTTGTTTGGTTGCTATGTCTTTCTTCATTCCACCATGCTTAAAATTATATTTCCAACCAGTCACAATGTGTGTGATCCAGCCAAATTTCAAGTCATAGAAAAGACAAGTGCAAAACAAAGTTTAATGTCGGAACCAGACCAGAACCAGCCAGAAAACCAGGCTGAAAAAACGCTCTGCTAAAAGATACATTCAAATGCAAATTTTAATAAAAATATATATAAATTCATGTACATTAATGTAAATCCAATCCAGTAGACATCAAATATGCAGGGTGATCATGTATATAGCAAGGGTGAATATAGCAAAATGGCGCTGAGTGCAACACATCTGAAACAAAACACATAAATATCTAGGCTCTAAATGTCCTCTAGAGCCCAAAAAACATTACGCTACAACAACTAATTACATATGATCAAAATCATTCCCTATAATAAGATCCTCATCATCAACTCTCTTCACTGCAGTGCTACAATCTCCAAATGCTCACAAATTAATAATGAAAGACGTGTGAAACAAATAGTGGGAAGGAGCATCATTATATAACAATAACTCAAGGTTTGGTGGGGATGTGGGGGCTGATTTTCCTTTTATTTGTGGGAATAAGTAATGGAAACTCAACTTGTGGGATTTGTTGGACCTTTGGGACCACTTAATTTATGGTTAACCACTTTAGTGGTTTTTGCAGTACCTCACTTTTGGGTCTTAGGGGTAAACCCTAAGACTATATATTGGTGAGGCTTTACACCACCGGCTCCACTCACACCGCCCCAAAACCTGGATCATGCCCTATGAACCAATGGTACAAGAAGGAGTGCAAGGCTCTTCACCGCCGACTTTGGCACATATTCACCCATGCTCGCCCCTTCTACCCCAACCTTAAAGCTTCCTACCGCTGCCTCCTCTGCCACAAGAAACACCTCTTCATCTCTCAAAGGAGACGATACTTGTGTGCTCTCCTTATCCACTCTTCCAAAAACTTCTTGCATACCATCTTCCCCCGCCATCCCCCCTCCCAACTCCTCTTAACCTCAAATCCATGTACTCTCATACCTCCACCCTATATGATGTTCTCGGGCAACCACAGATTTAGGTTACCTCTTTGCCGCCTTCATGCTACTTATTCTCACACAAGGACATCAGAGCGGTTGTTTGGATAATGAACACCAGTAAAGCAATGGATGAGGAGGGTTTCCAGGAAGAGTTCAAACATGGCCTATCCGCTTTAGATAATACTCGGTTGATCTCTATAATCATGTGGTTCGTAAAGGTTTTCCACTATCTTGGTCACATCACACCATTCACTAGATACACAAATCGAGTTCTAACTCAAATCCCAACAACTATTAGACGATCATGGTGCGTCACACATTCTCGAAGATCTATGCTACAATCCTTCATATGAATCTTTCTGGAGAGCTTGAGAGGAGACAACTTAGAGCTAAAGGACAAGAAGGTTTTCAATCCGGCACATCAGACCACTGACCACATCTTTACCTTATGGGCTATCATCAAGGAGGTGCAGCGTCATTCTTTGAAAGTCTATAATTGCTTTGTAGATTTTCAAAAGGCTTCTGATTATTTTCCTCAAGAGGCCCTACTCTAGAGGCTTAGAGACATTGGCATCCCTAACACCCTACTGATTTCCATCACGTTCCTATATGAGTCAGTCCTTGGTCATCTTCGCACAGCTCACGAGGTGATAGATTTCATCTAGAGTACCATTGGGGTTAAGCAGGGATTCCATGTGTTCCCCACCTTATTTAGGTTCTATATTAAGGAGTTGGAGACCTTAATTCACGAGCATATCCAGGATGGATATGGCTTCTTCCACCAGAATCTAATCTCTATTCTCCTTTTTGTTGACAATGTAGTCATCTTGGCCTCATCTCTAGAGAGGCTGCAGAGACAATTGGATGCTTTAGCTCTTTTCTATGACCTTCAATAGTGGACAATCAACCTAGGAAAAGCCAAGGTTATGATCTTCAATGGGACGAAGAAGACTTTATCAAACCTTCACTTCATCTTAAGAGGGGAGGAGATCGAGATCACTAGCTCCTACACATACTTGGGGATGCAATTTTCGATACCTCAATTCGATTTGTGACATGCCCTTCGACCTCGAGTCAACAATGCCTATGGATCCTTAGCCCTCCTTGAGAGACAGTTCTTTCAACACCACTTTTAGGACATCTCGTCCAAGACATCCCTCATGGACTCTCCAATCTGACCCACTGTTCTCTATGGCTTTAAGATTTGGAGGCCTAGTTTGCTGGATTCTTATTGGGTCGTAGTCAAGAGAGTATAGAGTCTTCTCCTCCGACGCGTCATTAGGTGAAAAAAGAGCATTCCTCGGCACATCATCCTAGAAGAGTTTTATGTCCAACTGTTTCGACTTGAGACGGTGTTTAGTCCATTCTTTTTTTTGCACCTCCTCCGCAATTTTGCCGACTCGACGACAGGGCAAGACTAATATCTGTACTGTTAGACACTGAGAGGGGGGGTGAATCATTGTAAAGCCAATTTTAGAACTTTTCTTAACTTGTCACAATTAGCTACCAATTTATCACTCCACTATTCTACCATTTGCATAATCATTTCATAAACATCTTTCACTTCATCATTCACATATCATAAGCATTTGAATCATCAAAAACCATAACACAAAAGAACACAACACCATATAATTTTGTAATATTTTTGTATTAGTTTTAGTCCAGCTACAACCATGAGGTAAAGTCAGCACCTACTGATATGAAGAGCACCTACTCTGCATCCAGGACCCTGCCTAGTTTTCTTAGACCCTGCTAAGAAGGGTTTGAGGTATCCTAACCTCAAAAGCAAGTCAAGCTTGCATTTACAATTTAAGTTCACTGTCTCAACACATTTTCATCACTGTCACATCACACCAGCACTTATCTCTAGCACCTCATCAATCTGTTCTGCTGCTGATCAATCTTTGCTCAATACCGTTGGTCAATCTCATCAATCTACTGGTCAATTTGTTCATCAACGCTAGTCATCATGTCTGCTGATCATCTACTCATCACTGTTGCTCAACATCTCTTCTCAACATCTCTGCTCATCACCTCTGCTGGTCATCAATCATCTTGTTCAATCTCTGCTACTCAATCTCTTCACTGCTGATCGTTCTTCAGTGCTGCAGCTCTGCATGATCTATTCAGGAACACTGCTTATCAAGTCATCAATTATCAAGGTGTGATCATCATCAAGTAGTATTGTATGGTGTAGGGTATGCATCATAGTGTATAAGATATTCTCCTCATCAATTCATCACTTATCACAACTCTCTCAATCTTCTTATGTTCATCTGCCTGTCACAACCAGATCAGCAATCTGATTATCCACATATTTCTTTAAATTGTCCATCAAGTACATCAGTCTGCATCCTTAATCAATTGCCTTCCATCCAACTTCTTTTCAAAAACAATTCTTCAACAACCCAGTACTCAAGCAACTAATGTTTATGAGTGGGTCTATAACTGCCCAGTCTCTTGTCAATCATCTTTGTTCTAATTCGAGAATTCTATCATAGTCATTCTAGTATTCCCGAGTGACCTTCCAACTCAGCCTAGCAACTGACATGTTCCAAAACTTCAAGCAATAATGATATACAAAACAATCATACATATCAATCAGACTTTTGCCATACCTTTTCTCCAAGACCTTAACAAGTTTCACCCAATCATACAGAGCTATCAAATATGTCTACTACAAACTGTTCATGCCAAATGTAGTCCTTAATTACTGTGCTCAATTCTCTCATAAGCTTTCATGCTAATTCATCAAGAAAGTCTTGTCATGGCAATAAGGATTTGTTCAGAGATATCATGTCAAGATCAAAGGTCTGCTTAATCACAAAGATTTGCCACTACCATTTGTCTGTTCATCATAGGTCTGCTTGTGCACATGTTAAGTTAGCAGTAAAATGCTGCTCAAGTCATCTCAAGTCTCTGCGTAAGTATTTGTACTCTGTCACATCACATATTCATCCATGAGTCAATCTGTACCATAATCCTGTTGTCCAATGTCACTATCTACTGTCCTCTTCTCTGTCACTGTCCACTTTTCAAGCTGCTCCTATCAGCTGTCAAATTGTCTACTGGACCAAGTTACCAACTGCCTCTTTCACAATGATTTCGCATCAAAATCTTCACACTTCACAAGGTCTTTTCTTCTATTCTCCAATGAAGTCTTCTCTAGCTAGACCAAAATATGTGCTCTCCAAGCCTAGAAAAATTCTCCATTAGATCTGCTGATACTGCTCCAAACTAGGTTGAAAACATATGTCAAGATGATCTTCAACCGACCTTAGAAAGAATGTTCAAACGACTTCATAATGCATCAGACATCCTGCAATTTTCGGCCTGCTGCTGCCTCAGTCTGCAACATACCCGAAAATCAGACATAAATAAAAATAAGACTGTAGATGCTGCTTCCCTTTTTAACTCTGCGGCTGCCTCATTGCATTACTTCACTGCTGCTACATCCACTATATATGAGGGTTGTTCATGCATGGCATAGTTCAAGAGTTAGGGCATACTTCAGTGCTACTGCTAGAAAAATTTGGAAGGCTGGTACATCAAATCTTGTGCTATGGAGGAGCCCTAAACAAGGAAAAAAACATAAAAAACCAGAACCAAAACTTTCAGGCCTTCACTGCTAGCAAGCTCCTTCTCTTCTGCAATTTCGGGTCTGCTGCTGCCACCGAAAAATCTCAAACCTATCTCTCACTCATCCGAAAATCCACTTTAAAAATAGAACACGTGATGGGGTATTTATATTGATTTTCCATTAGTTTGGAGCTGACCTGTTAAAGGAACTTTATTATTTTTTTAATTTTTGCTGGGCCGACTTGTCTGAAATTCAATATTTTATTTTTATTTTGTAATTTGAATTTGAATATTAATTTGGGGCCGATCTTCAAGTGAGCTTAAGTCATTGTATCATCATTTAGGGTTTTAAGGTTTGTCTTCAAGCCATCAAGGTCACCAAGAGTTGTCACAAAGGCTTCATCAAGGACCCCATCACCATGATACCATCTCCAACCAACACATCATCTACAACATTCTTTCAATACCATTAAACCACCAAGTGTGTGGGTCCAAAGGCCTTTTCAAAGTCTTCTTCATCATGCAAGAGGCTTCATCAATCAAGGGCTCCACATCAACAAGTATTCATTATCATAAGGACATCTTGAAGGTTCCAAAGGCTTCAACATGTCAACCAAGACTTCTCCAAGGGTTTCAAGATCATCACCAACACAAAATCTTCATCAAGAGTACAAGGACCTTTAAACCATCAACTGTGGGTCCAATGATCTCTTCAAGGTTTCTTCATCAAGTAAGAAGCTTCATAGGCTTCTTCAACCATCTTAACCATGCAAGGGAACCTCCAAGGGTCAGGATCCATCATGACATCACCTGTGGGGTTGCCAGTCCTTCTCTTAGGGTTGACATCATCACAGCCTATTGCTCTTCAAATATTATTGCCTCATCTAGCCCTCTGGGCCATGGTCGAGGTTGGCTTGTGGGAGTCTAAGTTCTTTTAGATTTTGTGGGCATCCAAATAGACCAACTCCCGCCTTTTGGATGCACCTGGCCACCTCCTACCAAATTTACAATGAATTTCTGGTATCCTTATAAGTTATAACCCATATTCTGTAACGATTGTTATGTTGAATTAAAAGAAAAAGAAAATCATGTAATGTTCCTTTCCTTCTAAATTAACCATGCTCTTTCATGTTCGGAAGTATTCCTCACACAAATTAGAAATTTCAAATAATAGTTCTTCAGTTCTCAATGTAATCTATCAAAGACGGAGGTATGCCTGCCTCTTCACAAAAGTGGCCATGTGGTACGTTATGAGCCTGAAGGGATAGAGCTCCTTAAGGTTTACCCGAAATTTGGAACCAAGTTTAAGGAGGCGGCCTAGTTTCACTTCTGGGAAATGTTGCAGAGACATCACATAGAAGTTACCCAAGCTTTTGCCCAAAGTTTTGATGCTTTCCAGATTACACTGGGGGATCTAACATTTCAGGTGACAGAGGCTACAATTGCAGCGGCAGGAAGATTACCTGTAGATAGTAAGCACTGGTTCAAACTTCACAGCATTGAAGTGGCTGACTGTAACAAGCTCCTAAAGGAGGAGTTTCAAAATACGGACTGGTGAAAAGGGATCCCACGAATAGGGTTAAAAGAACAATGCAGTCAACCGTTGAAACCAGTTCAAAGATACTTCACTGAGGAGGACAGGTAAGCCACGGTCTATTTATATCACATGAGATTGTTGCTTCACCTAAACGGAATATCCAGGATGAATTTGCCCTTTTATTTGTTGAAAAGCCTTACCAAGATGTCTGTTAATGTTAAGTCCCTAATGCAAATTGAGCTAGAAATTTCCCCCACTACCTTGTAACTTGGTTATGGACTTCCGTCAAACACTTCACTTACTGGTGGTTGTAGCTTACTGTTTGAATCATATGTTTGGAGATGCACTGTATGGGTGGATTTGAGCTTAATATTTAGTCAGACACCTCATAAACCACTGCTGTAACTTATTGTGTAAACAGGGACTGATTTAAATTACTGCTGCCATGAGTTTTGGGCTGGGAATTATGTGAAGTTAAAATTCATTTGATTCATTTGCCAACTTAATATGTATGCCAAAATATGAAATAAGTAACTAAACAAATTCACTGATATTCAACTTCAAACCTTTCCTTCCATTAGTGGATAGATGTACTCAGTTTTCAAGATTAATAGTGTTGTAGGTGCTCTTTTATTCAGCTGATATAACAGTAAATGAACAACCAATTTTCATAACAAGCAAATCAACTCAAACCTGATAGGATTCCTGTAGGTGATAGTGTAAATTTTCCTTTAATATTCAAACTAGGGCTAAACAATGCATTCAAAATCTCTACTGATAACCACACATGAATATCTTTTACGGTATGCAGCGGAGTATTAAACTGAGAAATAAATCACAACATCACATCACAATATAGACACTATTATTTTGGGTATGGAAACCCCCGAAAAAGCCCAAGATGGGAAAACCGGTGCAGCAGTCGGATATAGATTTTATTATGATAAAATATGGAACTTCTACAATCACTGCTAATCACCCAAACCTGGTGAAGCAGTTCCCCAACAGAATCATTGGACAAACCCCAGCTAAAACTCCAGCCCCCTCTGCGTGACTGTACGGCCTCCCACACATGCGGATTTGTACTGTTGTACAGCTGCTGTATGGAATCTGTGCAGTCTGTATGACAGCTGTACAGAATCCGTTCTGTCTGTACAGCCTTCCTCTGCAACTGCTCCCTATCGATCAGTATGGCCCTTGCCCTGCCTAGTAGCTCAATGATCCTATTTGCTCGCTCCTCCATCTTCCCAGCTAAATCCTCTATCTGACTTTCTCTTCTTGTCTGTATCCTGTATCTGCCGGAATACAAGTGTGTGTGTGTCCTCTCCACCAGTTGACCTTTCTTTTATAACCTTAGGTAAAGCTAAAACCTTAATTTCACTTTCACTTAAAGTCAATAAATAATTAGATCACTTTAATTATTTTCCAAAGTAAACTTAAGAAAAATAATTAAATACAATTGGCTTCCTAATTTAAGTCTTCTCCATGCAAGGACGCATGCATGCAAGAAGACCTTCCTTGTGGTTGCTAGTTTAACACTCCCTCTCAACGAGGAAGGGATTCGGTAGCAACCCCAACTTATCCCTGAACTTCACAAAACTATGTCTGCAAAGTGCCTTGGTGAAAATGGTTGCCACCTGCTCATCTGTTTGTATGTACTCCAACCAAATGGTTCCTCTCTGAACGCAATCTCTCAAGAAGTGGTACCTATTGTCTATGTGTTTGCTCCGGTCATGGAATGTTGGATTTTCGGATAGCCTAATGCCACTCTAATTGTCACAGTGAACTATTGTAGCCTCTAGCTCACAATCGAACAACCCTGAAAGTAACTTTCTCATCAACATACCCTCACAAGTAGCCATGTTGGCTGCCATGTACTTGACCTCTGCCGAGCTCAATGCAACTGACTTCTGCTTCTTGTTGAACCAAGACACAACCCCTGATCCAATGCTGAAAAACAGCAACCTGAAGTACTCTTCCTGTCCTCTACACATCCTGCCCAGTCAGCATCCGTGAATTCTGCTAACTGTACACTCCCCTACGCTCAAAAACCAGTCCATTCTCCATTGTACCTCTAATGGAGTGAAGTATGTGCTTCGCAGACGTCCAATGCACTCTCCGAGGGTCCACCATGAATTGACTCAAAGAGTTGACTGCAAAGCAGATGTCTGGTCGAGTGTTGACTAGATACATAAGCAATCCGATAAGCTGACGATACAAGGTAGGATCAAATCCGTCTGACCCTGATGCATCAATCTTCCTCCAGTTGGAAACTAGAGGTATGGCCATAGGCTTGCAGTCCTCCATCCTGAATCTCTTCAAGATCTCTACTACATACTTCCCCTGTCCAACGAAGAAGCATCCATCTCTCTACCAAACCTCCAAGCCCAGAAAGTAATGCATCAACCCAAGGTCTTTCATCTCAAACTCCACTGCAAGGTTGGACTTGTAGTCTGTAATCAACCTCTCATCTCCTGTAAGAAAGAGATCATCCACATATGAGACCAGTATGAGAGGCACCTCACCTGTCAAGAAGTACAAGTTGTGGTCAGCCTCACTCCGTTGAAATCCCATCTCCCATAGATAGTTGTCTATCCTCGAGTACCATGCTCGAGGTGCCTGCTTAAGCCCATAAAGAGCTCGATGCAGTCTACATACGTGCGTCTCCTTGTTCTCCACATCAAACCCCTCTAGTTGCTCAATATATACCTCCTCCTCTATCACTCCGTTGAGGAAGGCAGTCTTGACGTCCATCTGATGGACTCACCAACCCATCTCTGTTGCTAAAGAGATAATGGTCCAAATGGAAGAATATCTGGCAACAGGGGCGAAGGTCTCCTCATAATCAATACCCTCCTTCTGTGAAAACCCCTTTTCCACAAAGCATGCCTTGTACTTTTCCATGCTTCCGTCTGCTGCATGCTTCACCTTGTAGATCCACTTGGATCCCACTACCTTCTTGCCTTCAGGTCTTGGCACAACCTCCCATACCTGGTTCTTCATGATTGAGTCATACTCCTCAACCATGGCATCTTGCCACACGTCATGTTGTGCAACCTCCTCGAAACTCTAAGGTTGAGAGTTAATCAACTCCGTCATCAGTGCCATATAACGAAGTCTCTTTGGTGGTACACTCCATCTAAAAGAACTCTGTGGAAAATCCACCTGCCTGGAATCTTGTATTGTGGACCTGAACCACTTAGGCATTGTCCTAATGTCTACCTGCGGCGTCTACTGGATGTTCGTCTCCTGCACTGCTCATCCTCCCCGTCAAAGATAGGAGGATCCTGTCCATTTGACTCCCTCTGACTTCCAGAACCTATGCCCTATGTCTGTACATGTACATGTACATCTGGCTCCTCCAACTTGATCCCTGTGTCCTATGTCGGTTGTTGCTCTGCTGGTAAGTTCATAGATCTTCGCAAGCCCCTGTCCTCATCGAACTAGACATCCCTGCTCACAATGATCCTCTTGCGAGCAGGAATGTAAACTATGTATGCCTTCGAAGTCTCGCTATAACCAACAAGTAACCCCTTCTCTCTAGAAGGGTCCAGCTTCTTCCTAGTGTCAACATGAACATGACAATAGCATACACTTCCAAATATGCAAATATGACTCACATCTGGCCGAGTGCCTGTAAAGACCTCCTCGGGTGTCTTCCTCCCCAAAGTTGTGTGGTGACACCTGTTCTGAATGTACACTGCAGTCCTGTATGTCTCGGACCAAAGGAATAGTGGTAATCCCTGATCAAATACCATCCTTCTTCCTCTTTTCCTTACCCGTGCTCTTCCCTGTAAGGCCTAGAACCTCCTCATCAACAATCTGTGGGGCACTGCTGGATGAGCCTGATCCTTGACCCATGCGGGTCTCCTCCTGCACAAAGTCATCCCATAGTCTCTACCAATCAAGGAGCTTCTCCCTAGCCACAACACCTTTGACAAAAGTGTACCATGGCTTAGAGAAGCCATTGAGGGCTATCCGAACTAGCTCCTCATCCATTGTCTTAAGCAAATAGCTCCAAGCTCATCCCTGATATGTGTGAGCCTCATGAGATAAGGCACCACTCCTCCCTTGGCCATCTTGGTGTTGCGCATCCTCTCTTGCAACACCATCTTTCGGCTCTCGTTCTTGCTTTGTTAAAGACTCTCCAAAGTCGTCCACATCTCTGCTGCAGTTTCCTTACCAGAAGGTGAGGGACTATATGGCCCTTCACTCCATCCATGATAGTCAACATGGCTCTGGAATCAATCTTCTTCCACGCTATAAGATCTACCGGATCTGTGATTGCAACTTTTGTGGAGTCAATGTGCTCATTTGCATCACTGACATCCAAGATCCTTGTGATCCTTTCTTTCCATGTAGGAAAGTTTTGTGCCCACTGGAGTCTATCCTCAACTCTCAACTGCACGGCCATAGTGAAGTGTTACCTGTCAAACCCTAGATCTGGAAGTCTAGGTTTGTGTCTTCCTATAGATATGCCCCTGATGTATCACTGCTGCTGCAAATCTCTCAGCTTTAGCTCACCAGAGCTCTGATACCATGTAAATTTTCCTTTAATATTCAAACTAGGGCTAAACAGTGCATTCAAAATATCTACTGATAACCATACATGAATATCTTTTACAGTATGCAGCAGAATATAAAACTGAGAAATAAATCACAACACCACATCACAATATAGACACTATTATTTTGGGTATGGAAACCCCAAAAAAAACCCAAGATGGGAAAACCGATGCAGCAGTCAGATATAGATTTCATTATGAGAAAATATGGAACTTTTACAATAACTGCTAATCACCCAAACTTGGTGAAGCAGTTCCCCAACAGAATCACTGGACAAACCCCAAATAAAACTCCAGCCCCCTCTGAGTGACTGTACAGCCAAATGTACGACCTCCCACATGTGCAGATCTATGCAACTGTACGAAATCCGTACGGGTTGTACAACCACTATACGGAATCCGTACGGGCTTCCTCTGCAGCTGCTCCCTGTCAATCTGTACGGCCCTTGTCCTGCCTGGTAGCTCGATGATCCTATTTGCTTGCTCCTTCGTCTTCCCAGCTAAATCCTCTATCTGACTTTCTCTCCCTATCTGTATCTTCTCTATCGGAATACAAATGTGTGTCCTCTCCACCAATTGACCTTTCTTTTATAACCTTAGGTAAAGCAAAAACCCTAATTTCACTTACTTAAAGTCAATAAATAATTAGATCACTTTAATTATTTTCCAAAGTAAACTTAGGAAAAATAATTAAATACAATTGGCTTCCTAATTTAAGTCTTCTGCCTGCAAGGACACATGCATGCAAGAAGACCTTCCTTGTTGCTGCTAGTTTAACAGATAGTTTGAATTGATGGAGTTCTCATACTTTGATACAGATGTGAAGAGGGAAAATACACTACAGGCAGCTCATGTTCCCAACAGTGATGGGGATACTTGCTAACAACTGAATCAGCACTCCGAGCAGCAAAATGTATGAGTAATACTCAGACCAAGAGTGTGCCCTCCTGTAGACTAGCAAACATAGTAAAGGGAATATATGGTAGCAACCACTGACTTTTATTTGTGATGGCAAAATTTTCTATGCAACCAGCAGAGAATATGAACAAGATTGTTAATGTTGCCTCCCTGTAGGTGCGCCCTTTTTTCTACCATGAGGTTACAACCCACTACGTCCTCCTTCTCCAATAGGCGCAAACTCAACCTCGACTCTTTATGGAATGAAAGTGGGTGAACAACTGCAACAACTAGTGCACCCCTTTCCAAAAGGAAAATGTCTCTAACAACAAGTGTGTCCCTGTCTAGATAGTAACTGAAATCGCTTGTATACTAATAAGATCTTCAGATTTGAATACAATATGCAATACCAAATCACAACGATAAAGAACAAGTGAGAAATCTGAGATGATTTCTCCTCAATCAGATGGCTAGGATAGATTCTCACTATCGAAACCATTCACCTCCTCCTAGGTTTCGTCCACAAAATTTGTGAAGCTCAAGAGCTCTCAATCTCAAAATGCAAAATAGACAAGAATGGAGAGAATGAGCTCTCATGTTCTTTTTATTTCACTTTTACACCCTTGTGACTTTTCAACTTCCTCTTGACCGTTTCTCTCATTAAAATTTATTAAATGTGACTTGTTACCTACTAAGTCATGCTTAGTTGGTTATATCAAGTGTGTCGAAAAATACGAACAAACACTATTGTTCCTTCTTCAAAGTTCAGAAGTCATCCAGGCCTCTTCTGGGGAAAAAAATCAATTTTCTTGTACCACATGTTCATACCCCCCTGGCGAAGTTGTAATAAAATGTACTAGCATGGTGAAGTATGTAAAAGGCCCAGTCTCCTAGACTTAGACATCAATCCGACTAGCCCAGAGTGTTTTTTCCCTTGGTGATTATTTGTTGTTGAACAAACGACTAATAATTTCCATGTTTTTCACTCACACCTCAAAAGTTCAGGTAGTCTTCTTGGTGGTTAACCCTAGGGAGGTTATTAGAGTCTATGTGTTAATGTTTATAAACATGCTAGGCATTAATATTGAGTCATATGGTCATGTGCTAGGTACCCCTAGGTTTTATTTTAATTTTTTATGAAAATAATTTTTCCGTAAACATAGGCTATTTTTTCAAAGTCTAATTGAAAAAAATTATAAATGTAATAAAAGTGTGGTTAGGGACCGGATTTTGCCATGGGGGTGCTCATTTTCTAACTCGGAGCACCCGTTTAATCCAAAGACCCACTTTTCCTAACTTTTAAGCAATAAATTTATCACTTATAAGTCAAAAATATCCAAAAAATAAAAAAAAAAATCAATTAAAAATAGAAAAAATTAAATAATGAAAAAAAAATCTCAAATTCCTAAATCAGTGGAATCTTGTTTGATTGACTCAAAATCAGTTGCATCAGCTTCCTATAGTGAAGGCGAGTTCACTCCTTGACATAAGCGTGTGATTAAGGTTGATGAGGGAGTTGGCAAGCTCACACTAGCCTAGAGGTTGCGCCCTCTCCCCCTCTCTCTCATGTGTGGGTCATATGGCTTCTGGAGAGTGGGTTGTTCGAGTTTGGTGGGAGAGGTGGGATTTGCCTCTCCAGTTCCACTTCACTCCAACTCAATTCAATTCAGTTAAACTATCTCTCAACTCTACCTCTCTCTGCCAATCAAAGATGCGCCCCTCTTGGCTAGTCTGGCTATAAATAAAGCCCCTGCCTCTCTCACAAACTAGAGGGGTTTGGAGCAGAGAGTGCATGCTATTTTAATTTGTGATGTTATTGCTATTGTGCTTGTAATAAAGAGAATCTTTGGAGGCTAATGGTGTTGTGCTACCGTGTGGGCTAATATTGTCATGTTTCTATGAGGTAACGTGTATTTTCTCCATTTTCTTGCATTTCTCATGGTATAGATCTTGCCTGTAATGATTCCTCCGAATCAGTAGGAATAGGAATTGAAAGTAAGATTACTTTAATTTCTATGTTATCATGTATGTTTAAAGGTGATATATTGCATGTCAATAAGTTTATTTACGTGTTGTCTTAACCTCTTTTTATATGTGTTTCAATATCTCATGGGTATTGCAAGTGTGTGATTGAGTTTCAGGATACCTAGCGTGGAGGAGGTGTGGATCTAGGTTGACTCCACCCCACTTCTAACAATTACGAAAGACAACCCCTCGGCATCCCACTACAAAGCTTTCTGAGCAAAACTTCCACGGCTACTTACTCTTTCTCTTTCCCTTCTCTTGCTTAAAAAAATAAATACATTAAAAATCAATACATACTCTTTCTCTTTCCCTTCTCTTGCTAAAAAAAATCAATACTCTCTTTGGTTACCATTCTTACTTACTTAGATCTAGGCATTAAAAAAAAATTATTTAGATCTAGTTTTCAAGATTCAAATAGCTCAAATCTAGCAAGTACTTCATTTTTACCTTTGTTCATGTAGATCTAGCACAAGAGAGCTTCTTTTTCGCAAAGCATTGTAAAGAAAATTTCTAGCTTGTATAAAGTAGTCTTTCTTTGAAATTTGAAATTTAAATCTTGCATTCAAGTGCATAACCTCATTGGCTGCCCAAAAAGAGGGCCAAGATCCCAATGAAAGCTTGCTTTCCATGGTTATTTTTGCATTGTTATCATAATTTTAACTTAGTAATATTTTTTAGAATTTTTTTGTGTTGTCCAAAGACACTTTCAAAGTGTTTTGAGCACTTTTCACTGGTAAAAGTTTGCTGGTTTTTAGCAGGTCCATGAAAAAAGAGAAGGAAACGCTGCATAAAAATTGAATTTTGGGCCATCCAGAGCCTCCCAGGAGTTCCTCCTACTTTCGTAGCTTTCTTTCCAAAAATTTGTAAGCCCTTAGGTTCATTTTCTATAAAAACCAAGTGGCCTTTCCTCACAGGCATTGTAACCTGTTGCCGCCTAAAAACACACTTAACCGTGGAAAAGTCTTCCAACCACTAAGTGTGTTCCCAAGGGCAACTATGAGTTTAGAACCCAATGTCACCTCAGTTCCTAACTCCTCTGTTTAGACCACAACTCTTAAAGGCCAAGGGGGGTAGTCCCTACTTACTAAGTTCTTTTTTTTCTTTAAGAATGTTTTCTAGGAGTTGTAAATTACAAAAAATGACAATCAGCGTGCAGTGATGCAAATATTTCAATGTCAAGCAAACCCTTTAACAATCGACCAGTAATGTATGCAAGAGAGAAACAATCAAATAACCAAAATTACCAGTGACGTCTCTACTCGAGCTATGGAGTCACAATAATCAACTTCAAATAATTTTCCTAAAGCATCGACTCATTTACTTTAACAAATATGCAAGAACATGATGAATTCCAATAAATGAGTAAGTTAAAATTAAGTGATTGCAAAGTAGAGAAATGTAAATGATTGTAACAATGTTATGCAAGTGGTCCTGTAAGTTTTAGTAAATTTTATGTCTCTCTTTGACTTAGGGAATCAAGGTGTTTGTTGCAAAGAAATGAACTATTCTAGATGCCTACCCCAAGAGACTATCTCCTTCGATTAGAGAGGGAATGTCGGGTGCTCAACATGGGAACACAAGGTTCCCACCTAGCTCCACGGGTCAAACTTGAAACTTGTTGGGTGATCAACTAGAGGACACAAAGTGCCATGAAGCCCCCTACGACCTCTACCCCACTAGCTCCACAGGTCAAGCCTCTTTTTTTCCTTTCTAATGAAGATACTTATCTGGGTGCCTATTAAACTAGCCAACACAAATCTTCTCCCTTTCTTGTCAGCTAGGGTCGGATCAACCGACAAGCGGAGTGAATACGGGGCGAAGATCGGGGCAAGCTTTATTTTAAACGAAAGAAGAATTTAAAAATTATTAACGATGCTAGCCAACACGATAGTGCAAGGATGGCAAAGCCAAATCACTTGCAAGGTGTGGGCAAATAAAAATAAAAGAAAGAAAAATACAAGCCAACACAATTTCGCAAGGATGGCAAAGCCAAATCACTTGCAAGGTGTGGGCAAATGAAAATAACAAAAATAGAACGCTAGCCAGCACGATTTTGCAAGGATGGCATTGCCAAACCACTTGCAAGATGTGGGAAAAAAATAAAGAAGAAAATAAAAACAAAACGAAACTCTAACTAATCTAAACCCACGCCAATCAACAATTGCTTATGCAAAGGTGGGCAAGCCCAACTTATATTGCTAACAATGGATGGCAAATAAATGAGACTTGATTTAACTGAAAATGCAAAGCAAAAAATCAAGTCCAAGAGACTCTCTTGGACTTGTTACAAAGGCTGAAATTTCAGCGTAAAGAAAAAGGTAAAAGGAATGAGAAAAACCTTGTTTTTTCCCTTTCTTGAGATGGCCTTGAAGCTCTTCCTTTGGGGTGGCCTTAAAACTCTTCTATGGCTGAAATTTGACAGAGTTTTGCCTTGTTTTGTTACTAACCTGCTAAAAACCAGCAAACAGAAAAATGATAAAATGTGCCCAAAATCACTTTGGGGAAGTTAGTATGTTAGTGCAATATATATACAAAATTTACACAAAGTTGCCAAATGAATAATTTTGAAAGAACTTGAGTATCAAAGGGTTAAAATTAGATTTGAAACACCCAACAAACTAAAATTAAAATGCAAAAATTTGTATGTAAAAAAAAAGAAAATTGGTCATTTGTTCTTCAAGAAGTGAAGCAATGGGGCATCCAACCGAGGAATCCCACTCTTCAATCCAAATAACCTGCAACTTATAAGTTTTTCACTACACAACTACTAGAAGGTGGGAATCAAATAATGAGCAAAGAAATCATAAACTTCAAACTAGAAAATATATGAACTTCTTTACTACAATAATTTATGGAATACAAATACCATAAATCTTACCAAGCAAATTAGTATGCTTCCTTAGCCAACCAAACTTGTGTAGCTCCTTAAGCATGGAAGCAAATCATCAATGGAAACAATTGACACAAGATTCCTCCAAATATTTTGATTACCAAAGCCAAATGGATCAAAATTACAATGGCCAAAGCAAGAGCTATGGAATGAGAGCAAGAGAAAGAATGAGAGCATGAGCAAGAGAGTGGGTGAGTGTGTGTGTGTTTGTAACCCAAATGAGGAGAGGAAGCCTCCTTAAATAGGAAAAATGAAAGAGAGAGGCTCTTTGTATGCTATACAAATGTCACAAGAGAGAGAGAGGGGGGCGAATTTGCTCAAGGAGGAAAAAACCATGGTTTGAGATCTCAAATATGGGGAGAGAAACCCCCAATTTAAAGCTTTTAACCTTATTGTTATGTCAAATGGGGAAGAAACCACCATAGTAGGGCCCTTTCCATTGGCTTTAGCTCACCCAACCAATCAAAGAGAGAAGGGGGCACCCCCCTAGATTCGGCAACTCAAAACTTGTTACATGCTTGCTTGGGGGGGCTTGTTTGGATCTTAAATTTATCTTATGGACCTAATATAAACATTAGAACCTTTACTTGGCCACCCCAATTTCCTGATTTCTATGACTGACTTGGGCAAATGTGACCAAAACCATAGTAATACTTGTCTGAATGAATTCAAACTTGGCCCAAGGGTGTAGGGGGTCTCATGCCATTTGTCTTGAGTACCCATACCCCTATACAACATTAAAAAGGACCAAGTAACCCTCTTTTACATTACAACAAATTGTCTTGAGTGACAATTTTTAATGACCAAAAATTAAAAAATCCTATGCAAAACTTAATGAAATTCCGCAAGACTCTGGATAATGTCTAGCATGGTATTATAGAACATTCCTAGGCCCCAATCACCCCATGGACTCGATCACTAGAACACCTTTCACCACTTTGGAGGTAATTTTGAGTGAAAAACTCAAATTATTAAAATCTCTAAAATCTCTAAAAAGAAATTTTAATTATCCAAGTGAAAAAACACTCGACGAAAGGACTTCCCTAATGACTAAGTCTTAGGTGATTAAGTTACAAAAAAATAGACCTTCATGCTGACATATCCTTACAAAATCCCCCGCAGGGGTGCAGAAATTTCATAGAGAGAAGAAGAAAAGAAGAGCTGTCACACTTGATATAATTATTAAGTACTTCAGTCTTATCTTCAAGGCACATCTAACATGTGCATGGTACATCGTTGTCCACCTAGTTGGTTTTGGTGGTCAACATAACCGATCGTAATAAAAAATTTGAGTAGGCTCTTCAGAGTCCACTCCCCATCCCCCCATGGAGGATGAAATATCCCAAGTAAGGAGATCTGCCTTCTTATGTTTGCACTTGCTTGTTTCTTGTAATCCTGAATTTATTTGCTTGTGGTTGTTTGGAGAATATTATTCCTTTCACTTAGTTCCTCTGGCTTACTGGTTTATTTTGTTGTTTTGCAATCTTCATGTAACCGTTTGCTCATTCAAATATTAAATGCATGACATAGTAAGATGAATAAAACATCACAAAACCCATGATATTTAGCTTAAGGATGCTAATGAAGTACATAGAATTGTTCATGCAAGTATGGGAATAATAAATGCTTCAAATCAGTCCTGTATAACCATATATAATAAGTGGAATAACTCTGACCTTTGAACAGTGTTGAAGGTGTACTATGGAAGGTGTTTAAACAATGTTGATAACGTGACGTAGATGGCTGGAACAGCTGTAATACTTGCTCTAAGATCTCTCCTCTTAGTTTCTGGAAACTCTTGCAGGATGTCAACAACCTCCTTGACGGCTAATTGGCTGGGTTGTGCCTCCCAAAACCAACTACAGCAGTCTAGTAAAGTATCTTGCAATAATATACTGATTACACCCTTTTTTTAGAATGGCTGTAGCGTTCACTTGTGCCAAATGCCTGTAGGTGAGTACTCCAACAAATATGAAGATTCATTCAACTCTGTACCTGAAGTAAGGACAGGATTATGGTGACTGATAAACTAGTAATTGTCGTCCTCAAGCCAGCTGGTGTGACCCCCAAAGATGAGAAAAACCTCCAATCAGCAGTAAGTTTCACCCACAGTGAAATAATGCATGGTCCGGTGTTATAATGCCTGTAGCAAGATGAGCACTGACTGCTGAGAATAAATGACAGTGACTACTGCCTCTGCTTGCTCTGTACAGACCTCTATTCCTCACTCGTGTGCCCTCTCCTCAATTTTCCCCACTACTTTAGTGCATCAGATTCCTTCCCTTTTATGTGTGCCTCAAGGAAAGGATGGATACGCCCTTCACCTCAAGCACTGTCCACAGTAATCTCTTGCCCTGAAGTATAATAAATAAGCCCACGTCTTTAATAGAGACTTAGCGATATGGATGGATTATAGATTATTACCCAACGAAGGAGTAATATGCTTGTGCTCAATAGGAATGATAGGAGTAATGAGCTCACTGCCTTTGTGCCGGTTGTACTGCCTTAAACAATCACACTATTCCTACTGCTCATACATTCTCCAATGAATACCCTGCTTTCCTTCTTCCATGAAGTTTGATGCTCACGCCCTTAGTAGATCAAGAAATTGTTGAGAGTGGATGCGTTGTCCTGAATATTGGATAGATGTGCCCTTAACTGGTGATGATATATGCTGCTCAATATTTGATATAGATGCCCTTCATAAACTGAATATGCAGCTGTATATGCTTTGAATCTTTGCCCTAGATCCTCTCGAATCTTGATGTCTTCTTTTTCTTTTCCTTGAACAATCTTTATTGTTTTCAAGTATGTTGATAGATCTGAATGATCTATCCACTTGCATTGACCGGAATAAGACTAGGACAGATGTTTCACTGCCGAAATCCTGTTAGCTGAAAACTCCGTCTCCAACCCCAACTGCGGTGCTGCACGCTGTGCTGCTATCCAAGAGCTCCCAAAATAATCATAATCAAAAGTGAAGTCTCCTCTTGCTTTCTCCTCTATTTATAAAGTTCAACTGCGCAAAACCCTAATCTTTTGACCTAATTAGGTCACTTTATCTTCTAATTTGCCGTTGACTTGCATGCATGTCACTTTATCTTCTAATTTGCCGTTGACTTGCATGCATGCAGAGGAAGACTTAAATAGTGCATGCATCATTATAATAATGCTGGGATGGCATGCATCTCACTTTTAGGGTTTGCATGCATGTCATTTTTAGGGTTTGCATGCATGTCACTTTTGGGAATATTACAGAGGATCTGTGTCAATGTCGTTTTTCATGTTTTGCCTTTTTTAGCTTAGTTTCTTTTTTGAGAATAGCATACTTTGATTAGTGCATTTGTTATATCTTTATTTGATCAAAAGTAAGACAAATACTAACCCCACGACTTCTTGAGTTACCCGAAAGGGGAAAGAGATGCGTGGTAGGCTTAATTAGAAAATCTTTGATTTTTTAGCTCCTTGTGTTAATTTTTACTTCTCGTTTAAAATTAACCCCTCCTTGCTTTTTCCGATTGAGGTTCATTTGAACCCAAAGAGATTCTTGGAGGTTTATTTTTTCCTTTTTAACAAACAAACACAGTCGTTAAAATCCTTAAAATCAACAAGACTCCGTGTGTATGTTTTGCACCGCTGCGGTTCGAACAAACAGTTGGCTGCATCGAAAACAACGAGGGTGGCTAGTTAAGATAGATTCACATTTGAATTAACCTCCCAAGGCGAAAATCCAACGCCTCGAATTAATCCATTGCGGGGAAAGTTCATAGAGGAAGCGGGAACAACTGGGTAGTGACCTCGAGATACCGTCAGGCTATACTCTTGTTGGTGCAGTGTTGGACACATCCCAGAGACTGCGATACAGCCCACATATCCCTTGCCTGGAACCACATCAGATAAGGGTTCCAGACATACTTCGCGTACCGTCAGGTATATTCGAAGTTCCATTCCTATTAGTTTTTCTTAGATCTTATTAGCTTAGTTAGGATCTTTATCTAAAAGAATAACAAGTACAACAATATGCATAAGATAGAACAGATACACAAGACACAAAGATTTTCACCGAGGAAACCAAAAAGGAGAAAACACCGCAAACTTCTTCAGAATAGTACATTCACAAAGACTGTGTCATAAGATGATCAAACATAGTAATAAGAAGTCTTCAACAACTATCTATCTCTCCTCCTTCTCTCTCTCTCTCTCTCATGCGAACTTGAGTGAGTGTGTGGTGTGTATGAATGAGGGAGGGCACCTCCTTATTTATACTAATCAAGTGACTGACCTATTACATGACTGGGGCCGACCTCTTACCCTAAACGGGCCGACTTCTCCTAGAAGACTCCAAATACAGATTACATGATGTTACACCGAGGACTATTGCCCCGACTTACAACGGAGGTTGTACCTCAAGGTCTATACACAATAATGACATCCTGAAAGGAGGAAAACACATCTCCAATGAGGGTACAACAATATACAATGATAATATACATCAGAATATCTTTCGAAGTTACAAATATATCAACACTCCCTCTTAACTTGGAAGGTATTCTCTCTCTTCCACAGTCATCAACACATCTGGTCCAGTCATCATCATAGAGTCAACATCATGGAGTCATCATCATAGCTACTGCCATCATCATCTTCTTATCGATCATCGAAAGGTACTATCTATCATCGGTTGTTTCTACAAAGCCAGCGCTTTTTGAATTTTCATGTTGGGTGTAGGCCTAGTCTTCATCCATGTCTTCATCACATCTACCAGCAAGCCATCACGTAGGAACAGTCCAGGACCTTCTTTACATTGCCACAGCAATAACCTGCATCTCCTACCTTTATCTTGTCGTATCCAGATCATCTCTTATGTCTTGCACAAAACACACAGAGCACATCCCAGATGCAGACCACCTGCGTTTCGTCACCATAATAGTATGCCAGGATATTTCATGCCATTAAGACAACCTGTAACATCTACTATGCAAGAATGGCCTAGGAGCACACTCAGTGCATTGCGTCTCTCCACAGTCAAATTGTGTTTTACCAATAAAGGAGAATCGCCTAGGTGCACCTCACGTGCTTCATGACTTTATCATCTCCAAAATGGGAACACACATATATAGATATATATGTAAGGACTTGTTGCCGCATAATTCGCACCTCTGGTCACGTGGCAGAAATATTCAAGCCACTAGGTGCGACCTTGGGGACAAGCAAGAGTCAAGTGCTATCACTCGATCTTGACTCCTCCATCTAGGCTCTCTCCTCGCGATGCCAACAGGGGTGATCCTTAATCAAAATAAACTAAGGTTGTTTAAACTATGAAAGTAAAACAACTAGTCTAGGAGATATAATGATATAAAACGTTACAACTAAGATAACTTTGCAAAAATTAAATAATTACCAGTATGTTAACAACTTTCACTCGACACATGAATTAACTTTAATGCTCAGAAATAAATGATGAAATAAAGACCAGTTCTATTGGAGTGCTTGCGTGAATGTGGGTTGCTAATGATGTCTCAATAAGTATTGCAGTTGTCTCGGTTAGTTCCTTTTAAATTAATTAGATGAGTGATTAAGGAGAGGGTTGATTATTGGTTAATTTTATCAAAAATGTGGTAATGATCTAATTATTAAAAAGGGGAAATGGTATTCTAGATATACCGAAGGGGTACGTGGAATATGTCCGAATTTACTAAGAGGTGGCTCTCATAATGACATGTGAGCTAGATGCAGCTGTGGGGTTGTGTTCAACTACACCAACAAGGGTGTAGCCTAACGGGGCCCCAAAGTCACTTTCTAGTAGTTCTCGCTTCACTTGTAGAATTTCCCCACAACTTAGTAATATAAAAAGTGTTGGATTTTCATTTTAGGGGTTGATTTAAGTGTTCAACTAATTACTAGTCACTCCAATCCCTTTTTTATTGTCCCACCGATCTAGCCAATGGCCTGCAGTGGTCACAAGAGCATACGGGAATTGAAGCCTTGTTTATTTTAAGAGTTTTAAACTTTAAATATGAGTTGATTAAAATATCAATACCGATACTCTTGTTTCCGAGAACATGCTCGGATTTGTTAATTTTAAAGCAAGAAAGTAAAAACAAATTAAAATTTGAAAAAATAAAAAAAAATAAAAAAGATGTGATCTCCCCTAGGGGGATAGGGTGTGGGAGCTTGGCTGCCCACTTGCTTCTCTTTTTTTCAATGAATATTATAAAGAAATACTTGTGTTCCTTTGTACAATAGGAGACACAAGTTTACAAGTCTGTAGAATCTTTAAAATATTGATGAAAGGTACACAAGCAAAAGGGAGTTCTGGATGACTTGATTCTTCGAAATTTGAACAGCACTTCCTTCTAACTGTTCATCATAATGCAGAAATCAGTGACTAAAGATGACACTAAGATGCCAAATAATACTTTAAAAGCATAAGAGCTTAACTAGTCTTAAATATCGAAAGATAGACTTTTTGTTAAACTTTAAAGCTAGATGCAACAGATGGATCTATAATGAAATGTTTAAACTTCAAACGCTTTAGATCTTATCTTTTAAGAACTTATACTAAAGAGTATTCCTAAGATCTTATTTAAATCTTTCAAAATACTTCGTAACTAGTACAAGTAAAGTAACAAGGAATAGTGTGAATTTAAATGAGAAGATAGTAAGAAAAGCCCTGATTCAAGACACTTGGGAAATAGAGTCCTCAAGTGGAGAGCAGAGGAATTGAGATCTCTTCAAATAAACACAGAGGTGTGATGGAATCGAGCAAGAACCAACACTTCTTTACGCTAGATGTCGTTGCACAGTTTGAACAATGACTACACCAAAGCGTTATATTCGGGAGTACCTATGCAAAAGATTAGAAAGCATGCATACAAACAAGTAAAGCATACAATTCTAAGACCTATCCACATAAATAACTCAGAGAAATGAATAAGAAACTACTTCTTTATCCTCTTCTACCAATTAGCATTAATCCTTTAAAGACCGATTGGAACAGGAAAGCATGTAACAAGAAACTGATACAGTTATACCTCATGTAGCACAAGAAATCACCACACATTAATGCCCGACACAAATATGCCTCCAAAGCCTTTTGATTTCATTCAATAAATTCAATAAATGATTACAAGATAAAGGAGCATAAGTTCCATACAATTTCTTCCTCCTAAAATGAAAAGAACTAGCTCTCTTAAATAGAAAAACTCAGCGTGAGGGGGCACACTTGCTAAAGGATGAGCTTGATAGCTTGGCGTGAGTTGGATGTGAGTTGGATCCCCATGCTTTGGGGCATAAAGAAAGCAATTACCAAAATGCCAAAATCTTAACCTCAAACCAAATATTTTTTTCTTGGGAAAAGAGCCCCTCTTGGAAAAAAATCCAATTTGATATTTAGCAACCATTTCTTTCCTTTTGGTGACTTGTAACTCCTTAGGAATAATTCTATTTACCTTTTCCAACTTATGGAATCAATTTTCGTGTTTCCATTTTTTTATGAGTTGCCAAATTTCTCATTTTTTCCAATTTTTTGGTCTTTTTTTTGTTTTTCGAGTAATTATTAATTTTGGAGATAAATAATTACAAGAAAACTTAGGAAAGTGGGTCTAGCGTTTAATTGGGTGCTCTGAATAAGAAAACGAGCACCCCTATGGCAAAAACAACCTCCTAGCCACACTTTTATGACTTTTTACAATTTTACAATTAACTTATTAAAAATAAGCCTGTAAAAACGAGAAGAAATAAATAAATTTTTCCGAAACTTAAAAAAACCGATGGGGGACTTAGTACATGTTCATAATGACTCAAAATAATGATTAGCATGGTTTTAATAATATACATTGACACTTAGGTTTTAATAACTTCCCAAGGCCTAACCACCAAGACAATTATTCCAACTTTGGAGGCTTGAGTGAAAAAACTCGAAAATTATTTGTCATTTAAAAACGATAAATAATTAACAAGAAAAAAAACACCCTGGAATAATGTATTGATGACTATGTCCTAGGAAACCAAAACCTTTTACATAATTCATCATGCTAAGTCATTTTATTACAATTCCCCATGGGGTATGAACATGTTAAAAAAAAATTAAAAAGGGCATAGGAAGGTCTGCATGGACTTCTAAACTAGAAATTTGAACAAGTAATTGTTCATCTTTGGCGGCTCACTTAGACGGGATTCTCAATAAGATTTTCAAAAGACTCGTAGATAGGATTTTCAATAAAAGTCCAATAGTCATCATCCCCATCCATGTCAGATGTGGGGAAGTCTTCAACCATGGCATCATGCTCTTGGTTATCCATGTCTTCCTTATATTCATAACAATCTTCTTCAGGAGATTTGGTTTCAAAAATGTTACAAGGCAGTAAACTTTCCAAACCTTCATCAACATGTGGAGAACAAGGGCTATTGTCATCACACACCATACAGATATTATCATAAGTTTCTTTATAGGCTTCTGTAATGGTTTCTTCTTGAGGTAAATATGAAGAAAAACTCTGATCATTATCAATGAAATATTCATGAGAACATTCCAAATTTTCAATAGTTTCTATTATGGTATCATGAAGAGGATCTTCAATAATATCTTCAATCAAGGAACCTTTATGAACATATTCAATGGGATCACTTGGTATGTGCTGCTCAATGGGTTCCTCTAGCTTTGCCAAATCTTCGTTATTTTCTATTAAAGTGATATCAAGATGGTTTTCAACAATGTCTCCAAATAAGGGTTCTTCGAGAAACTCTTCAACGAGATTGTCATGGATGTGCCCATATTCAGAATCCTAGTGTGTATTGAGAGAGACCTCATATTCTTCAATAAGTCGTTTCATCTCTTCCTTTGTTAAATAACTTGGAGGGACTTCCACACATTCGACGTTGCCTATGACCGCATGAGAAAGTTCTTCGATGGAAGTATCATGAATCTCTTCTTCACTTAAATGTTCAAGAAGTGATTCCAAGGCTTCAATACTTTGTATCATGGAAAAAGGTCCATCATATGTTTCCATATGATACTTTGTCCCAGATAAGTAGAACGTAGAGAGTTTTTTAAGGAATTTTTTCAAACTATTCATACTACCCCTACCATCATGTCAATGCTCTAAAAACATCCAAAGGAAGCTTGGAAAGGAAGTTATACATTTATTAGGAAGGCCCTAATAAAACCAACAACAAGCATCTCCGTGAAAAGTACTAGCAAACATTTCCAACATACTGTCCTCATAAAGAACATTGGAGTCGGCCAACAATTGAAGGAAAGACTTGATATCCCAGATGGCCGAATTACCATAATTTCCAAGAAAGACTGGAAGCCATTTATAACATCATGACCAAAGTTAGGAAAACCCGCGATGTTTGAGAACTCGATAGGATGAAAAAGTCAGGCTATCTGGGCACCCCACTGCTCCCTTAATTCATCCATATAAGAAATTAATAGTATGCATTTGATATAACCATTGAACCTTGTACTAAACAGGTGGAGCTATCAAATGATGAGCTTTAAAGGTTTTAATATGTCGCATGGACTCTTCTACACACAACAAAACTTCACAAATTTATGAGATAACAAGGTTTTATCCCTTCAATGGAGTCGCCATGTGAGAAGAAAAATATGCATCAAAATTTTGTCACAAAAAATTATTTTTTGCTTTTCCTTGTAAATTTATGAAAAAAAAGGTTAAAAACTAATCTAAAAAATCATCAAACAAAGAAAAAACAAAAAGAGAAAACAAAAATTGTATTCCAGAAATAGAAAGATTTATCCCCGGCAACGGCGTCAAAATGTTGCCGCCTAATTTGCACCTCGGGTCACGTGGCAGAAATCTTCAAGCCACTAGCTGCGACCTTGGGGGCATGCAAGAGTAGAGTGTTGTCACTTGATCTTGACTCCTCCGTCTAGGCTCTCTACTAGCGAAGCCAAGGGGGGTGGTCACTAATCAAAATAAACTAAGGTTGTTTAATCTATGAAAGACAAACAACTAGTCTAGCAGATATAATGATATAAAACATTACAACTAAGATAACTTTGCAAAAATTAAATAAATCACCAAAAAGGGGAAATAGTATTCCAGATATACCCAAGGGGTACATGGAATATGTTCAAATTTACTAAGAGGTGGCTCTCACAGTGACATGTGGGCTAGATGGAGTTGTGGAGTTGTGTTCAACACTACACCAACAAGGGTGTAACCTAACGGGGCCCCACGATCACTTTCTAGTAGTCCCTGCTTCACTTACAGAATTTACCCACAACTTAGTAATATCGAAAGTGTTGGATTTTCACTTCCAGCGGGGTTGATTGAAGTGTTCAACTAATTACTAGTTACTCCAATCCCTTTCTGATTGTCCCACCGATCCAGCCAATGGCCTGCAGTGGTCGCAAGAGCATACGAGAATTGAAGCCTTGTTTATTTTAAGAGTTTTAAACTTTAAATGAGTTGATTAAAATCTCAGTACCGATATTCTCGTTTGCGAGAACACGGTCGGATTTGTTAATTTTAAAGCAAGAAAGTAAAAAAAACTTTAAAATTTTGAAAAAATAAAAAAATGAAAAAGATGTGAATCCCCCCTGGGGGGATGGCGTGTGGGCACTTGGCTTCCCACTTGCTTCTCTTTTTTACAATGAATATTATAAAGAAATACTTGTGTTCCTTTGTACAATAGGATACACAAGTTTACAAGTTTGTAGAAGCTTTAAAATATTGATGAAAGGTACACAAGCAAAAGGGAGTTCCAAATGACTTGATTCTTCGAAATTTGGGCAAGACTTCCTTCTACATGTTCACCATAATGCAGAAATCAGCGACTAAAGATGACACTAATATGCCAAATAATACTTCAAAAGCATAAAAATTTAACTAGTCTTAAATACCGAAAGATAGACTTTTTGTTAAACTTTAAAACTAGATGCAACAGATGGATCTATAATGAAATGTTTAAACTTCTAACGGTTTAGATCTTATCGTTTAAAAACTTATACTAAAGAGTATTCCTAAGATCTGATTTAAATATTTCAAAATACTTCGTAATTAGTACAAGTAAAGTAACAAGGAATAGTGTGAATTTAAATGAGAAGATAGTAAGAAAAGCCCCGATTCAAGAAACTTGGGCAATGGAGTCCTCAAGTGGAGAGCAGAGGGATTGAGATCTCTTCAAATAAACATAGAGGTGTGATGGAATCGAACAAGAACCAACACTCATTTACGCTATATGTCCCTGCGCAGTTTAAACAATGACTACACCAAAGCGTTATATCTGGGAGTACCTATGCAAAAGATTAGAAAGCATGCATACAAACAAGTAAAGCATACAATTCTAGAATCTATCCACATAAATAACTTAGCGAAATGAATAATAAACTACTTGTTTATCCTCTTCTACCAATTATCATAATCCTTCAAGGACCGGTTAGAACAGCAAAGCATTTAACAAGAAACTAATACAGTTATACCTCATGTAGCACAAGAAATCACCACACATCGATGCCCGACACAAGTATGCCTCCAAAGCCTTTTGATTTCATTCAATAAATTCAATAAACGATTACAAGATATAGGAGCATAAGTTCCATACAATTTCTTCCTCCTAAAATGAAGAGCACTTGCTCTCTTAAATAGAAAAACTCAGCATGAGGGGGCACACTTGCTAAAGAATGAGCTTGATAGCTTGGCGTGAGTTGGATGTGAGTTGGATCCCCATGCTTTGGGCATAAAGAAAGCAATTACCAAAATGCCAAAAGCTTAACCTCAAACCAAATCTTTCTTTCTTGGGAAAAGTGCCCTCTCTTGGAAAAAAGAGGGCATAGTGCCTTCTTTCAGAGAGGCTCTGATACCATGTTAGTTTTTAGTCTTATTCAATTGATTAGGATCTTTATCTGAAAAAATAACAAGCACCGCAAAATATCCAAGATGCATAAGATAGAGAAGATACACAAGACACAAACATTTTCTTTGAGGAAACCATAAAGGAGAAAACCCCGCAAACTTCCTCAGAATAGTTTCGTCACTACAACAATATCACGAGATGTAATATCCCAAGTATAAGTAGTCTTCTGCAGCTCTCTCGCTCTCTCCTCCTTGATCTTCTCTCTCTCCTCATGCAAACTTAAGTGAGTGAGTGTGTGTCTAAATGAGGGAGGGCGCCTCCCTATTTATACACATCAAGTGACTGACCTTCTAGCTTGACTAGGTCTACCTCTTACCCTAGCAGGGCCGACTTCACCTAGGGAGACTCCAAAAAACATTTCATTTTATTAAATTGGGGACAACTTCCCCGTCTTACAACGAAGGTTGTACCTCAAGGACCATAGACAATAATGACATCTCGAAAGGAGGGAAACACATCTCCGATGGGGGTACAACATTATACAATGATAATATACATCAGAATATATTTCACATATCCAGTGCTTCAAATGTCAGAAGTACGGTCACTATGTCAGACAGTGTCATGATTCAAAGAAGAGAAAATTCCAAGCCTCAACTATTGATGTGGATGAAGACACTCCACATAAGAAGTCGAGGGATGATGATTCTGAAGAAAGTGTAGAAAATTATCGAAAGGAGTTCTTCTTCTAGTACTCCCCATGTTGAGATGATGTATGAAGATCCAGATTATGATGGGATTCCACCAAGAAGATGAAGATTAGAGGAATCTCATGATTCCTACAAAGAGGCAGTGGGAGCCCACCCACAAAACAATAAAAGATAAGTATTTGGATTTTCAATTGTTATTATTGCTCTTGTAGATTAGATCTGAATGCTTTGAATATATTTTCATAACAAGTTGTATGCAGATTTATATTCCTGGAATTAGGAAGTTTGTTGAGCATGTGATATAGTTATTTTATGGATGAACAGTAGGCTCATGTAGTACATGTTATGTATGTGATTGTTTAATAGCCTATAGTGTTGCACAACATTCCATGAGCCCGTGATGGAGCTAGTCTAGGATGATATCGCCTTCTTACATGCTTAGAGTAGTGCACACTCTTGATAGTATGTTTTAATGGAGATAGAAAGCATGCTTAGGATATATATTCAAGTGTTGTGTTGAAGCATTAGCTAAGATGCTTACATAACTATGTGAACTATTGACATTGCAATGAATTGATTGAATTTGATTATGCAATGTCGTTAATTATCTGACTGAATTTGACTTGTAGGGAAAGACCATATGACATGGCCTACAAGAGACTTGTCATGAAGAACGAGCGATGTACATATAGATCCTGTTGGTATCCACTTATCGAGATAGAGCAGATTGATCAGAAGCGGGAAGCTTCTAGGAACATGACTCTCGGTTTAGGCTACAAATCAGGAAGAAGGATGACTTCCTTAACAGACGAAGCATTTAAATGGAAGTCATGACTATTCAGCAGGGGCTGCAGATAGACGAGGACCTAATACATCTAGCTGTATGTGGACACTTGACCCACAAGCCAGAGGATTCATATAGAGATTAGCGATTGGGAGCAGAAAGCTCCAATGAATGTCGATCTCTCTATTACAAATGTTCATTCCTTCGATGATTATGGAAAGTAGTTTTCCAATTGGAGTCATAACAGATGGATTAGAGTATGGTTAGTCCTGGAGGACAAGAGTTACTCAGTTGATTTCTAAGGAGGTACACATCCAGTCAATTAGAGTTGTGCCTCAAGATTCAGAATATATTGTTAATGATGACACTTTGCTCGTAATGTTGTATACTGGTGATCTATTCCTCGCCAAGGCAGAAAGACTTATTTCCAATTAAAGAGAAAGTTAGCATTTAAGATGAGGATCTTGGCTTATTGCATCACTTATTGATGGTGTGGTAGAAACCTAATGATATCTTCCGAAGTTAAGGAAGAACATAGTTGAGATCCTGAGCAGATCTAGCATGATGACTATGAGTACATGGCTACACTGATGGCGATGTTGTTTTGATCCATACAGACAGTTGAAGGATCCTTGATGTACCTGGTCGGATACTTACAGTAAGGAGTTGTGATCATTTGCTCTATGAGAGATAGGGTTTAGATTGGAACCCGAAGTGATATCTCATATAGGCTAATGGACTAGCCTGTGGATAGCTCTAGAGGGATCAGGATACTTAGATGCAAATGGAGCAAGATGCTCAGATGCAAAGGGAACAAGATGCTCAGATGCAGAGGGAGCAGGATGCTCAGATGCAGAGGGATCAAAATACTCAGATCTAGAGGGATCAGGATGCTCAGATTGAGAGGGTGCAGGATGCTCAGCATAGAGGGAAATGTGATGAGCATGATTGCAATATCAAACAAGTTTCCCCCCAGTATTAGCCATGTGACAGCTAAGGGTAAGTGGTCCGATGACAGCACTATATCTTCTCCCGAACACTCTATGAAGGAGTGGGAAGATCTCCCGGACACCCTGTGATGGGGTGGGGAGATTAGTCTCTTGATACTATCTTATGCAGGTGTATGGATTCAGTCATGTGATTTGTTGTTATTTCGTTTAATTTTTAGGAGTTATTTGCATTTCATGTTTTGAATAAGGTAGGACAGAAGTGTCTACCCCCGATACATTTGATGCCTTGGTTAGTTGATATGTGTGTAGGTCTATAGATTATCAGAAGATTCTACGAAAAGCACATGTCTCAAAGTGAGGGGTTAGTCCCTAGATGACTCAGAATGGGGCAGTACATTCTCCCTAACACTCTGTGAAGGAGTGGAGAGATTGCTCCCATGATTGACTCCCTCGTTAAAAGGGAAGATTGACTTTACTCCCTGACACTCTAAGGAGTGGAGAAATTGGTTCCATGATTGTTTCCCTCGCTAAGAGGGAAGGATGATTCTCTTGCATTCTTCCGAACACTCTAAGGAGTGGGAAGATCTGTCGGACACCCTGAAAAGGGGTGGAGAGGCCACTGCACTCTTCCAAACACTCTAAGAAGGAGTGGGAAGATCTCTCGAACACCTTGAGAAAGGGTGGAGAGGCCACTGCATTCTCTCGATCAGAAGGGATGGAGAGGCCAACGCATACTCCCGGACACTCTGTGAAGGAGTGAGGAGATCTTTCGGACATCCTGAGAAGGGATGGAGAGGCCAGCACATACTCCCGGATACTCTGTGAATGAGTGGGGAGATCTATCAGACATCATGAGAAGTGATGGAGAGACTTAGTGCATTCTCCCGATCACTGAGTAAGGAGATCTCTCAAAAACCCTCAAAACCCTGAGAAGGGGTGGAGAGGCTAGTGCATATTACATGTACGCTCCCTGACAAACTAGATTGAGCTCGTGCATGGGACTCCCCGATGGAATCGGTTGAGTTGTTGACTCCTCATTGGACTAAGTTGAGTTGTTTCCTGTTCCCCGATGCACTAGGTTGAGCTAATGCAAGTTGACTCCCCGATGGACTGGGTTGAGCTGATGCATGTTGACTCCCCAAAGGACTGAGTTGAGCTGATGAGTTATTGCATGTTCCCCGATGGACTAGATTGAGTTGATGCATGTTAAATCCTCAATGGACTGGGTAGAGTTATTGAGATGTTGCATGTTCCCCGATGGACTGGGTTGAGCTTATGCATGCTAACTCCCCGATGGATTGGGTAGAGTTGTTGAGTTGTTGCATGTTCCCTGGTAGATTGGGTTGAGTTGATGCATGTTGACTCCCAGATGGACAAGGTAAAGTTGTTGACACTTCTCGAAGAATTAAGATTGTGTTGAAAGACCTTACTTATGATATAGAGATGTTCAAGACAATCGTGATGTACAGATGATATCCAAATGTGATCCAGTATGATGATGCCTCACTGGATAAGAGGGAGTGTTGATGTAGTAGTTGCGTGAGGCATCCTCACCAAGTTGGCCCTAAAAGAGATGTGAAGACAACTCATATTTTGCACACTAAAAGGACAAGTCGTCCCAAGCTAAAGAGACAAGTCGGCCCCACTTGGAAGTGAAACTTCTAACATGAAAGAGTATAAATAAGAAGGATCCCATCTCATTCTTCACCAAGCAAGTTCATTCCAAGAAAGAAGAAGTTCATTGCAGCTGCTAGAAGAAGATTTTCTTGGGTTCTCTATCATTGAAGAAGTTTCTCTTATATTCTTGGGGTTTATCTTTCTACTACATGTATTTACTATGTATCTGGATGTACACTGCTCTCTAAACTGATTATCTATATTAAAAGGTTGTTGGGTTTTCTCCCTTAGTGGTTTCCTAGATCAAAATATTTGTGTCTATTGTTTATGTGCTTTTATTCTTTTAGTGATCCTGTTTATTAGATGCACTTGAATTATACTGCTATATCTATAAAATCTAAGAGGTTCCTATTTTGCAAAGGAGCATAAGCATTCCCAAAAGCAAAAAAGAGATTTGTAATAAGCATAATAAAAAAAATAGCAAGCGGGATACACAACACCTACACCCCTTTCCCCCTTGGGGGAGTTGTGTGGTCTCTTGTCATGGAGTGAATTCTTAGTTTGTTTTAGTTTATTTTTTCTTTTCAAGCAAACAAGTTAAAATCACAAATTACACACACATTCACAACAATTTACTTTATGTTTCTTATTTGCAAATAAAATGAACCTCGTTGATTTCCCGAATTAGGATTCCACAAATGAGGGCTTGCCCAAGTACTGGACCGAAAAAGAGATTCTTGGATTAAATAACTTAACTAGAAAACGTTTAAAAATCATAAAAAGAAGCAAGGCTCTTCTCCCTTAATGCTCTGGACCTCTACAGCTTGTCCAATCAGTTGGTCGTACCATAAAGGGATTAGAGTGGCTAATAATTAGTTCACATCTTACAATTAACCTTCCAAAGACAAAAATCTGGCCTCCTCAATGCTTTAGCTTTTGTGGGAAAATCCTTCAGGGAAGTGAGAACAACTGGATAGTGAACGTGGGGATCCGTGAGGCTGCACTCTTGTTTGGTGTAGTGTTGGACACAACCCCTCGAGTCCAATCCAGCCCACATTTCACGTGTAGGACCAGATCTGTTAAATACGGACACATTCCTTGTACCCTTTGTGTATATTTGGAATCCCCTTCCTTGTAATCAAGAACATTTTTTATTATTTAAAATTTACCAAGAAGTAACCCACTCCCGTAATAATAATCATAAAAATTTTCCAGTTGAGACAAATTCAATACTTTCACATCAGAACATTCAGCACTCCACAAAGCATTTACATTTTTGCAATAGCATCTTTTATATTGGGCATCGGTCTAGCTTTGCTTATTATCTTGCTCATGTATGCAAAATGATGATCATATATTAATGTTGCTGATCTAGTTGCTCTATATTGTTGTTGTGGTTGGAAAAAAATATTTAACTCCTAGATTCGTCAGCTTTTTTTGTTTAGAATAAAAGCCTTAGTTTTATTTTTATAGGGACCGCTCCTCCTGGCTTAGCTAGGAGTAAGCCTAGACAAAGGAGTCAAGTTTCAGGTGACAGCACTTGACTCTGCCTTGCCCCCAAGGATAGACCCAGTGGCTTGAAGATTTCTGCCATGTGACGCAAGGTGTGCTTCAGGCGGCAACAGTTCCAATATTGCTTTGGGCATTTTTCATTGTGTTTACATGCAATTAAAGAGAGCCAAGTTCGCCCCAAGCGCCCTGGCACCTTTGTGAGAGTTTTTTAAAGCAACATTTTTGTACTTCTAAAGGTCAAAATTAAATTTTACCAGCTCCATGATGTTTAGTGACATTAATAAACATGTTTGAACCAGCCTTTGCCTTCAAATGAGTAATTTTGCCTATATGTCCAGTTTGGCCTAAAGCAAGTCCCAATGCACTTTTATACTTTTGCAACTCGAAATTGATTATGTCATCTCCAGCAGTATGAGAGACCTCAAAATCCTAGTCTAAGCCACTTAGTATACTTGAAATACTCTCTTGACTTGAGAACCCAATTTCACCAAAGGTAGGCCCCAATGGCCAAAACCATTTTTCATGCTTCTGAAGATTGAAACAGGATTCTTCCAGCTCCTTGATGATTGATGAGCCCCATATACCTTCTTAATTCATTCTCTGCATTCAAATATGTCATTTGGTCGATTTGCAAAATTTGGCCCAAGGTGGGCCCCACGAGCAAAACTAGTTTATGGGCTATCAGCCTTTTTTAGGCAACACCATGTTCCCAAGAAGACATGGTTCTAATGGTCATGCAATCTAAATAATCTTTCGAAATATTTGAAAGAAAAGAAACAAACACAGAAATATGAGGTAAATTTGGAATTAACAATAGATGTAACCAAACCATTTCAGATGCAGAAAAAAATAGGAATTTGTAATTATTGGAAACAAATCAAATCAAAAGCATTAGCCCAATGGGCTAGCTCCAGTGGTTTAGTGTTGTGAGCTGCAAGTAGGAGGTCACAAGATCAAGTACCTGGGATGGGTATTTATGTGAATGTTGAGGGCCTAACTCGATGTCCCGACTCGATTAGGTTGTCAAAGATTGCAACCTAATGGTTTACCCGGGTACTATCCTCAAAATGAGGGCAAGTGCTCAAAGGGTTTCCTGGGATATGTATCCATTGAAAAGAAAAAAATTAAATCAAAACTATCATGGGCTGCCCTCTAGAAAGGGCAGCATAGTACAAGGGAATAGGTACAAGTGTAGAGCAAGAGATACAATAAAAAACATGCAAAATCTATGGTTAATTGCAAGAGTACCCTTAGAATATTGCCTCTAGGAACAGAGGTATTGGAGTTATTTCCAGTTTAGAGTTTTTTAAAAACTCTACATCAAATACATCATCAGCTATATCATATAAAAGCACTGCAAAATGTATAAACACCAACATAATCCAACTCCAGATCTATTAAGCATATAGAGGGATCAAAAAGAAATTTAGATGCAAAACTCCTGGTGCTTAAAAGATGCAAATCTAACTCATGATTAAGAGATTAAGAAATTAAGAAATTTAGATGCAAATCTCTCTCTCTCTCTATATATATATATATGTGTGTGTGTGTGTGTGTGTGCCAGTACCAAGGAATAGTTCTGTTGGTTTGACAGTTGACCCTTTTCGCTAATGCGTAATGCCTATAGAATTTGTGATTTACATATGGTTTTTATATAGATTGTGATTCATAAGCACGGATGCCACACATCTCATCTATGCGGGGCTGTTATTTTTTAATTTTTCTAAATATTATATTGGGTCGACTTATGCTGCGTGTCATGTCAGCATTAGGCACAAACGTTACACATCTCCCTCCTGCTGGAAGAATGCACCTCGCTTTTCTCAGTGAAATTACACTCAAGTTGCTTGACATGTTAGAGGCATAGCTTCAAGTGATAACCGAAAGGAAAAGCCAAAAAAAACATGAATAAGTTAAAGCAGGTCCCTTATACCTCCAACGTGAATTACTCACTGAAACACAAATAAAATAAACAGGGAATTAGATTTGAACTGCAAGAGTTGACGGTCCCCTAAAACCAACAAATGAAATCCTTAAAATTTATCATTTTATTCTTCAAGTTAAACATTTAGCTTACATGGGTCACTAGTAATTAAAATGGTCAAATATTGTTGCAGAATAACCATTGCTAATCAGCTTCTTCAGTAGATCTTGTGTGGGAAAACCAAGCAACAGTAAAACAGACATAGAGGTTAACAGGAAACAAAAACAAAAAATAGGTCTCAGAATACAGAAAACACAAGATCTAACCTAAATTGCAGCTAAATATATTTTGCAAGAAAGTTAAACATGTTTTTACATGTTCAATAATACAAAACACTACAACTAACGCAACCAATGAGCCTGGATATATAATCCAGGAAATGTTGGCAACAACTTCTGCATTCTTGATATGTTTTTGAACAAAAATATAAAATATAAAACTCAAGGTTGACTTCCAATAATTGCACCTGAATGAGACAATTAATTTTTTTTTAGAAAACTATTTTTATGGGTGTTTCATATTGGTTTTTTTTCAGAATTAAATAATTTCCTTCCTCTGGGACAATGATCTAATGTAGTACGTGAAATAGTGGCAAAATAGACAAACTTATACAAAATGATTGGTTTGAAAGTTGCTGTGCGATAACTGTAGTGGTAATTGATCTTCCCCCTGTATGGCATGTTGCTATCTAGAAAGTGGGCTGCTGGATTAGGTGGATATCTAATGATGGATTTATGATATACTTGCATACTTAATTCTGATGGGAATTTAGTTAGAATCTGTACGGAACCATTTATTGATGGATATCTTGAAACTTATGAAGATGGTTTGAAAAATACTTATAGCGAAGGTAGCTTGAGTGTTGAAAGAATAAACTTGGTAAACGATGATGAGGATTATCCACCAATTTTATTTATGGGAGTAGGTATTTCTGAATCTAAAGATGAAGATTATGTAAGGTTTAGGCAGGAGCTTATCCATCGGGAACTGGTAGGGGAAATCATGTGCAATAATTCTGAACATTTCTCTGATGCCCCTGATCATTTGTCCCAATTATCTATAGAAGCCCCTAAAGTTACCTTGCAAAATGAAGCTTCCACCACAAGAGAAGGTGTGCCAAATCCTCTTACAAGAAGAACTTATCGCCATATTTGAGAAATTAGGCAGGATGTGAGAGATAACTTGAGACGGGAAATGACAGAGGGTATACCCATCAGAGTTGGGAAGAAGATATTTCAATTAACAATGCTCCTGATGAGAAATTTTCTTTGAACAATTTACTTACTTGTCAAGCAGATAATTCCTTGCAAATAGCTAAAAGTGAAAACTGAACTATAGTTCCTCCTAGTGATGCTCAAGATGAATTAATTACCCAACATGAGCCACCAAACCAAGGGACAGATCTTAGTAACTTTCTCTATCCATCTGTTGTGTATTTCTTGAGCTTTTTGTTACCTCCAAAAAAACCTATGGAAGAAAGTAATGATACATCTCACATTCCTACAATACAATTGGCCCCGTTGGAAGATGAAGTAGAAAGAAACATGTCTAAAGCTTCTTGAAAAGGAAAGTTACTGATGCCCCATGGAAAAGGTTCTAGCAATCAATCCGATCATTTTGATAGCATTTTCCCCCTTGCCACTGATATAGACAAAGCTTTTCATGATTTTTGGACTGTGGGGGAAGTTAAGCAGGTAATATCAACACACCCAGAGAAGGCTAATAATGAGTCTTATGAATCAAGAACATAAATAAGAGAGATATTGATTGGAAGAATCATAGTAGAAAAAATCGCCAAAAAATGGGCGATGTCCCGAAAAATCGCGATTTTTCTTGGGTGCCGATTTTTTGGCCTGAAAAAATTGTAATTTTTCAAAAAATCGGACATCGGCAAAATTCGATAAAAATCGGCAAAAATCGAGAAAGATCGAGAAAAATCAGAAAAAAAATTGGTAAGCAAATTTTGACCCTATTAAAGTACAAATTTTGCATTTTTAATGCTTGTCGCGGTTTGCCGATTTTTGTCGTTTTTTTACGATGTTGGCAAAAAGATGTTTTCTGGACCCTCGCCGATGCCGATCTTTTCCACTATGGGAAGAATTTCTCTTCCAATAGACGGGGGTCCTCCACGTTTCAATGTTATACCAGAAAGAAGTAGGACGATGACATTTCCCCGTACCCGAGGCAAGACTGAGGCCTCCATAATACCTACCTATAATATTCAAGTTGTTCCATCATCTATTAACCGGCGTAGGTATACCTATGGCGATAAGGTCATTGTTGAAAATTGTGTTTTTAATCATATTTCTAGACTATTAGGAAATCTTTGGGTGGGACCATTAACAATAGAACGGTTTGTAGATAACATGTATTATTTGTCTATTGAAGATTGTCGTAAATTCAAAATTCCATCTGTTAGAGTAGGTAGGATTGAATAAGCTCCTTTGAGCAGTAGTTGAGTCCTTCTTTTTCTGAGTGTTGCATGTGTCCCAAGTCTTATGAGTCTTTCTTCTAAATTTTGTATAGCTTAACTATGTTGCTTCGAGTAGAATTTTTTTTCCAGCATTACTTTTGTTAGTTTATTTTACGTATATATTTTTCCCATACATGCTGCTCTAGTATCTCTTGCTTCCATGTGCGCATAAACAGGTAACACTTGAAGAGGAAGCAAAAAATTAAAGTATTGGATATTTTGTTGCTGAGATGGTGCTACGGACCAGAGATTTATGAGGTTCTCAAGCACTCTCTTCATTAGAGCACTTGTCCCAGTTGGAGCCAAATGTTATCACATAAATATTGCAGTTGGGTTACCATGATGCAACATACTGATTGATATCTTTATTTTTTCGAGTTATTCATTCAAATGGAGTTTTAGCATGGATCATTATAGCCTCGGCCATTTCAAAGCCTTGTTTAGCATTATTTCCTTGCCAAGACTAAGATTTCCTTGACCATTGAGAGGATTTCAGTGTTGACCTAGTTAATTTGAGCAGAGTAGCAGATCAGATATGGTACACAGTTACGGAGGGGCTTATCAGACAGAGACAGGTATATGGTGAGACAGGTATATGGCTCCTTGATGAGTTTTTTCTCTTTAATGTATGTTAAACACCTAGGCTTGTCATGTTAGGATGATCATGGTGACCTATGCTTAAATTACATATGTACTAATGCTTGAACCTGTGTTGTTGAATGATCAAAGAGTCTAATGTTGAAGACTATTGTTTATGCCATGCTTCACACAAATTTTAAACCTTAGTGCTATGTTGGTTCCACGTATCATTTTTCCCCATCTATCGAGTTCATCTGTAGTTGATTCTTCCCCTGTGACCTTGGTTGATTGAGACTTGTGAGATTGAAGATCTTTTCCCCATCTTGACCCCTGTGCATGATAGACTCCATGTTGTTATGTCTCTCTGGTTATGAAGTATGTGGCTTGGCCAGTGTGGCTAAGTTCACCAGGTAGTTTTCCTCTAGTCCTCAAAACAAGTGCTCCACCCAACAGTGACTTTAGACACTAAAGCATCGGAACGCATAAACGTTATATCTAAATGATGCAAAGTATGAATGTTAAAAAAGTAGTTAGTGGCCAAAGGATGAGCACTCATTCCTTGTATAATGTTAGGCTTATTTGCCCTCCACGGGGACAATAGGGTGAGGCAAACCCGTCAGGGCTATGGATGCTCGCTGGCAGCGGGGCTAGGCCTTAGTCATTTACTAGAGCCCAGAAGGATTTCCAGGGCACCTACCTTTGTAGGCTGACTACTATCTTATGTGAAATTGAAAGTTATTGAAAAGGTCAATGGTCAAAGGATGAGCACTCATTCCTTGTATATTGTTCGTCTCATTTGCCCCTGTAGGGCAACAGGGTGAGACTAACCTGCAAAGGTTGTGTCTTTGTCATTTACTGAAGCCGAGAAGGCTTTCCAGGGCACTTGCCTTTGAAGGTTGACCAGTGTTCCAAAGTAATGAAAAGGAAAACTTACTAGAGTTTGAAGGAAACAAGCCCAAGTACTTTATCCATTTGTGGACACCACCATCCCCTATTGCTCTCTGTCTTACATATGTCATTATGGTCGAGTGTATTTATCATCATTTGGAGAGATCACATTGTCAAAACCAACAAGAGGTCACTAACTACTTTTTTAACATTCATACTTTGCATCATTTAGATATAACGTTTATGCGTTCTGATGCTTTAGTGTTTACAGACACTGTTGGGTGGAACACTTGTTTTGAGGACTAAAGGAAAACTACCTAGTGAACTTAGCCACACTGGCCAAGCCACATACTTCATAGCTAGAGACACATAACAACATGGATTCTATCATGCACAGGGGTTAAGATGAGAAAAAGATCTTCAATCTCACAAGTCTCAATCAACCGAGGTCACGGGATAAGAATCAACTACGGATGAACTGGATGGATGGGGACAAATGATACATGGAACCAGCATAGCACTAAGGTTTAAAATTTGTGTGAAGCATGGCATAAACAATAGTCTTCAACATTAGACTCTTTGATCATTCAACAGCACAGGTACTTTATCCATTTTTGAGACACCACCATCCCCTATTGCTATATGCCATGCATATGTCATTATGGTTGAGTGTATGTATCATCATTCGGAGAGATCACATTGTCAAAACCAATAAGAGGTCATTACCCATTACTTAGCCTTGTATTCTATCCTCACCCAGCACTAGCAAATTGTTTAAGCTTTGTAAGTATGACATACACAAGAGAATTCCAAAAGGTTCAATGATTCTTCAAAGGAACAGGTATATCTTATTGGTTGCTACTAATATTATTATTATTGTCACCATGATTCTGAATAGCAAGAGTAAAGTTGGGTTTCAATATACATCTTGAAGTAGTTCTTACCCTGAATGCATGTAGGATCATCTTAGTTCAGCATCTCACCTATAGCTTTGTAAGTATGACATACACAAGAGAATTCCAAAAGGTTCAATGATTCTTCAAAGGAACAGGTATATCTTATTGGTTGCTACTAATATTATTATTATTGTCACCATGATTCTGAATAGCAAGAGTAAAGTTGGGTTTCAATATACATCTTGGAGTAGTTCTTACCCTGAATGCATGTAGGATCATCTTAGTTCAGCATCTCACCTATAGTTTGGGTACTTTGACCTGGTCAATCTAGTTGACCAAGTCAAACACGGTTCCCAATTCAGTGACTCAAAAAAAAGCATTGCCTATATTTACTCCAGAAATGCCCAGGAACAATACTACGGTTCTAGTTTTCAGAGTTTGGCCTCAGATTGCATGATCAATGATTATTATCACTTTATTATTGGCTAGATTATATTATTATTGCAGTGATTTTGGTTCTTCTAGAGCACCACAATGTTCCAGGGGGTATCAATGGCCACTTATACCATTCTTCTATGTCTCCAAATACTTCGATGCAATCAATTTTCCCTAGTTCTCAACCTGAAGGAAGTTATGATGACTTTTATGATTTTCAGAGGTTGTACCATCAGAAAATGAACTAGGAAATTACTGAAAAAAATCGGTTTGTCTAGGGAAGTCAAGGAAATGGAAGGAAATTCATCTAGTTGATGTGTTATGGCTCTCCAGACACTTCTTCATCAGTTTCAGACAGCTTTTGCTCTGGGATTAATTTATTTGGCTTCACCAGTGAGGACGTCCCCCAAGGGGCGCCCCTCAACTTGGCCACTTGATGTATTACATTGTTATATCTTATGATTTGAGGTTGTAATGGGGCATAGGGTGAATTAAGCCCCTAGTGACTCCCTTTGATGTATTATCATGATTATATCTTATGTTATCTTATGTTATGACTTAGACAAGGTGTCATTGGGCAAAAAGTGTGCCCCCCTTTGATCTAGTCTAATTGATCCATGTTGTGATCCATGTAAAGTTGATCTCCACCATTGATGATGTTATAATCTCAACTGTCAAATGTAAAAGTGAGTTAAGGTTTGCATCTCTCAAAATCAATATAAAGACGAGACCTCCCCCATTGTAAAGCATGAGCTCTAGCATTAGAACTTCTAATAAAGAGAATATTCTAGGATTCGATACTTGTGTTCTTCTAGATAGATGAATGTGATGATGATTGGTATTGCATATCTCCTGCATTGAGATAACTCCGGTATAGTTCTTGCATCTTTTCTTGTGCCAGTTTATTTGCAGGTTGAAGGAGGCGAATTGAAGGAGGTGCATTGGTGGGGGGGACTCACTATGTTGTCGTCTTTCGGTTTGGTTATCTGGGAGTGGTTACTTCTTTATGATTTCTCATTCCCGTATCTTCTTTATTTTGCAAATCTCGTTTTTCTGTCATTGCTAATTGATTTCTTTGGTGTGGCAGGTGAAAGGGGGCACTAGGGACACAGAGCATAGCACAAAATCACCAAGATCTTGCCCGGATCTCTCACTTGGTCTTCGAGGAAGCATTCTTCATCATCAAGGAGGATATCTACAAGTTTCAGGTACGTTTCTCAAGCTAGTTCTCAATGTTTAAATTTTCATGCATTGCACATCACCCAATTCACTGAAAAAATCACTTGTAGAAAGTGGGAAAAAACACCGAATCAATTTGCATTGGGAATCTGCAAATTTGGCAATCTGGGTTTTGTTGGCCATCACAAAAAACCCTCTCTCCTAGGCGTCATTTTTGGACTCCATTTTTCCACCTTAAAGCAGCATTGATCCCTGGAGAAAGGACCCATCCTGCCCTGTCAGACTTTTTCCTGGCGTTTTTTGTTTCCAGTTACTACTCGGATCTCTTCACAATGTCATTTCTCTCATCCGAGCAAGTGTGTTGTAAGCCCTAATTCTCTAATTTAACCTCGCCTTGGGAATTTCCATTATTTGTATCTAAATCCCCCCAGGGTCCCAGGTTTGATCAATTGAACAACACACTAATCCTAGATCTGATATTTAAATCCCATAAGTCACTGTTCTATTTGGATTGAGTAACATTTCCAACACCCGTAACCAACTCCACTCAAGCATTCCTTAAATCTAGGGTTTCAAGCTTTCACCTTACATATTCTATGTTTGAGTTTGATCTGTTGATTAGCTTTAGGTATTTCCTTTTAGGATAGGTCTGGGTCTCCCCCTTTTTCACTTGGGCTTCAGTGGCATAAAGCGAAGGATATCCCACCCGACGTGACATCCATCCATCATTTGGGGGTTGGGGTATTCGTAGGTCACAACTTTGGTTGCCTGTCCCCTCTGTCGTCCTAAATAGGATCAATCCATGGGGCAACTTCAAGGTTCGTGATAACAAGTATAAATAAGAAAGATCCCATCTCATTCTTCTCCAAGAAAGAAGAAGTTCGTTGCAGCCACTAGAAGAAGATTTTCTAGGGTTCTCTATCATTGAAGAAGTTTCTTTTCTATTCTTGGGGTTTATCTTTCTGCTACATGTGATTCCTATGTATATGGATGTACACTACTCTTTGAACTGATTATCTCTATTAAAAGGTTGTTGGGTTTTCTCCCTTACTGGTTTCCTAGATCAAAATCTTTGTGCCTATTGTTTCTGTGCTTGGTTATTCTTTTAGTGATCATGTTTATTAGATGCACTTGAATTATACTGCTATATCTATAAAATCTAACAAGTTCTTATTTTACAAAGGACCATAAGCATTCCCAAAAGCAAAAAAGAGATTTGTAATAAGCATAATAAAAAAAGTGCAACCAGACTACCCAACACCTACACCTTTTCCCCCCTTGGGAGAGTTGTTTGGTCTCTTGTCATGGCATGAATTCTTAGTTTGTTTTAGTTTATTTTTTCCTTTTCATCCAAGCAAGTTAAAATCACAAATTACACACACATTCACAACAATTTGCTTTATGTTTCTTATTTGCAAATAAAACAAACCTCCTTGATTTCCCGAATTAGGATTCCACGAAACCGGAAAAGAGATTCTTGGATTAAATAACTTAACTAGAAAACGTTTAATTATCATAAAAAGAAGCAAGGCTCTTCTCCCCGTATTCTCTGGACCTCTCCAGCTTGTCCAATCAGTTGTTTGTACCATAAAGGGATTAGAGTGGCTAGTAATTAGTTCACATCTTACAATTAACCTCCCAAAGACGAAAATCCGGCATCCTCAACGCTTTAACTTTTGTGGGCAAATCCTTCAGGGAAGTGGGAACAACTGAATAGTGAACGTGGGGATCCATTAGGATGCACTCTTGTTTGGTGTAGTGTTGGACACAGCCCCGTGAGTCCAATCCAACCCACATTTCACATGTAGGGCCACATCTATTAAATCCAGACACATTCCTCGTACCATTTGGTTATATATGGAATCCCCTTCCTGGTAATCAAGAACATTTTTATTATTTAAAATTTACCAAGACGTAACTCACTCCCGTAATACTCAACTAATAATCATAAAATTTACCAGTTGAGACAAATGCAATACTTTCACAACACAGATGTGAAGTCCACTTGAATGATCTCTTGTATATTTTTTACGTAACCCAACATCCCTCCTATAAGGTTTCAATCATGGTGGCTAGCATGACTAGATTAGTCAAACTTGACTTCCACTCCACAGTCTTATTCAACACTCCAAAAAGCATTTACATTTTTGCAATAACATCATTTATAGTGGGCACTGGTCTATCTTTGCTTATTATATTGCTCATGTATGCAAAATGATGATGATATATTTATGTTGTTGATCTAGTTGCTCTATATTGTTGTTGTGGTTGGAAAAAATATTTAACTCCTAGATTCGTTAGCTTTTTTTTTAGAATAAAAGTGTTAGTTTTATTTTTATAGGGACCACTCCCCTTGGCTTCGCTAAGAGTGAGCCTAGACAAAGGAGTCAAGTTTCAGGTGATGGCACTTGACTTTGACTTGCCCCAGTGGCTTCAAGATTTCTGCCACGTGACCCGAGGTGTGCTTCAGGCGGCAACAATTCCAATCTTGCTTTGGGCATTTTTCATTGTGTTTACATGCAAGAAAAGAGAGCCAAGTTTGCCCCAAGCACCCTGGCACCTTTGCGAGAGTTTTTTAAAGTAGCATTTTTGTACTTCTAAAGGTCAAAATTAAATTTTACCAGCTCCATGATGTTTAGTGACTTTAATAAACACATTTGAACCAGTCTTTGCCTTCAAATGAGTCATTTTGCCTATATGTCCAGTTTGGCCTAAAGCAAGTCCCAATGCACTTTTATACTTTTGAGCAACTTGAAATTTGATTTTGTCATCTCCAACATTATGAGTGACCTCAAAATCCTAGTCTAAGCCACTTAGTATACTTGAATTACTCTCTTGACTTGAAAACTCAATTTCACGAAAGGTAGGCCCCAATGGCCAAAACCATTTTCCATGCTTCTAAAGGTCGAAACCGGATTCTTCCAACTCCTTGATGATTGACGAGCCCCATATACCTTCTTAATTCATTCTCTACATTCAAATATATCATTTGGTCGATTTGCAAAATTTGGCCCAAGGTGGGCCCCACAAGCAAAACTAGTTTATGGGCCATCAGCCTTTTTTAGGCAACCACATCATGTTCCCAAGAAGACATGGTTCTAATGGTCATGCAATCTAAATAATCTTTCAAAAATATGTGAAAGGAAAGAAACAAACACAAAAATATGAGATAAATTTGGAGTTAACAATAGATGTAACCAAACCATTTCAGATGCAGGAAAAAAATAGGAATTTGTAATTATTGGAAACAAATCAAATCAAAAGTATTAGCCCAATGGGCTAGCTCCAGTGGTTTAGTGTTGTGAGCTGCAAGTAGGAGGTCACAAGATTAAGTACCTAGGATGGGTATTTATGTGAATGTTGAGGGCCTAACTCGATGTCCCGATTGGATTAGGTTGTCAAAAATTGCAATCTAATGGTTTACTCCTGGTACCATCCTCAAAATGAGGGGAAGTGCTCAAAGGGTTTCCCGTGATATGTATTCCATTGAGAAAAGAAAAAAATTAAATCAAAACTATCATGGGCTACCCTCTAGAAAGGGCAGCAGAGTACAAGGGAATGGGTAGAAGTGTAGAGCAAGAGATGCAATAAAAAAAATGCAAAATCTAGGGTTAACTGCAAGAGTACAAGGGAATAGGTACAAGTGTAGAGCAAGAGATACAATAAAAAACATGCAAAATCTAGGGTTAACTGCAAGAGTACCCTTAGAATATTACCTCTAAGAACAGAGGTATTCGAGTTATTTCCAGTTTAGAGTTTTTTAAAACCCCTACATCAACTACATCATCAGCTATATCATATAAAAGCACTGCAAAATGTATAACCACCAACATAATCTAACTCATATCTATTAAGCATATAGAGGGATCAAAAATAAATTTAGATGCAAATCTCTCTCTCTCTCTCTCTCTCTCTCTCTCTCTCTCTCTATATATATATATATATGTGTGTGTGTGTGTGTGTGTGTGTGTGCGCGCCAGTACCAAGGAATAGCTCGGTTGGTTTGACAGTTGACCCTTTTTGCTAAAATGCGTAATGCCTATAGAATTTGTGATTTACATATGGTTTTTATATAGATTGTGATTTAAAAGCACGGATGCCATGTAATGCCTATAGAATTTGTGATTTACATATGGTTTTTATATAGATTGTGATTTATAAGCACAGATGCCACACATCTCATCTATGTGGGGCTGTTATTTTTTAAATTTCTAAATATTATATTGGGTCGACTTATGCCGTGTGTCATGTCAGCATTTGGCACAAACGTTACACATTTCCCTCCTGCTGGGAGAATGCACCTTGCTTTTCTCAGTGAAATTACACTCAAGTTGCTTGACATGTTAGAGGCATAGCTTCAAGCGATAACCAAAAGGAAAAGCCAAAAAAAACATGAATAAGTTAAAGCAGGGTCCCTTATACCTCCAAGGTGAATTACTCACTGAAACACAAATAAGATAAACAGGAAATCAGATTTGAACTGCAAGAGTTGATGGTCCCCTAAAACCAACAAACGAGATCCTTAAAATTTATCATTTTATTCTTCAAGTTAAACATTTAACTTACATGGGTCACTAGTAATTAAAATGGTCAAATATTGTTGTAGAATAACCATTGCTAATCAGCTTCTTCAGTAGATCTTGTGTGGGAAAACCAAGCAACAGTAAAACAGACATAGAGGTTAACAGGAAACAAAAACAAAAAATAGGTCTCAAAATACAGAAAACATAAGATCTAATCCTTAATTGCAGCTAAATATATTTTGCAAGAAAGTGAAACATGTTTTTACATGTTCAATAACATAAAACACTACAACTAACGCAACCAATGAGCCTGAATATATAATCCAGGAAATGCTGGCAACAACTTCTGCATTCTTGATATGTTTTTGAACAAAAGTAATAATATAAAACTCAAGGTTGACTTCCAACAATTGCACAATTATTTTTTTTAGAAAACTATTTTTTATGGGTATTTCATATTGGTTTTTATTTTCAGAATTCAATAATTTCCTACCTCTAGGACAATGGCCTAGTGTAGTACGTGAAATAGTGGCAAAATAGACAAACTTATACAAAATGATTGGTTTAAAAGTTGTTGTGCTATAACTTGCTACAAAGCACTACAACAATCGATATTTCTATACAAAGTTAGCAAAACAACAAAGCTCGCCTAATCTAACCAACATATTGTCCATTATGACGTTTCGCTAAAATTAACACTCATATACAATAATTGCACCTAAATGAAATCCATAATTTTATTCTCGTGATAAAAATAATTGCAATGACTTTTCATAGATGGGATTTTTCATAATTGTGCAATAATTTTACTACCAGTGAAATAAAGATCTGATTGAGTTTCTGCAACTATATTACAACAGAGCGCCTCAAATAATGTTAAGGAACAACAATCTAATTCCATGAGACTTATTTGAGAATTGTTGCATGGTAGCTGCCTTAAAATCACCATAAGAATCAACGTTTTAATATGAGATTACCAATACAACAGATCTCATATGTTTCCAGCCGGCAAAAAGAAGGATTCCCGGTGTTATGCAAAACATAAGCAGTGTAGGTGGTTATGCAGAGCACTGCTAGCATAGACACAGTTTAAAATAAACCAAGTCTGCAGAAGACATCTTTGGGCATCTTTGGGCAGAAGACAGTTTAAGATCCAACAACACCTGTAAGGGCAGGGCCTATTTTCAGTGGGATATTGGGAGTTGGATCTTTTTGGAAAGAAAGATTTGGATAGTTCTCAGTGAAGTCATAAAGTAGCGAGTAAATAATGAGTGAAAACTAATGACTAGACCGTGCAGAGAAGGTGAGTGCCTAATAAGCATGGAGTTACCTTTGTGGACTGAACTGTTGCCAGGTCATAACTGAAAAGGGAAAAAAATGGAAAAAATTGAATGAGGAAAAAGAAATCCAAGAAGAGTCCAGTTCTCAAAAGATTCAGTTATATAACTTCTTCAACAAGCAGACAAGCACTTTTGCTAGGTTGGCAGAGTGGAAAGCCTCGTCTACAAGCTCTAATGGAATGATGGCAAAGCTGCATACCTAGTTGAGCGAGCTTTTCACTGAAAGGAGAAGGAATACCTGCAACTTCTTGCCCGTCGTATATTCCGCGATAAACTTTGCCATAAGTACCACGAGCTATGGCACTGTTGATAACCAATTTCGTGGGATCAATCTCCCACTCCTCCTTGGACCGCGGAGCTTCCCTCTTCTCCATAGACCACGCCCTGCTCATATGTTTTTCAAGCTGTTTATCCAAGTTCCTCAAATCAATCTTATCTGCTCGGAAAAACACATCACTTCTCTTCATACCCTGCACAGCACAATCCTCCTTCAATTTTAGGGTATCCTCGTGTTTGGAACCTGTGTCCATCATGCTACTAATGGCTGAATCAGTTGTGTTGTTTCAAGTGTATTTTGAACGTGTGGGAATGATTGTGAGCCCGTCATGGACTGGGAGTAGGAGTAAAGACGAGTGAATGTATAATCGAAACGTGGGATTTTTACTCACTGGCCTCGACACCAGTGCACATGCAGAGCAGGGCAGCTTCCCCGAGCTGGGATTGCGTTCTTCGCGGACAACGATTTCTTTCATCTTTTATAATTTAATGTATGACACATTGACATGTTTCACCGTCACACAGCTTGAGACGCACACGTACTCTTCTTGCATTTGCGCCAGGTTTGCTTCCAACAAAGATTTTGTTGATGATGGGATATGATGTTGAAAGATCCCATATAGGTAGGTACAACATTTGCATAGGAAGCCCTCTCCACTGCCCGCGCCACAAGAAATTTATATGTAAAGACATAGATATCCATCTATAACCATTCGGTTTTTTTTCATACTATAACGATATTAGTTTTGTAAAGTTTTTGGTTTTACCGTTTTAAGCGGTTTGGAACTATTTACATTTTACCTTTTAATCGGAAAGGAAAGTTAGTTATTTGTTATTGAGTTTTTATTTAACTAGTACATCTACTTAACTTGTGGTTGGTGAAAAGGAATAGGTCACAAGTTAAGTACTACTAATAAGTTATTAGTTATTAATAAGTTCATCGTGTTCACTTAAGAACTACTATTCAGTTATTAGTTATTAATAAGTTCATCTTGTTTTAGTTAAATAAGTTATTTTTCACAATTATCTATCAGAAACCACGAGTTATTCACGCGAGTTATTCACGCATCAGAGTTATTCACGCATCAGCTAGGAGTTATTCATGCATCAGCTACCAGTTATCCATGCATCAATTATGTTTTTTCATCTACGGACGAGGATGAGACAGGTATACTGTCGAGATTGATTGAGTGTAGTGCCAAGATCGGTGATAACATGTAGCTAGGCATGGATAACTCACAATTGAATAAGAGGAATAAAAAAATATTTTCCATTTCATAACTATCTCTCAACCATTTGATCCCTATCGACGTGATCCAGCCACAAACTATGTGGGTGTGCTAGTAATTGTTTATTTTGAATTCATAACAACTGCCATATTATCTATCTCGACAATACACTTGTCTCATCCTCGTTCATAGATGAAAAAGCATAGGTGTTTGTCCACCCCAAAATCTCAAAGTAGCACACCCACATAGTTTGTGGTTGGATCACGTCGATAGGGATCAAATGTTTGAGAGATAGTTATGGAATGGAAGACAATCTGGAAATATTTTTTTATTCATCACATTCTTCTAGTTAAACGGGTTCAATTGTGAGTTATCCATGCCTAGCTACATGTTATCACCGACATTCTTCATGTTATCCATTTATCAACTATCAGTTATTTTGTATAATCTTTTCTTTTTATCTCACATTATTCTAGTTGTCTTCCATGAACTGTGGGTTATGCATTCATCAGCTATAAGTTATCCATGCATTACTATCAGTTATCCATTCATCAGCTAGCTACCAGTTATTTTTTATATTCATTTCTTTATAAGTGTTTATTTTGAATTTTGAACGACTGCCATAGAATCACTCTCGACAGTACACTTGTCTCTTCCTCGTTTGTAGATGAAAAAGCATAGGTCGTAGTCCACCCCAAATCTCAAATAAAAATGTCTATCAATGTAATAAAACTAGCACACCCACATAATTTGTGGTTGGATCACGTCGATAGGGATCAAATGGTTGAGAGATAGTTATGGAATGTAAGACAATTTGGAAATATTTTTTATTAGTCATATTATTTTAGTTAAATGGGTTCAACACTGAGTTATTCATGCCTAGCTACATGTTATTACCGACATTCTCCATGTTATCCATTTATCAACTATTAGTTATTTTTTATATTTTTTTTTATTATCAAACATTCTTCTACTAGTTATCTTCCATGAACTATTGGTTATCCATTCATGAGCTATGTGTTATCCATGCATTACTACCACTTATTCATTTACCAATTATTTTTTTATATTTTTTTTATTACGTCGATAGACGTTTTTATTTGAGATTTGGGGTGGACTACGACCTATGTTTTTTCATCTACGGACGAGGATGGGACAAGTGTACTATCGAGATTGATTCTATGGCAGTCGTTTAACATTCTAAATAAACAATTATAAAAAAAAAAGAATATAAAAAATAACTGGTAGCTAGTTGATGAATGGATAACTGGTAGCAATGCATGGATAACTCATAAATGATGAATGGATAACCAACAATTCATGGCATATAACTAGAAGAATGTGAGATAAAAAAAAATATCTGATAGTTGATAAATGGATAACATGAAGAATGTTGATGATAATATGTAGCTAGATATGGATAACTCATAGTTGAACCCGTTTAACTAGAAGAATAAGACAAATAAAAAAATATTTCCAAATTTTCTTTCATTCCATAACTATCTTTCAACAAGTTGATCCCTATCGATGTGTTCTAGCCACAAACTATGTGGATGTGTTAGTAATTGTTTATTTTGAATTTTGAACGGCCGCCATAGAATCAATCTCGACATTACACTTGTCTCATCGTCGTCCGTAGATGAAAAAGCATAGGTCGTAGTCCACCCCAAATCTCAAATAAAAACATCTATCGGTGTAATTGAACTAGCACACCCACATAGTTTGTGGCTGGATCAAGCCAATAGAGATCAAATGGTTGAGAGATAACAATGGAAAGGAAGACAATTTGTATTTTTTTCTTATTCCTCATATTCTTTTAGTTAAACGGGTTCAACTCAAAGTTATCCATGCCTAGCTACATGTTATCACCAACATTCTTCCTGTTATCCATTTAAGAACTACTAGTTCTTTTTTTTTATCTCACATTCTTCTAGTTGTCTTCCATGAACTCTTAGTTATCCATTCATCAGCTATGAGTTATCCATGCATCGCTACCAGTTATCAATTCATCAACTACCAGTTATTTTTATATTATGTTTTTTATATAATTGTTTATTTCAAATTTTGAACGACTGTCATAAAGTCAATCTTGATAGTACACTTGTGTCATCCTCGTCCATATATGAAAAAGCATAGATCGTAGTCCACCCCAAATCTCAAATTAAAACGTATATCGACGTAATAACAATATTATAATAGTATAGTAAGAATATTATTATGTATAGAATACATGACAAAAAATTAGTACTAATTACATTGTTGGGTGTTTATATTTTAGAATTTAGGTGAACTAGGGGAGAGATGTCACTAAGTGGGTGTTTGTTTTACTTGTTACACAAATGGATGTCATGTCAGCCACAAAGTTCCAAGTTGTCTAGTTCTAATGTTACCATAGTGTATTTTTGCTTGGGACCAATTACTGAACATTGACGTGACTTAAAATGCAATTTCTGGTTTCAAATATTCATTTTATTTCAAAATGTAGAAGAAAGTATTTTCTTAAATAATTTTAAAAACATGAAAATATTGACAATTACTTATACATAAAGTACTTTTATGAACTACATATGGTAACTAGTATTTCCAATATTGAGGTCAACCAACACCACTTATATCTCATTTACTAGAAAACAAATGCTCACTTGTTGGCATCCCTCCCCTAACATCTATGTTTTCTTAAATTGGAGGATGGGACAAGTGTACTACTGAGATCGATTTTATGGCAGTCTAAAAAATAAATGATAGTCGATGCATGGTTAATGGACAATTCTTGGAAGATGACCCATTTAACTTGAAAAAGGCAAGTGATAACAAGTACTTGAAACATAGACAACTGGTAGTTATGCATGGAGAACAAGTAATTGATAACTTCTTTGTGGCACTTAACTTGTTCATGGCAATTCATGGCACTGCACTTGTGGCTATTGATGTTCACCGGCCACAAGGTATGTGGTTGTGTTAATTAAGTAGATATCTTATAAATATAAAAAAATTATTTTTTAATTTAAAAAAAAAATACTTTGCATTATTGTGCAAAATCATTCTTGTTAATATGGTCATTGTCTTGTAATGGTGAAGTTACAAATAGTATGAGAGTTGAGTGCTATTCTAATTCCACTCTTATATTAATAATTAATGAGCAATCGAATTTGTAAAAGTTAAACTACATCATCAACATTATTTATTCTAGTTGGAATTCTAGTTTTATCTTAATAATCATTATTTTGTTTGAAATGGTTTCCAATTTTTGGTACATTTAGTTTTTTTTTTTCATTGTTTTTTTTGCATCTTCTTGTTGTTTTGTATTGGTGAAGTTAAATATAGTATGAGACTTTCCTCTTATTATAATTCCACTCTTATTTACTTTGCCTTGTTGTGCAAAATCATTCTTGTTAAGGTGGTCATTGTCTTGTAATGGTGAAGTTACAAATCGTATGAGACTTGAGTGTTATTGTCATTCCACTCTTATATTAATAATTAATGAATATTTGAATTTGTAAAAGCTTTTTTGTAATAATAAAGGTCATAGCCAAGCCACAATCAATTTGGTGTGTGAGACCCTTTTGTTTGTGGAACAAGAAACCCCCTTTGACGTAAGTCTACATAGGTGTACATACCCTATCCTACCCCCTCATGATATTTACCTTCCAATATTGGCAACTCCATCTTAATATAACTATGATAGAATTTGTAAAAGTTAAACTACAAGCTCAACATTATTTATTCTAATTGAAATTCTAATTTTATCTTAATAATCGCAAATTTATTTGAAATGTTTCCGGTTTTCATATTTTCAAGTTTTTCTTTGTCTGGTTGTGCAAAATCGTTCGTTCATATTGCTATTTCGTAACGGTAAGTTAAACCTTGAGTAATATTATAATTCGGAGTAAGCTATCGAAGCGACGATTTTGCTCGACAACAATCATCGCGCCGACCCTCGGCCATCAGACCGGTGTTCCCGTTGGCCGCTTGTTCACCCACCGTCACCCCACCCCGTTTGCGGTCCTTCCGTTGCGCCCGGTCGCCCTTACACCCTCCACCGTCAGTTGCCTTTACACCATCCATCGTCAGTAGCCGTCTCTACCTCCTCGACGTCCTACGCCGTGCTTTTAAGATTCCACTCACTCCCTTCGTTTAGGCTTCCCGCCGCGCTATCATTCAAACCCCATATTCCACCCATTTCCTTCGTCTCTGCGCTCTGCAATTATCCCACTGTGTGTGCTCTAGAGCACTCATGACTGTGCTTTCACCATTTCCTCTCTTCAGGTTTCTCCCTTCATAGAAATACCGGAAGACCCAACTCGCAAGATGCTGGAGAAGTGCGAGAGTCCGAGGGGGTTTCGAATGACAGTACGATGCCATGTCTTAAGATTCATGCACCGCCTGTGCATGAAGCTGAATGCACTGCCCCCTAAAGAAGATGTTCCCAAGCTTTAATGCACCGCCCACCGTTCCCTAAAGAAGATGTGCCCAAGCTTAATGCACCGCCCAGAAGCTTCTTTCTGCACTGTCTCCATCCCATGAGGTAATCCTCTGCATTTGTAATTACAACTGCCATGTCTTGAAGAATCATGCACGGCCTGTGCTGAAGCTCAATGCACAGCCCCGGAAAGAAGATGTGCTGAAGCTTAGTGCATCACAGAGTAGATTCGTTTGCCATTTGGTTTCCACGCAAATTGTCGTGGATTCTCATAGCTGTTCTCAGAATTGACATATCTATAGTTGTTCATATTGTTGTTGGACGTGTCTCAGTTGCTGATGCAAATTAAAATTCATTATTTGGGAGCAGAACAGAACAAACACTAACACCAGGTAAATAACTACACAATCCTTTCATTAAGTATTCTAATTTAGCTCCACTGACTAAGTATTCTAATTCAGAGCAGTTCATTCTTAAAAAAAACATGGAGAATTAGAACTGCACACAAATTTTTATTAAACGTTTTGAAGGTGAAAGAACGATGGAGAAATTAAAATCTTTAAACAACTTTCTATGGAAAAGTTTAAATAGTTTACAAGTTTGAATGATAAAGAACTTACAGATGACTGCTGGTCCAACCAATAATCAATGTTCTGGTCCAACCAAATGTTCTCTGTGGGACTGAATAGGACGGCATGTTGATTTATCCTCGGCGGAGACATTTTCTTATTAGGCACATCCCTTTCCCCTTTCCTCAATTTTTGTTGAAGGTACTTCTTAGCCAATTAAGAAACCGGATCAAGAATCAATTTGATACCCAACATCGTAGTAAGAGGTAGACATAGTGCCTTTAGATACCAGTAAATAATAACCCGAGCCTATGGAGAAGTAGAAGAATTTTCTGTAAGATATAAGGTTTTTTTTCCAGGGCTTCATTTAGATGCCTGATTTAGAATTAAGCCTTCAACCTCTTTTCATACCTTTACACAATTCTATTTACAGTTCTTAAAACCATAAAACATTTTATAGAGCCACTAAAATTATAGTCGAGGAAGAGCACGGCCTTAGTGCTCTATTTTATTTACTCTTCTTATTTTAATTTGCACTTATCGTAACATTAAGTAAATACAACAAATATGTTACATACATTAGAAATGTAGACGACTCCTATAAGCTCACCGTTGACAAAGAAATTAATCCTGCTCATGCAGGTGTTTTTCGTTACCACAAGCGATGCATGGCTGCATGTTTTACAGCAGTTAGAGCAGGAGAAAATTAAATGTATCCTTGGATGTGTTGGGGAAGGAAAGTAAAAGGAAATGAGGTATATAACACAGATATGTATATAGAGAAAGAGGTGCAACACAAAATAATATAAATCATTGTATATCTCATAGTGTACCGTCGTAATTATTGTTAGTCAATAGAAGGTTTAAGGGAGGAAGGCTCATCCGATTCCATTTTCCAGCTGCAGCCGTGGTCACAGTGACCAGAATTCATAGCACCAGTTCAACCGGTTTCAATTTCCAGCTGCATCTATGGTTATAGTGATCCCAACACAACACCATTTCATCGGAAGGTACTCTTTGTTTGATTTCCTGACAATCTCTGCAACCTGTAATTACTGCATACATATATTTTGAAAAATTAGACCTAACTATTTTCTTTGGGGATTACACAATGTTTAGCTACAATTGCAGCAAATGTGCTCTTCTAGCCTATCGAAAGCCATTGTTGAATAAATCTTAGGAAAAATTTATTTCAATCTTAAATTTATTCCATTAAAGTAAGGTTAATAAAACTTTAATGTACCTTCACGAAGACTGCATCAGACGAAGGTATATGCTCAAACATACTCCCGCTAAGGTGCTCCTCTCCTGCAACTCAAACACCCAATACTAATAAGGACAAACTCGAGTGATTCTGTGAACGGTTAATCCTTTCCTATGACAAAATAATTTAACAGGAAGGATATGTAGAGGTTACTTGGTAAAGTAGCAGCACTGATAATTATGTGTAAGAGATCAAGATTAATGATGCAGTTGTCAGTTCTGTAATATATAATACTCACAAATTTGGATTTTTTTTGTAGAATTTAATTCATAATCAGTGCTTACTCAACAAGCATGTATACACAGTGTGATCCCACAATCCCCACAACCCCTTTTAATGCTAGTAGCTATGCATTAGATGAGGATGATAAACCCAAGACACCAAACACAACAGGAAAGGAGAAAAAATGAAAGTTTTTTTTTACCAATTTATTAGTGTAAAAACAAGAACATGGAAAAAATAACAGCATATTTTTAACTCGTTGTGCTAACCATAAAGATTGAGGTTGTGCTTGTGGAGGACTGAATCTCGAGTGATTGCACTTGAAGAATTATTTGAGATTTTGGAGAGACGTCGATTGTTCAAAGCCTAGAGACAATTCAAGGAAGAATTAGATAAAAGATCACTGTAAAAGTGTTAGCGCAACAACACACAACTAGGGCAGACAGACAAGGAAGAAAGAGCTTTGTTTTTCAGCATACACGTATCAATGTACAATGGTGAGAATAGTGGTTTGTGTAGAAACAACGAGAGTGCATGCATGAATGGACGTGTCATAAATAGTTGACATGTATCCTCACTTATGGACACAAGTCCTTCGTTCACTCAGTAAATTGATTTATATTTTTTATTAATATCATTAATTAACTTTATTTATTTTTGAAATATTAAGATAATAATAATTATTTAATAAAATATCTACATTATAAAATGTCATTATAGTCTATTTCGATTTATAAAATTAAAATTAAAAGATCAGTATATTATCTTTCTTAGCCTTCTAAAGAAGGAATCCCGCAACTGAATAACTACCTTTTTAAATATACCTTACCTTATGCTTTTATGTACACAACACGATCAAAAAAATATAAATTTATCTGAAAAGAAAAAAAGATTAAATGCAATTGTAAAATTTATCCAACACATACCAATGTGAAATTAATATCCACAATGTGAAATTTTTATTCACTTAATATTTGTTTTATTTTTATTAAAAATATACAGCAACAAGTGTGATCTAGGTGGAGACACTGAAACAGAACTCTAACTATAACTATATTGACATAGGAGTACACATGATATCCCTATATTCATATTTATATTTGCAATCTTTAGTCTAAGCTATACATTGCAGGTGGTATAGAGACTCAAAGCGAGGTATTGAAGATGTCGAAGGTGCTTTGGTTACACTCAGATTATTGGCTTCATGCTGTCAACATTATCACGTGGATTTATACGTGCATATTCTGTTTTTTGCCCACAGAGAATGATGGATATTGACCTTTGAATTGGCCTTGATATTACCATACATTACACGGACAGCTTGTTGATTGCACAAAGGATTTTATTGCTCTGGTTGCTTGCTTGGATCTAGAAGTAGGTTGGTTAGTTGGCTCTGGTTGAATTGCAAAAGCTTGCCTGCATTGTATGACCCGAAGATATAGAGAGGAAAAGCTAGGCCCATAGCTAGCACCAGTGAGATATACTTCCAACCCCATGTTAGGGCGGGAAGGGCCTTTATTGAATTGGTTTTGTATGTACCTTTCAGAATTTTTTTTTTCTGTTTGGCTGCCATTGATCCATCTTATAAAGGATCTACCAAGCACCATAGATCCATTTTAGAAAGATTTACCAAGAACTTTGCAAACCCTTTTTTAGAGTGGAAAACATATATGAATAATAAAATAAAATAGATGTATATTCATATATTTTGGCTTTTTTTATGTAACTTGTTTAAATGGTTAAGAAATAAAATAAAATAAATGTATATTTATATATTTTGTCTTTTCTTGTAATTTGTTTATCAATCTGACTTCAACATTACATACTATTATTTATAATTTATATATTGTAAATGTTTTATCATATATGAATTTAATGGTTAAAGAAATAATAAAATATAATAAATGGACATTCATATATTTTTTGTTTTTTCTATGTAATTAGTTTTATAACAATCTAGTTTCAACATTGCAGACCATTATACATAGTTCATATCATAAATGTTTTACAATATATGATTTTAATGGTATTGAAATGATCAAATATAACCAAAGTTTTACAGTATATGAATTTAATGATTTTAATGGTTAAAAAATAATAAAATATAATAAATGGACATTACTAGACATTTGTTTTTCTCTGTAACTAGTTTATGACAACTTGGCTTCAAATTACAAACCATTAAACAATTAAACAAAGAATTTCAAGTGAATTATACTATATTATTTTATTAAAGGATCAAAATAATTCCAGTGTTTGAAGTTGGCTTTTATTTGGTGCAGCCGATCCATAAGCCTAGTAAAATTGATATGTATATTATAAATACAAGATATTTTAATTATTACAGTGTATTTTTGTTTACAAAGTAAAAGAAAATGTTAAATTTAAGGATTGTGTTTTCCTAAGTAGATAACATTTGTTTTATATGGGTTAGTATAAATTATTGTTTAGGGTAAATTATTGGTATTTCATACTTGAGTTTAAATTGGGTATTTGTTGGTATGGAATTAGTTAAATAGTTTATAATATTTGTGTCAATTATTTGCGTTAACATAATTTATTTAAAGAATTCATGTTATTTAATTGAATTTAGAGTAACAAAGTGCTATATAGGCTAGTATTGGGGAGATGTTGTAACACTTATGTAACATGAAGTTTTAATAAAAAGAACAAAAGTAAAAACAAAAATACAATTCGTGTTGGCTTAAACAAAAAAAAATGAATTGTTTTAAAGCTAAATATATCAAGCACAAAAGGGGATCAAATATCTTAAAGTGTTAAGAAAAATTATCTCTCTTGGTGCATGATAGATCTGGTTTAAGATGGATCTATGTTGGTAAACTAAAAAAAACATTTCTTAAGGTGTAAAGTTTTCTTTGTGTTAAAAATTTAAGATAAAAAAATTGGATTCTTCTCTGTGCTTAATAGATGTGAGCTTATGTAACAATTCCAAATTCCTCAAATATTTTTTTTAGAGAAATGGGGTAGTTTTGTTTATTTATTTTGATTTCCCTTCATCTTAACATCTAAAACTTTACTCTCAACGATTGTATGGAATTATAGCCTAATCAACAATCAAGACGTCAATAATTCCTTCTTTTTAAATAAATATGTCAAATTCCTTTAATTATATAAACATTATGAAGTATAAGTTTCAATCAACTATAAAAACTTTACTGATAAGAAGGCAAGTTATTCTGCAATATGGTCATCATACCTTGGTAAAATTATTTCAACTACTTTCCTTTAGAGAATTTTATCATGTAATAGTTACAACCATAATAATATGAAAATACACTCTTTTCCATACGAGAATAATAAATATTCTTAGAAGGTTTGCACACAAAATATACTTAACTACATGCTCTCTATGTGGAAATATTTCATGGCCCATTGTACCATCACATATCTACAATGAGTAATGCCTAGTAATCATCATTAATAATAATCATATCCTTACTATGTATAAAGTCATATCACATAATTACATACTACTTGTTCAAATTTCATTAATTATGTACAATTAAAGAAAATCGAGTTCTCCTTGAAAAGAAGGATTTTTCAAAGCGTTAACTTAAGTCAATTTGATGTAATAAAAACACATAAAGTATAAATATAAAAGGGACACAAATATATGTGGTTCACCCCAACCTTGGGGCTACGTCCACCATAAATTGTTAATTTTTTAATTATTTATCAACAAAGAGGGTTGCAACTCTACAGCACATCCACTGCTATTTATTTTCCATTTCTCAAAGTCTCTTTTACAAAGTATACTTTCAATACTTCTACAACCTTACCACAAGGCTTCCCTCTTACTCATGATGGACTAATAAACACACAATCTTCTTTCTTTAATTAATCAAGGCTGAGTTGCAAAGACTAAATAACTTACAACATTAAAGTTCATAATCTTAGGGCATGCCCCACTTTTATATATTACATACATTTTTCTTACAAGTATGGGGTTCCATCAGTTAATCGAGCTAAGGCTTACCAATTAGCACATCAATGGCTTTCAATAGAGAGGAAAAGCATCATTGTTTTCACATTTAAAATCTGTTAACGCAAGGGTGGAGATCCCTATTATTTGACAACTAAATTAACACTGTCCCTCCTTTCTCTACAATTACATAGGAGAACACTTGTCAATTGTCAAAATAATGTTTAAATACTCTTACATCAGTTAGACTCAAAGTTCTTTTAATTAATAAGATATTTTCCTAAATTTGAATCTAAATTGTACTCCCACATAGCCTCAACATCTAGCCATGAGGGATTTAAATAAATAACAAATAGAAATGGTACAGGTCGGTCCTCCCTCAAAGGCTGTCGATCATCAGTGTATTACTAGGTATATTTAGCAAATAAAAGACCCACGAACAAGGTTGGTACTCCCATAGAGATTGTCCCCTAAAAACTATTCACAAAGACCAACAGATAAGCGTTCTATACAGAGGAAACACACCCTCTATCGTGATAATTCAAAGCTTCATTACTATGTGCCATACACGACTACACACGGGTTCATATGTCAAGGGTAGAGGAAGCGAATCCCTCAATGGACTTCTGGTAGAGTCATTCAAACACAGTCAATCAAGAGAGAAACATTTCTCGTGATAGAGCTATGCTTGCATAGTGAACATAATCGTATTTCCTTCATATATTATATATTTGAAGAATATAAAGGATTATCATTGGAGATAGCTTCTCCATATGAAGGTCGTCTCCCTACAATGCAGGGGCATAAGCATATATTACCAATGCCTCTTCCATAGAAGGTTATTTCTCTCCTTCAATCAAGGAAAGATAGTTAAATATAAATCTGTTCTCTCTTCCGAGACGAAGATCCCCAAATACTTCCAAAAAGCAACTTACTATAAATCTCACAATATTTTATTTAGAATATTTTTCCCTTTCATATTTAGCCAATAAAATGTGTATGTATTACTTATCTTGAGTACGACAAAATTCAAGGTCACCCCTCCTTCTGGATTTAATCAAGAGAAACTGTGTCGAGTCGAGATCCTTCCCTATAAGGCTGCACTCTTCTTCTTCACCGAACATGTGACATCCTCTTGCTGCGCCAAACCAACATTTACATTGATGTCTCTCCCATTCTTACTTTCCATGCATTGTCGAAAGTATTGAGCCAGTGGATATTTATATATTTGGATTCTCAAGGAGGCAGAGTTCCAGCCAGGGGAAAGGTTCCAGTCAGGGCAGAGTTCCAACCGGGGCAGAGTCACAACCGGGGCAGAGTTCTAGCCAAAGAAAAATTTCAGTCTGGGCAGGGTTCCAACCAAGGCAGAGTTCCAATCAGGGCAGGGTTCCTGTGAGGGAAGAGTTCCTTCCGATAAAGTTCATGCATTGTCGAATGTATTGAGGTAGTGAATACTTAGATATTTGGATTCTCAAGGAGGCAGAGTTCCATCCAGGGGAAAGGTTCTAGTTGGGGTAGAGTTCTAGCAAGGCATAGTTCAACTCAAAGCAGAGTTCCAGTGGGGCAAAGTTCCAGCCGGGGCAGAGTTCCAGCAGAGGTAGAGTTCCAGTCGGGGCAGAGTTCCAACCGGGGCACAGTTCCAGCCAGGGCAGAGTTCCAATCGGGGCAAGGTTCTTATGAGGGAAGAGTTCCTTCCGATAAAGTTCATGCATTGTCGAACGTATTGAACTAGCGGATATTTAGATATTTGAAAAAACACGTTGCTTGTTTAGACACAATCACACCTAAATAAATGAAAAAACAAGTTGCATGTTTAGACATGATCACACCAAAATATGTTGGATCCTTACTAGCATAACCTTTTCCCAAAATTTCAATTCATTACACAATTTTATTTTGACCCTGATCTTCATCTCTTCCTTGGGTTACGAGTTTTCCTCCTGTATCATCTACAACTCTATTTTATTGAATGTACAAGTTCTCTGCAGAAGTTGTATTGGTTCCACTTACTTCCTACATAATAGGAAGAAGTCAAGCACAGTCGTCCCAACTGTATCCAAGCTTGATATCCCCAATAAATATCCCCTTGGATTTCTATGGAGTTTTCCAGCCCACTACAGAGTCTAGCCACCTACTTTGTTGGTTCGCTACAAAACCTGCAAGGTGCACTTTCTACCATTGACTCAGCAAGCCACTATGAGAATTCTTGATCCCTAAAGGAAGATGCCATCCAACATTTAGACATATGGCCCTAGAAACACTCCACTAATCCCGCCTCCCAAATTAAAAATTGTGGGTCCATATCCACATCATTTAGATTTTCTTCCTATAAAGTTCATTCATTGTCAAACGTATTGAGCTAGCGGATATTTAGATATTTAGATATTTCGATTCTCAAGGAGGCAGATTTCTAACAAGGAAGAGTTCCAGTCGGGGCTGAGTTTCAACCAAGTCATAGTTCTAGCCAGGGCAGAGTTCCAACCGGGGCAGGGTTCCTATGAGGGAAGAGTTCCTTCCAATAAAGTTCATGCATTATCGAAATTATTGAGCTAGCATATATTTAGATATTTGGATTCTCAAGGAGACAGAGTTCCAGCCAGGGGCAAGGTTCTAATCGGGGCAGAGTTCCAGCAGGGAAGAGTTCCAGTCAGAGCAGAGTTCCAATGGGGGCCGAGTTCCAACTGGGGAAAAGTTCATTGGAATTCTGCCCCGTCAAGGCAGAGTTCCAACAAGGGCAAGGTTCTTGTGAGGTTCTTGCTTGTTCCAATAAAGTTCATTGCATATAAGTCCCTTGATTTCCTCCCTCAACCTTGATCAAGGCCTCAAGACCCATTCTTGGTGCACAAATCCTCGTAACGGTACCTTGTGATGACCTTTGAGCCCTAAGAACTCTGCCCCGTTTGGATCTTTTCCTTGGCTAGAACTTTGCCCCGACTAGAACTGTGCCCGCATGGAACTTTGCCTCGGTTGGAACTCTGCCCCGGCTGGAACTCTAGCAAACTTAACGTATTGATCTAGCAGATATTTAGATATTTGGATTCTCAAGGAGGTACAGTTCCAGCCAGGGGCAAGGTTCCAGTTGGGGCAGAGTTCCAGCCGAGGGCAGAGATCCAGTCGGAGCAGAGTTCCAGTGGGGCAAAGTTCCATCTTGGGCATAGTTCTAGTGGGGCAGAGTTCCAGTCAGTGCAAAGTTCCAGTTGGGGCAAAGTTTTGACCGGGGAAAAGTTCCAGTCAAGGCAGAGTTCCAACAAGGGCAGGGTTCCTGTGAGGTTCTTGCTCCTTCCAATAAAGTTCATGCATTGCCAAACGTACTTCCTATAGAGAGTTATTGAGCTAGCAAATATTTAGATATTTGGAATCTTTACAATTATACATTGGTAATGTTGAATGGGCAAAGTTCCAGCTGGGGCAGAGTTCCAACCGAGGCACAGTTCCAGCCAGGGAAAAGTTTTAGCTGGGGCAGAGTTCTAGCCGAGGGCAGAGTTCTAGTACATGCTTTGCATATAGGTGATGTATAAACCATCCAAGTGGAAATATTATCTACACTTGATAGAGTTTTCCTATAACAATGGGAAACACGCATTGTAGGGAATGAATTCATTTGAAGCTTTGTATGGCAAAAGGTGCAAAACACCAATGACTTGAAATAATTTTAGTGAACATAATTGTGCTTGGGCCAAAAGACATGTTCATCCTCCTACATCTGATATGATTCTAGACCTATCGTGTATTGATCTGCCACAGTTATTCAATAAAGGTTATTCCATCGAAGTTTATCAAAGAATTTTCGAAGGGTGGCTTGTTTTATGTTGCTTGGATTAACTTGGCTTAAGAGGGAATAATACATACAGGCTTTATTTCTTCCCAAGTTTCTGTCCAGGTGTGTGTGGATTGCATGGGATAAAATAGGCTGGAACTCTGCCCGGGCTGGAACTCTGCCCCGCTTGTTGGAACCCTGCCTTGTTGGAACTCTGCCCAGCTGGAACTCTGCCCAGCTGGAACTCTAGCCCCACTGGAACTCTGCCCCGACTGGAACTTTGCCCCGCTGGAACTTTTCCTCGACTGGAACTTTGCCACACAAGCTAGCACTCCTAAAGCGCAACATTTTCAATAGGGTTTAGTTGAGATAATCTTTTAGAAGTGGTCCCATCGGGATGTAAGCAACATCTTCTCTTCGCTTTATATTTGATTGGGTCCAAGCACTTTGAAGAAGCAGAGTTCCAACCAAGGCGAGGTTCAAGCTGAGGCGGATTTCCAGTCTGGGCAGAGTTCCATCCAGGGCACAGTTCTAACCGGGGCGTAGTTCCAGCTAGGGAAGAGTTCCAACAAGGAAAAAGTTGCAATAAGGGCAAGGTTCCAACAAGGGCAGGGTTCATGTGAGGTAAGAGTTCATTCCAATAAAGTTCATGCATTGTTGAACGTACTTCCTATAGAGAGTTATTGAGCTAGCAGATATTTAAATATTTGGAATCTTCACAGTTTTACGTTGGTAATTTTGGATGGAAAAAGTTCTAGCCGGGGCACAGTTCCAACCGGGGCACAGTTCCAGCCAAGGAAAATTTCCAGCTAGAGCATAGTTCCAACCGGAGCAGAGTTCCAGCCGAAAGCAGAGTTCCATCCTAGGGCAGAGTTCCAGCCAAGGGTAGAGTTCCAGCCGGGGCACATTGTCCCTCACAAGAACCCTGCCCCTATTGGAACTTTGCCTCGGTTGGAACCCTGCCCCCGCTGGAACTCTGCCCTTGCTGAAACCTTGCTCCGGTTGGAACTCAGTCCCGTTAGAACTCTGCCTCAGCTGGAACTTTTCCCCACTGGAACTCTGCTCTGATTGGAACTCTACCCTCAGCTGGAAACTATATGGTTATCTGAAGTAAAAGATGGTTATGATATCATGACCAATCCATGAAAAGGTTGAGGTCAAGCTTTTCAGCCGGGGCAAAGTTCCAGGCGCGGCAGAGTTCCGGCGGGGCAGAGTTCCAGCCAGGGCAGAGTTCCATGTGTCGGGGCAGAGTTCCATGTGGGACAAGGATCCATGCAGGATAGAGTTCTTAGGGCTCAAAGTTCATGACAAGGTACCGTTACGAGTATTTGTGCACCAAGAATGGGTCCCGAAGCCTTGATTAAGGTTGATGGAGGAAATCAATGGACTTATATGCCAAATGAAGCTTCTTGGGCTCATGGGCCATGATGAAGGCCTTGAATCATCACACATGGTCTAGATGGGATCATCAACCTTTGAATGGGATATAGGTGCCATTAGAAGGTTTTGCACAAAAGAGATTTGTCTAAGGGCCTTGACCATGATAATAAACTAGATTTTTATTTGTCCAATATTTTTTCTTCTTCTTCAATGCTGCAAACTTTTCGTTCTTTTTCTTCTTTAATGTTTCATCAAATTTTTTAAGCTTGTTTATGCTTTCTACTAATGCTCATTTCTAACAATGGTTTATTCTTCATCTTTGGGCTTTCATCATAATGACTATTGGCAATATATTTAGTCCATTGAACAATCCCCATGTATCGAAGATTCTTTTTCTTATCTTTAACCTTGATCAAGTTAGGCTACAGGTACATGTCACCCCCGTTACCTCTAAAGGTGGTCTATTCCACAACTTGGAAAAACATCTCAAAATTTCAGAAATTCTAGGCACGTTAAACAAGTAGGTAACCCATCTCTTTTAATTTGATAAGTTCTGGTCATGCAGTTCATTTCATACATGGTATCATAGATGGCACTGGAAGCCCTTCTCATGCTCACCTGATGATGTATGTTGCTTACTTGCATTGAGCTTGTCAACCATGGAATTTCCAAAGATCTCTATCTCTATGATATTGTGCTGTTGGGCAGTTGATAAAAGTGTGCTAACAAAGAAAACACATGCGCCAAGCTTGAAGCATATCTTCGAAGTGTCCCAGATTTGTACCCAACTCTTGGCTCTGCTTTGCTTGGGGTTATCCTTAATTACTTTATTGAACCTACAATATTGGGTCATGCCCTCCTTTCTTGACGGGGATCTTAGCACTCTAGGAGGGAGGGTTGGATCTTCTATGATAGACTCAGCTCAGGCCAAAGTAGGCTCTCAGTTGTTTATTACCACTACTAGTACTCTCACAGCCTTGCAAGCTAATAACTGCACACCTAGACAACCTCTAAACGAGTTATGGAGCAACCTGTTCGGCCCTCTCCTAGGGTATATTTGGGCAATAATTTTCAGTCACTTCCTTGAGAGTTTGCTGCAGATTTGGGACAACAGGAAGAAGACTTGATTGTAGGTCCAAAACAACAAAGTTTGTCATTTTTAGGGACAACTTATTTTCAAGATCTCATGCATGTCTTCATCTTGATTTTTATGAATATGATTGTATATATTCAATTTGTAATTGATATTATCATCTTGTTTCATCACCAAGGACAAAGGGTTCTAAGGTGTCATAGCATGGATCAAATGCAAAGGTGTCTTCATTGGTTGTATGACTTCACTTAACATGTTGATTTTTCATGCTTAGAATAGGTGGGTAGGGCTTGAATAAGCTCTTTCATGAACATTTGGTTGATGTTTTGTTACTTCCAATTTTGCATGGAGGTGACAAAGGAAATTTCTTGACTTTTGGTAGCGAGGTTTTTTTTTTATGGAGCTGCTCTATGCCCTGTTTTCATCGATGTATGAGTTTTGATTGATACTGGGAAATGAACAGCTCTGCCTATTGACAGCAGTTCTGATATGTAAAGCATGGAGCTGCTCTAAGTCCCTTGATTTCCTCCCTCAACCTTGATCAAGGGATCGAGAACCATTCTTGGTGCACAAATACTCGTTATGGTGCCTTGTTGTGACCTTTGAGCCGTAAGATCTCTGCCCTACTTGGAACTCTGCCTTAGTTGGAACTTTGCTGCGCATGGAACTCTACCCCGCCTAGAATTGTGCCCCGAGTGGAAATCTACCTTGACTGGAACTTTGCCCTGCCTAAAACTATGCTCGCCTAGAACTCTGCCCCGCCTGGAACTCTGCCCTGCCTGAAACCATGCTCGGCTGGAACTCTGCCTCGGTTGGAACTCTTACTCGGCTAGAAATCTACTCCGCATGGAACTCTGCCCCATCTGGAACTCTTCCCTGCATGGATCTTTGCCCCAACTGGAACTTTGCCTTGCATGGAACTCTGCCCTGGCTGGAACTCTGCCCCGGCTGGAACTCTGCCCCGTCGAAACTCTGTCGTGCCTAGAGATTTGCCTTGACTAAAAGTTTTCCCCTAGCTAGAAATATGCCCCGGCTGAAAATTTTCCTTGGCTGGAACTATGCCTTGCATGGAACTTTGCCCCGTCTGGAACTATTTGTCTTGCAAAACCCATCTACTAGGTATTATACGTAGGAAGATTAGGAGCTTGTTGTTTGGTCATCATTTGGATGAAAAGCTTGACCTCAACCTCAATGGAGGTATTTCTACCCCAGCTGGAACTTTGAAAAGACATGTATTTGATGGCATAATGGAAATGCTTGAGTTTCTATTTTGTAAATTTCTTCTTGGTATCTGGTTGATCTATTTGGTTCATTAATCTCTATCTTGTTTCACTTATATGGTGGTTTGAAACCTCGTTCATGGAAAAATCTGCAAGGCTTAAGTCCTTTATTTTTTTCTCTATATATGTGAGGCATATAGTTTCCATGGATTGGTCATGATATCATAACCATATTTTACTTCAGATAACGATATAGTTTCTAGCTGAGGGTAGAGTTCCAGTCGGAGCAGAGTTCCAGCGGGGCAAAGTTCCAATCAGGGTAGGGTTCCTGTGAGGGACAATGTGCCCCGGCTGGAACTCTTCCCTTGGCTAGAACTCCTTCCTAGGCTGGAACTCTGCCCCGATTGGAACTATGCTCTAGCTGGAAATTTTCCCTGGATGGAATTGTGCCTCGGCTGGAACTTTTCCCATCCAAAATCACCAATGTAGAACTGTGAAGATTCCAAATATCTAAATTTATGCTAGCTCAATAACTCTCTATAGGAAGTATGTTCAACAGTGCATGAACTTTATTGGAATGAACTCTTACCTCATAGGAACCCTGCCCTTATTGGAACCCTGCCCTTATTGCAACTCTGTCCTTGTTGGAACTCTTCCCTAGCTAAAATTGCACCCCGGTTGGAACTGTGCCCTGGCTGGAACTCTGCCTCAGCTTGAACCTCACCTTGGTTGGAACTCCACCTCTTCAAAGCGCTTGGACCCAATCAAATATAAAGCAAAGAGAAGATGTTTCTTACATCCGGGTGGGAACACTTCTAAAAGATTATCTCAGCTAAACCCTAGTGAAAAGGTTGCACTTTAGGAGTGCTAGCTTGTGTGGCAAAGTTTTAGCCAAGGCAAAGTTCCAGCGGGGCAGAGTTCCAGTTGGGCAGAGTTCCAATCGGGGCAGAGTTTCAACAATGGTAGGGTTTCAACAAGCGGGGCAGAGTTCCAGCCCGGGCAAAGTTCCATCCTGGACAAAGTTCCAGCCTGTTTTATCCAATGCAATCCATACACACCTGGACAGAAACTTGGGAAGAAATGAAGCCTGTATGTATTATTCCCTCTTAAGCCAAGTTAAGCCAAGCAACATAAAATAGGCCACCCTTTCGAAAATTCTTTGATAACCTTCGATGGAATAACCTTTATTGAATAATTGTGGCAGATCAATACACGACAGGTCTGGAATCATATTAGATGTAGGATGATGAACATGTCTATCTTAACAACCCTTTTATGTAAGAAAAAGTGCCCCTATAACAACAAACTATGTTCTCCAACATAAAAAGTGATTACAAGCAGGAAATTACAACCCTACATCTTTAGCCCTTAGACACCTATATATGAAGCTCCAAATAAGCGCCAAAGAACTCTAACAACCATATCATAGTCTAAGGTATTTCCCTCCACCTGAAAACTACCTTTTGTAAATAAGATGAAGCCCTCTCAGATCAGTTTTTTATTGGTATTAGTAAATTAACATACTTGAGGTTATTCCCTTTGGCATTTTCACTCCTCAGTGTCTGGATGAAAATCTGAGCGTGAAGATATTGAATACAAATTTGGCCCTCTTGTGGATTGTTGCATGCCTTAGTCGATAGCTTCAACCAATATTAAGTGATCACTTGCTCTGCTAGGCATATTCACTGTCATTTGGGTTGAGAACCTAATGAACAAATTCGTCTTCTCATTGAAAATTTTATGACTTACAAGTCATTTTTAATTTGACGGTTTCAAGTTATCTATTTGCATACTGGACCAAATACCACCTCTTTCATTTATTATCTATAGATGTCAATTAAAATCAATGTTCAATGTTCTTGGAGTAGGTAGATTGAGAACAGAACTAGCTCCCACAATAAACAAAAGATTCTTATATCCTTGAGCACAAAAATTAGGTGTAATGATTTAACTCAACTTGCTAACGTGGAGACTGACAAGTATACTCTCTGGAGCATGTGTAACAAATATAACTATGTTCTAATATAGTCAACTGAGAAACTTTCACATGAATCTCCTTACAAAGGTAAACTTCCTTCTAAGCGAGCAAAAAAGGTACAAAAGTCCATGTACTGTAATTTGTACTAGTATTGAGCTCATCCTGACTTTGAAGCAATCACAACAGATTAGAAATGACATGATCCACTACACAGTTCATGGATAAATTTGATATCGAACATTCCAAGCACAGTGAGCCTGCTTGAGTATAGAAAACTCTTGCTGAAACTCTCACTTTACTTGAATTCAACATATGAACTTCATACTGTCATGCTAGTACGAAAAGCTTTTATTTGTTCCATTACTCTTATGCAATGTTCAATTGTGTCGAGTAGCTATGCCACAGAAAGGTAAATCAAAGGTTATTTAGTATTTACTATGACAAACTAAAGATAAAAGAAGGATACCTGAAATAATTTATAATCAAAATTCATCTAACCGACGAAAACTCCAGAGACAACTTCATTGACAAAACAATTCCCTGATAAAAAAGAAACACTATGTTTAGAAAGTTAGCAAATGATCCCCAAGTTACCTGCATTGGGGAAACAGATAGAGTTTAAGGACACTCCAAAACTCTCAGGAAAATCAGAAAAAGAGTGCATTTTGATAATGCCCATTAGTTTTTATTGCTCTAACAATGTTGATTAGTTCTAACTTCGGAGTTCCTTGATGAACCTACCTGGAGTCTTAGCTTTGTCAGTGGAAACCAACCTAAAGTCTTAGCTTTATCAATGGAAACCAACCTGCAGTCTTAGCTTTGTAAATGGAAAGAAACCTGTATAGTAGAGAAATCAGTTCCTATAGTGACCTACAAGGATATAGCGTGACATCCTCGAATGTTTTAAGTTACACTTACAGAATTTTCTTATACCTCCCTACACTGCAATGCCATATATTTCAGTTGTTGATTAAAACAATAACAAAACAGATTCAACCACTATATCCACCTTGCCTATAGATACAAGTTACTGTTTATCTTCTTGTATGGCGACTATATGCACACAATCCCTCTCTTATGATATAATGAAATAATATTTAAAGCCTTAACCCATGTATTTTATTAAATTTTAAATGTCAATCAAAATAATAATAATAAAATATCTTACATATGGACAATTATTCAGTCTTGTGCTCATCTTACCACACTAAGCACCACATTTGCTTAGATATAAGCAAAGGTCAAACCCAAAACTATTCCACAGAACAGATTAAAGAGACTCTAAGAATATAATTTTTAAAACAAAATTGACAAAGAAAATGGATACAAACTCAGCTAAACGTATAACCTTGTCATCAATCTTTGGCCCCTCTTCCCCAAAGTAAACAGATTAGGCATAGATAATTTGTGGATAAACTGTCTCAAAAACACTGCACTTTGTACCTTTTCTGGTAACATACACTGCAATCACCCTTGAGGGCAAAGCTGTAGTTTCATTACACAAACAGTTGGTCAAGAAAAAACCCCATTTTGAATATCAGTCACAAATCTCACGATTGGTGTAGCAACATCCTTTGGGCAGTAAAATCATGATAAACCAAATGAGCCACATATGAAAAGGGAAATGCTTTTCCAGGCAATTTATGTTCCCTTTGATACTATCAGGTATGAAAAGGTCAATGCCTTTTCAGGCAATTTATGTTCCCTTTGATACTTGCAAGTATGAAAAGGTCAATGCATTTTCATACAATTTATGTTCCCTTTGATACTTGCAGGCTGTAAAATTCGTATCTTATGCTCTCTAATTTCTATATTGACATAGATTTACACTGCAAGTGACATCCAAACTATGCTACCATGCATAACATAAATGAAAAAATGGCACTATGTCAACTTACAGTGATCAATACCATCCAATTTCTGAACTTCATTTTAGAGTCAACTTTGATTTATTGGTATAATTTCTGTCTAATACAATATTTAATTGAGTTCCACATTTATGAGAGAATGAATCGGAGGCCTTTCTTCTTAGCCAGCTGTTACTTGAATATAAAATAAATTCCTCCTTTAGCATAGATACACCACCATAAGGGAAGCAATATAGCTTGCATCATCACATATAGAGCAATTACAAGCCAAAGATGTCCCACAAGGTATGACAACTAAACTGTTGGCGATGTTCATCATGGAGGGAGGGAGCATGCCATCACATCAACCAGAAAACTTACATCCCTACCAAAGCTCTTAACATTTATAGAATGCTAATTGCTAATAAAGTATCTGGAATCTTGCATCCCTGCCAGAACACTCAAAATCTATAGATTGTTAGTTGTCAATAAACTCACTGCAGAAGCATCTTTAAGATGGGGGGATTTAATAGATCAAACTTGGATATTTTGAGTGAAGATAAAGATATTTTGTAGTTCATGAACCATGAGTGGACTTCTTTCTCAAAACTAAAAATGCATACAGTAACTCGTTCCAAGAATCAGGAACTCCAGGCAGGCACCAGTGGCTGCAATCCTGAGTATTCCCTTGAGAATTCATGGTTTTATTTTCAACCAATCCTCTACCATATACAGAGGGGTGACCATCTTTTCGAAATTCTGTCAGCTTTGTGACATTCAAGAAAGTTACAGGAGTTTTCATTTGTTTTATTACCTCCTCCACTATTTTCATATGTACAGGATAATAACCAACTAATGTGTCATCAAAGATAGGCTGGGACTCTCCCACACATCTTCCTCCTGAATTCCACTGTCCAGCCCTGCTTCTAGCCAAACTTACAGTACTAAGCTAGCTGTTACAGAAAATAAACTGCAATAAAAATCTAGAATCCCCAACAATACAAGCAAAGAATTACACTGTCTCACCAGAAATGTGATGGTGAATAGCTCCTAAAGAAGACATGAGTTTTTCTGGGGTCTACATGTGTGTCTACCCATGATGCCCATGTCATCAATGCCCTTATGAAAGCAAGCAGAACATCAAAATAGGGATGCACTTGATCTCCTTCCTGATAGTAATTTCGTCTGTCAGAATTCATTGTTATGAGAACATTAGGCACAGAGCAGAAAAATATTTTGGCAACGTCCCAAAATTCTTGAGAGCAGATATAATTAAGGATGTCCTAAAAGTTCATAAAGCTAAGTTCTACCATCTAAAAATATTTTGAGAAGTACCCTTCTGATGTCTTGGAGTGAGTCCACCAATGTGCAGAGTTAAATATCAGAATATCACCCCCCTTCCACTTAGAGGAAGCTTTATCAATCCTGTCAATTCGCAGAGTTCATCTCCTTCTCTTTCCAATGCTAGCCTTTCCCTCTTGGACCAAGAAGTGGGTAACATAGAATTCAATTGTGCAATGATAATCCTGGACTGATTTCACATGTTGTACAAGCATATTGGAAGGATCACAAATTCAAATCAGACAATAGACAAATATAACTTTTAGACTTACGTCAAAAGAATGGAGACATATGCATTCACTTTAGTATTTACTATTTAATTAAGGATTCAAAGGTATGAGATTTTTACTTATTAAAAAATTACTACACATTCAAGCAAATAGAATATATAAATATCCCACATTTTGTAAACATAGGAATCTACCATGAACATGAAGGTGTAGAATCCTTTTCCTTTTGTAATTTTTTGATGATGGGTTTCATATACTCGTCTCTTGTCAGGTACAGCTTCACTCAGAAGACAAAGCATGGATTCCCATTGGTTTCGATTGATGGAATCCCCAACAAAAACAAGCCGTTTGCCTCTTAATTGTTCTAGCATGTCTGTGGCATTGAATCTAAAGAAAAGAGAAAAAAAATGAACTTGAGATAGTATCATTGACAAGATAAGTTCAGACAACCTACCCTGTAGCAACAATGAAGGGCTAGTCCTACAACCCCTTCGGAAAATTGAAAATGTTAACCACTAAACTATGCAGTAGAACTGTAGAAAAGAGGAGGACGATGAGCATTTATTATTTTAACAAGGCCCAAATTTGAGACAACCTACATTGTAAGGACAATGAATGGGCTAGTCCTAAAAACCCTTCATAAAATTGAAAATGTTAACTACTAAACTATGCAGTAGAACTGTTGAAACGAGAAGGAGATGAACAGTTATCATTAGCGAGATAAGAGCTAGTTCAGACAACATACATTGTAAGAATAATGTATGGACAGTATCATTAGTAAGAAAAGATCTAGCTCAGACAACCTAAATTGTAAGAACAATGAATGAGCTAGTCCTACAATGGTACATTTCCTTCAGAAACTTAAATATGTTGATACAATATGAATAGTAATTAATTTTACAATTCTCTATCTTCAAATAAGATAATAGGTTCCAAATATCATATAACTCATAAATACTCTCTTTAACAACCATGCACAATGGAAAAGCTCAAGACGCTAGGAAATTTAATAAGATCACTGAATAAAGTTCATTGTTGTCAATATGCAATCTAAATATTTACAATGTTCAATCTAAGCATGTAGTTTGCTTTGAGAAGTCCGTGGGAGCTCACGGTACTACAAACTACCTTTCAAGATATTGCAACAAAGAGTGCAGGTCCACTGTTGGTGCTTGCAGGTTGTAGGTTTGACAGCAGGTGTTTCAGATACTGCAAGGAGGATATTTGCAAATGATGCAAATGGTAATTTTGTAGGAGCCACAAAGGTGGTTTGCAAATTCAAGCTGATCTGCAAAGGAAAAGCTTATGGCTATGGAAGTTTTAGTGCACTTGCCGATGCTGACATTGAGGCTTGTGGGAAATAGTAGATGTGATCACAGAAGATTGTGCTTTAAGGTTTATAGGCAAGTGCACAGAGAAGGTATACAATTAACATGCAATAGCCAGAAGTTGTAGAGTAAATTCTATTGCCCATTAACATAGCAAGAATGGTTCTGCAACCATCATACTGATCTACAACTTAATATTTGTACATATTGTAAGGATTGATAACACTTTGTACGATTGGCTTAAAGAAAAACTAGGATGAAGCTCATCCTTCTTGCAAACACTATGTCCTCTGTGTGCCTTTTCTCATGTGATTGAATTTTTGTTCTCTGCAGTCCTGAAAACCACCATATTACAGTTTCACAGACAACCTTGGTCTGCACAGCCATAAAAAATAAAACAAATAAAACAAAGGGGAAGAAGCAGGCACAGTCTTACAAATCACTTTTCTTTTCTTCCTCAATTTTGACCTGCAGAAGCTCAGGGTTCAAGTGTAACGCTATCCTTAAGCCCAGTTTACTGTAGTTGAATAGAGCAGGAAAGAAAAGAACTGCTTGAAAAAAAAAAAGATGTCTAGGGCATCAATCTGACACCCAATGAGACGTGAGCTTGAGAAATGAAGAAGATTTTCAAACTGCTAGACTTCTGATGAATTTGTGGAATCCTGAGAAACAAATAAAGTTCAGTAACACATAATCAGTTACCATACATAGGTTCATAACTGAAAGTAAAAACCCATTCTGTGTATCAAATTGAGCACATACATCGTTATCTCACTTAAGCTCCGCCCAACAATCATCTAGTTCATCCAAAATCCAGAGTTTAGATCACCAAAAATACTCTTCTGAATAGGGATCGGTTCTGAGAAGAGGAGCAATACCTCCAGTGGGATGGAGGTTTGAACGGTTCCGAGAAGAGGAGCAATACTTCCGGCGGGATGGATCTTCTGAACAGGGATCAGTTTTGAGAAGAGGAGCAATACCTCCGGCGGGATGGAGGTTTGAACGGTTCTGAGAAGAGGAGCAATACTTCCTGCGGGATGGAGGTTTGAATTTGACGTTGAAGGCTCACGACGTTGAGTGCTAACGGCGACGAAAGAGATAACAAAATGGGACGGACGACGATGGTGGGTGAACGGAGCCAGCGAAGAGAAGGGAAGCTGGTCCAATGGCCGGAGTGCCGGCGCGACGATTGTCGCCGGGAAAAATCATCGCGTCGCTAGATTACCCCTTTACAAACCTTATCTTAGAAGAAACTGCACTAGTTGTTCCTCCACAACAACCAAGATTATAAACTACACATTTCGACCTCTCATAGCTCTCTCACAATCCTCACTTCGACCCCACAGTTTCATTCAAGAAAACGCTCGAGGATTGAGCTATAGGAGTCCATTGATTGAGACGCAAAGCTTTCAAATATTTACCAAAAGATATTAGCTGGTTTCGAACCTCGGATCATGCAATCTCAAGGGCTTCAAGTCATTTTGGCAGAATTTCAATTACAAAGAGGGTATACAACCAAACTCCCCGAAAAAAATGGTTGTAAGAACAATGTTTGATGGAAAAACATTTACTAAATAGCACGACATACACTGCAGCTGCCAACATATGTACTGTAGGATGCTGTCATCGAATGTCTGGTGGAAAATCCATTCATGACTGCTTCGCAAATTGATGTCTTTTAAGATAATGATAATTTTCTAAATGTTTTCAAATATCTCCAAATGCATTGCATCTGATCCCGGTTATAGTGTATTCCTTATGGTTGTAACCATCATGGTAGATGCTGCAATGAATGAGTGAATATTGAAATAGAAGCGTGTCGACTCGTAGTCTGTATAAAAGGCAATGTAGCATGTTGAAGTGAACGATAAACATTTATTGTTTTCGACCAGATTTAATGGCAGTACCTGGGTCGTCAGGATCCAAAGCAAGTTACAAAGTAAAAATGTTAGTCTAAACAACAAAGCCAACAGACTCAGATCGAGCCAAATCAATTGAATCAAGATACTCCATTAATGCAACAACCTATGCTTGACACTTGGTTTTTCATTTCCAGCCTTACATCACCTCCGCCGACGACACTGGAGGATTGGAGACGTCACCTACCAAACGACTAATGAAATATTTTTAAAATTAAGAAATTTAATTATTTTTAAATTTTTACAAATCTAAACATTGGTTGTTTTTAAAAAATCAAGGTTTTGTACGAGCAAACTAATTAAGTTTGAACGATTTATAAATGTCCCCGTCGGAGACATAAAAATATAAGTATGATGTAGTATTTTATATTTTATATTAAATTTTATTTTTGTAATTCTATAATTTATTTCAAAAAAGTTTTGAGATTGATGATTTATTAAAACTTTTTTCAAATACTATCATTGCATTGTTTAATGGATAAGCTATTAAACACTTTTCAAGGAACACCATTGTACTAAAACCAGCATAGATCCAAATCCTAGGCTTTATCAAGCATCGAGAGGGATCAAATCTATCTTTGGAGGTGTAGACCTCTTCTTAAGGATTGCACTCAACTATCAGCTTTAATGTGATTCAGACCAAAAGGCACATCTTTTTATTTAAGGTCTGTTGCCGCCTAATTCACACTTTATGACACAGGAAAGTCACAACCTGCTATGTGTGTCCTTGGGGGCAAGTGAGAGCTGGGGACCACTGTCACCACAGTCCGCAACTCCTCCGTT
>LPNX010343484.1:1583985-1612646 GCA_001517045.1 Pseudotsuga menziesii
GGTCCTCATTTTATAGTTGAGGAAGATCCCCAACCCCTTGAAGATCAATGGCCAAGATTAGATCTAGATCTAGATTAGATCTCCACCACTAGATCTAGGTTTTTGACTTTTATTTCTCTCAACCATTCTCCACCCTTAGATTATTTTTTAATCAATGGCTAAGGAGCTTGATCCATGTCTTGAGCATTTCTCACCCTTAGATCTAGGGTTTTTGACTCAAGTGGGGGCCCCTTTGACTTAAATTTTAAATTTTTTTAATTTTTAATTTTTATCTTTCATTTTTAATCTTTTATCTTTTTTAATCTTTAATCTTTTATTTTCAAGTTATTATCTTTTAATTTTTAATTTTTAATTTTTTGATTTTTCTATTTTCTATTTTATTTTTAAATTTTTTATCTTTTATTTTAAAAATTCTATCTTTTTATTCTTTTATTTTTTAATTACTATCTTTTATTTTTAAGTTTTAATCTTATATTTTTATTTTTATTTTTTTATTTTTAATGTTTTATTTTTTTAATTTTTAACTTTTGATCTTTAATTTTTTAATATTTTTATTTTATTAAGACAAAAGGGACGCCCCACTTAGGAGATTTTCAGACATTTATTTTGACCATGGGTGGTTTATTTAAATGAAATTTTGGCTATGCTTAGCCATCCCCCAAACTTAATTACCATGGCCTTATTTGATTTTTTCCTTCAAAATCAAATAATTAAAATTTTTGACTTAGGAAAATTAAAAATTTCCCTAGGGGAGATAGACCCCTTCTGACCAAAATTGGTCTATCTTTTCAACCACTTATCAGAACGACATGGGACTCGAAGCAATGGCTTAGGGGGTTTCATAGCAATTTTATTTTGCATTCATAGCCCCTATTACAAAACGCCATGCTTGAGCAATTACATTATTACATCAAAACTCAGTTAATTAACCACCAAGGGGTGGAATTAATTAACTGGAAAAATTAATAAAATTTCAAAAACAAAACGAAACTCCGCAAGACTCTAGACAAATGTCTAGCATGGTCATGAATAACATTTGAAGCCTTAGCCACCTCATGGACTTGACTGGTAGAACGCCCGTCACCACTTTGGAGGATTTTGAGTGAAAACCAAACCGATTAAACTCATTTGTTCAACAAGATCAATTGGAAAGGGAAAAACACTCGATGAGGGGACTTCCCTAACAATCAGTTCCATGGTGTGGAATCCGTATCATATGACCCACACCAGCACATATAATTACATTAATTTTCCCACGCAGGGGAGCGGACAGTTCGTTTTACAAAGGGGCAATTGCCCTGCAGAAGTGAAAAATCCTCAGATTTTTCCAAGGTACAACTTGTACAACTATGTACATCTCTATGTACATGGAGTTGCCACCTAGTCGAAATAGGTGGGCAACAAGGTCCACAAATAATATTTTTATTATTAATATTTAATACTATTTAAGGCTGCATATAATATTTTTTATTTTGTTAGTAAAGAACATTAAAACATCTCTCCCATACATGGTTTTAAAACCATGTGCAAGGTCCTCCTAAAATCATGGGTTGTTTAGGAGGCCTTGCACATGGTATTAAAACCATTGACAACTACCTCCTAAACCATGTACAACCATGTACAATAAAACCATGGGTATTTTAGGAGGCCTTGCACATGGTTTTAAAACCATGTGCACTACCAACATTTTCTTTGTCGATAATTCAATTTTTTATTTTTTATTATTTTTTATTATTTTGTTAAGAAGAAACATTACAACAGCTCCCCTATATTGTGTTGTTTTTCTCACCGACGTTTTTTTATGGCCGATAATTAATTTTTTTAATTAATTTTTTATTATTTTTTTAGGTACGAACATTACAACATCTCTGCCATATTAGGTTGTTTTTGTGGCCGACATTTATTTTGGAAGATAATTAAAAGTTTTGTTTTTTATAGCCGACATCTATGTAACGTTATGTAACGTTACGTAACGTTACATAACGTTACAAGATCTCCCCCATACTGGGCTCTAGAGCGCCTCTCGGCACAATAAAATTTGATCATCATCAAATATTTGATATTTAAGTTATTTTTATAATTGTTCGTTCCAATTTAATACGTTTATATGACCATCACGAGTGTTTAGACTGTTCTCATTGGGAATATTAAATATGTCCTCGTGACCCTTTATCCGAAGTATTTTAAGTTAGCTATTTGAACTTTGACATCTTCTTGATGCAAGTTATCGAAATCTTTGGCATAATTATTACTAGCATTTTCTTTAAGAGGTGTAAAGGAATGTCGAGAGGAGTAATATATGGAAAGTGAGAAATAAGTATGATTATATCGAAGAAAACTAGTCAAGAATTTTTAATATGATTTTTTTTATAGAAATTAAAAAAAAATCAAGTGGATAAAACATTTGAAAGATTAAAAATATGAAAACACTCTAAATCTAGAAGATTTATTTATAACTTGTATTGAAGAACAAGTATTAAGCTATGCTTATATAGGAATGATTGGTTATAAAACCATATGACAACTTGCAGAAAGATAAGCAATCAACTTGAAATGGAAAGGGAGCGACATTATGGCATTTCGTAATCAAGCTACATCTAAAACCTGCACCATCTTATTTCAAAACGAAAGAGGAAAGATAACCCACAAGCTCATAGATAATAATCACATTTTTATATAATTATTATGAAAAAAAACCTTTATAACTATTTCATTCAAACAATAGTATATTGATAAATTGAACACTGCAATTAATACCACAACAAAATGGAACATTGCAATTTCTCAAAATATAGAGAATAGTCCAAATCATAATATATAACAAATTTATTGAACTTAACACTTTTGCAAAATAACAAGTATGTGATATCATAACATATACAAGATATGTCTCTTTGTTTTTCAAAAAGAGAGCTATGCCAACTGGGCTTTGCAATTAACACCACATTATAGTTTGGCATGGAATGCCATAGCATATTTTAGACATGTCTCTTTGCTTTTCAAAAAGAGAGCAATGCCAACTGGACTTTACAATGAACATCACATCATAGTTTGGCATGGCATTGCAGAAACTAATCTCATAAAGAACAATACTTCAATGTGTTGTTATAACGAATGTCATAACAACTATAAAAATGAAAAACATGTTTGATACGAATCAAAGTACAAAATGAACAATAATAACCCCGTGTAGGATTCAACAGAAAAAGATGGTATTGCAAACATTTCAGGCCAACATAAGGAGTTCAGGTACATGAACATTATATCCTCCTCCAAAATGGCATTGACCCTTTCCTTTTTCTAGATTGTAAAGTTGTTTCCAAGTCCTTTGCTTTGAGAAATTGTTGCATCTGACTTGTAGATAGATGTGCATAGTTGATTGGAGCAACTGCACAAAAAACACATAATGATCAGATCAAACACATCTAACAAAAGACATTTCAAATGTGAATATAACAATCATGGTCTTTAATAAGATTAACATCTTAACTTGAATAAATTGCAGTTGTTCTTTGATACCTGTAGAGAAAGAAATCTGATTAGAACTATAATCAAACATCAAAAGATGAAATGCAATACGAAATGTTTTAACATAGTCTATTCTTGGAATTAAATAATTTTATTTTACAAAAAAAACCATTGATTACTCTCATAATGAAAAAATGAGTTGACTAAAACCTAATAGCAAAGACATATCTATGCAGATACAAGCTCAATATATGCATGTTATTAAATGCAAATTATGAAACATGCTCCCACAAATTGAATAAAACACAAACTGCTACAACTAAACTGGAATAAACGTATGCATCTACAAAAAAGTACCATGAACTAAATAACATTTATTCTTTAGAGTTCAAAAATTAAATTTAAGATGGAAAATGCTAGCTATTTATTCAAAAATCCTACTTATTCAAAATGTGGGTATTAAAGAATTGAACAAAACATTACACACAAACTTTGAGCTGTGATTTACAGATCATCATGCCAAGATGAAACTTATAAAGCAATCGAAATTTAATCTCTTAGACTCAGATAAAAAAATATGCAAATTTCCCTTGATGTCAATGTACTATTTTTCAATGTCATTGGCGGATAGAAATTAGTCCTCCGACTCCTTACTAAATTGGATAGGTTTTCTACAATAGAAGTTTGATAATGCTATAAGAAAAAAAAAGTGCATATTATGAAGTACTTGAAAGGGGTCCATCCTTCATCAAATTTGCAACAATTTGATCTTTATCAATAGAAACAATTGTAAAATTTGTTGAGAAATACCAAAACTTAAGATGCTACAAAATTGCATACTAAAATCGTTAGACCACAAATCGAAAGGTTTGAACAAAATATAAATATACCATTTCCCTTCCCAACAAACTAAATGTGTTTTTGGGAAAAAAATGTTTATTCTAAGCGCTAAACAAACATGAAAGCAAAGACCAATCTCATCACCATGTTTTGAATTGCCTGAATTCCAACTCCACATTCTCTTCTTAGATACATTTCCAAACATATTCTTAGATCTTACAAGCTTATAGTACCGAACCTTGAAAAAAGCTAGGGTTTTAGCGGGTCAACTAGGGTTTAAAGGAAAACAACTACAGGAAGGGGAGAGCAAATCTAAATCAATATAAGCTCCAAATTCATGTGAGAATTATGAAAGACTCTCATATTATATAGAGAAACACTGGCGAAAGTTTGAGGTATATATTAACTTTGGGAGAGACATTTGTACTGAAAGTCATTAAATACTACACAATCTCTCTTAAAGCTAGAAGCCAAGATTAAAAACCTTCGAAGTTTCTCCGCATATTAAATTCCTTATACAATTAATTCATAATGTTCCATAGCTCCCAAGTGGTGGAAAGAAAATGAGAAGTCATTGGTGTGCAAACATATGGTATTTACATTAGTTAGGGTCTTAATTGAAAACATTGATAGTATGTAAGAGGAATGAGTGTGGCAAGATCGTAAGAGATATCATAGGTAAGTAGTGACTGCAAATCACCTCTTTGTTTTACTACTGGCTCCTACATTTACGCACCTTCATAAAAGTGTTCAATCGATACCCACCTTCAACACTTTTCAATTCCATTTATACAACATTTAAGTTGCCCATAAATGCTTATTTCTTCGTGGTGTGGGATACTCAGGGTCTGTTATCAGTGCCCAATAAAATTCCAAATGCTTCCAGTTAATCCATGCGTAAGATATAATACTTTACGTGTATGAGAGTTGCTCTTATCTTCCCTCCATAAATTGCAGTCAAGGTTTTGATGATAGCTTGGATTTACCGACTTTTACTACAGCTTGTCGATTTTTACCTATATTAGCTATTAAGGGATAGTAAATTATGCCATATCACCACCCATACCTGTCATGTTGTACATCAATTCTTTGAATTCCAACTTTATTTTTAACTCCAAGAATTTATTACGATTGCTAATACCGAGGAAAAATAAAAATCGAGGATTGTTCCACATGAATCCATGCAGATGGATGCACTGTATATGTTTGCCATGTTAATGAGTTGTTCTAGTTTTAATTGCTGGACAAAACTCTATTGTCAACAACAATTATGAACAACTTGCACAATTAAAATCTCAAATTCAAACTAAACATATAACAATTCAAAACAACAATAAATCCACTATCAAATATCTCTAAGATAATTTATTTTTGTTTTAAGATCATTAAAGGGATTTTATAAATTAACGGATTAGAAATTCATGACTAAATTTAAGAATTCCAAGGATAAAATTTCCCATAAATTGTGAGTTTATAAGATTGCATCAAGGATTAAAATCAATTAGTAATTGTTGTTATATGTATGGAACCTAGATATATTTTTGAATTAGAATATCATGGAGCAAGTTGTAGAATGCACGTTGTAGAACCACACAACTTCTGATGAAGTCAAAGGTTGGATTGTAACTAAATTCATTATTTACTATTCACAAAAATGACAGATAAATTAAGGTAAAAACATATTGGTATACAAGTAGATTTATATAAGGAAATTTGAAGAAAATATGTAGCTACTTTATATCCTTGAAAGAACCTTACAAGAATAGAAAACAAAAATTCACGATTACCAATTGTTTTTTTTTAGAGAAGAGCTTCATGGTGACAATACTCTGAGGTATACTAACTCTATATAGTGTTTATATTGCAGGAAACAACTCCTAGAGGACAAAACTGGAGACAATCAACACATCCAACAAAGAAACGTATAATCCCATGCATACCCAAATAATTAAGGTGTTGCATAGAACCCATGATTTGGATTTTAGGTTTGGTGTCCATAAATCAAGGTTTCAGAAATGGAAGAACTCGAGGTTTTGGAAAAGGAATTCTGGAGAAGATTTGGAAAAGATTCCAACCTAATCCACCACTATCATCAAACTAAACACCTCATAAATATTGGTGAATGTTTTGGGTGTAATATTCAATGGCCTGAGATGTCTAACAATTACTGATTATTCACACCACATTTGAAGTAATAAGAACATGTTACATCACTATCTTGTAGCCATGTGTATTAACTTGGTTGCTTGGTTCAAGTGTTGGTTAAATCAATTCTGGAAAGAATTCCAATTTACTAGCTCTACTTGGCATTTATTCCCAAAGGGGTGTTGAAAAAAATAAGGAAGATCAGCTTTAGGTTCCTATGATTAGGGAAAAAAGAGAATGAGGGTATCCCTCTAGTCAAGTGGAAAATCACAATAAAGGACAAAAACTTAGGATTCTGGGGGATTAAGAGTATCCATCATTTTGGAAGGCTCTAGCAACCAAGTGCAAACGAAGGTCCATACCAAATAAGGTTTCATGGATTCAGGCTATCCTTCAAAAGTACATTAAACCTAATTAATTAAAAGAATAGATTAGAAGACCTTCAAAGAATATTCATAACATGTCAATATGTTGGAAGGCCATTGTCCTATCCTTCCTTCTTTTGGGGAATTGACTAGTCTGGAAGGCTGATAATGGAGAATGAGTAATGGTAGGAGAAAATCCTTGGGTTGGAAGAGGAGAATATTATAAAATTATTGAAAATTTAATTCCTTCCCTTCAAGGGAAGGGAATCTATAACTTAGCTCAGGTATCCTTGTTGCAATTCTCATCTAAATGGAATCAACAGTGGAAGAAATCGAATTTCCTACGCTTGGATGGATTTGAAGGAGAGTTAAGGGATGTCTATACAACAAAATTGAAAGTGAGTATTGACTACATTAAGAAGGTAGAGGATGAAGTGGTCTAGTCAAATAATCCATCCCTTGCTATTTATTCCCCTATATAAGGCTACAAAAATTTGTTTGTCATTTGGTGGCCTAAGGACAGTGAATGTGGTTGAAACCACAATGGAAGAACAAGACTTCGTGTAAAGAAAATATTTTTATGTGCCTAGCTCTAATGAACAAGGTCCTAATGTGGGAAGTTCTCCAGAACATGAAAAAGCAAAGTCCTAGCAGATGTATAGTTTGTAAGGAGGAGGAGGAAACGATCAGCCATTTGGTTAATCTTTTGTGCTTATTCAAGACAAATATGGGATGAGATGGATAGTATGATAGGGGTTAGAGGATTTTAGCAAGGGGAAACAATAGCAAAATGTTTCAAAACCTAGTAAATGAAGCTAAAAATAAAGCAATTTAAAGCCCTTTCCTTGGTGGCAGCCTCAAGATGCGGATCACTAGGAATGCATGCTTATTTGTGGACAAATTCATTCCCTCTTTCCAATGTGTTGTTCAAATAAGATCTATCTTTTTCAATTACATGTTGCCAAAGTCGGTTTCCATAGATAACACTTTAACGAGCCTCTTGATAAATCTAGGGAATGGGGCTATTTTGACGACGTGGAGCTATTTGTGGGAAATGGGCCTTAATAACTATGATGGGATTCTAACTTTGAAACTGCTTTTAATCCTATCCACTTAGAAAGGGACATCCAAACTTCAATTTTTTGGTGACTTAATATTAGTCATAAATCAAATAGAAGGGGGGATTTAAAATGGTAAGTTTGTTCTCAACTCTTTTGAGGAGGTAAATCAAATGAAATTAGCTTAATTATATCTCATTTTCTCATGTCTACAAAAATCTTAATGCTACTATTGATATCCTTTCCAAAAAATGTTTACAGCTTGAGGCTAGAGTTTGGTCAGTGCTAGAATCAAAGGATGGACAAGTATTTGAACACAACAAATCAGTCTATTGATTATGCATCCCTTTAGCTAAAAGTGCAGATCTTTCCAAAGGTCTTGATCATCGGAAGTCTTGTTTCCAACCTATTTCTGAAATTTATGTAGTGTTGAAAACATTATATTAGGGATTGTTTGCTTGAACAATTTTTATGTATTTTATTCAGACACTTCTTTGACTGTAAAAGACTATTTTATGTAGTTGTATGAGATTTTAGAGAATGAAAGAGTTTATCTAGGAGATCCTTTATTGTCTTTTGGAGATTTAGTTTGAAGGGACAATATTTTTGGATGGTCTTGGAATGGGAATGCACGTGTAGAATGTAATTTCTTTTCTTTTAGAATGGATTATACAATTTTTTCCAATGATTTTTTTGTGCAAAACAATTGGATTGGTTGGTTAGATCCTTGTCCAAGAATAGCCAAGAGGAAGAGTTGAAACCATGGGAAGTAAAGGAAGGAGTATAGTTGCAATAATTGAGTGGGAAGATAACGAGATAGCGATTCAGAGGTGCACTTGAAGCTAAAGGGAAGAACTACAACACATAAATATTTAGGAGCTAAAGATTTGAAACTGTTATCACTCTAAGAGATCCCTACATTGTTCCATAAAGAATATACAAAAATTCAATTTTTTGAGTTTAGGTTTCTTTTTCTTCCAACAACAATCTTGTTAAATATATAATCAACAAAGTAGCAACAATAATAATAGTGATTAGACAAAAATTTAGTAGCAATAACAGATCTAAATTACAACACAAAAAAAACAAGTCTAATAACTTACATGGTGAATTGGGACCTTACTCATAATCATAAATTTTATGCCAAAATCCTGTCACCATCATGTGATAAGACCTTTGACATACCTTCTTGCTCTGAAAATCCTAGCTTCTGGAGTGAAGACTAAATGGTTTCTTATCAGTCTATCATACAAATTCCCATCACCGCTCATGCTCCCTTATCCAGGAGCGGTACCCCTATTTGCACTGCTTTTCATTGGTTGTCCACAAGCGGTGCCACTACCTGTCACCCTTGGTCCATAGGCGGTTATTACCAGAACCACTCTGTCAAAGGAGGAGAAGCGTGGTACCTTGGGTAAAAGGGTAAAAAGAGAAGCTTCTTGAGGCTTCTAGATCATAAGCCTCGAGATATCTCTTATCCCTACTACTGTGGGTTGGTTGAGCTCGATATCCCTCTTCTTAGGATCTTAGAGTCCACCTCACCCACTAATTTCTCAACCATCTCTATCTATTAAATCCCTATATATATAAGCTCATAGCCATGGTTCAGGGGGGAACATTGAAGGTATTGTTATGCCATTGGACTAATTCTTGGCCCAAGATCATTTGGAGAGAGCATAGAGAGCTAGAGTCAGAGCTTTTGGGGATGAAGAGCTGGTTTCATGGAGATGCATGTCAACACTAAGGCTTGGTTGTAAACTTCTTCATATTTCTAATGCAAGTTGATTTTCTGTCCCATATATATTGTTGATGTTTGATTTCAGATATATATTGCTAGATTCCTTAGTCACTAGCATAGATTAGTAGATCATATTCTGGTTGCTTTGATCTATTTCCTGTTGAACTATTTTGTAGGTACACAGGTGAACTATCAAGGCCTTGTATTCCAGATATCTACGGTGTCTAGGGGGATTTATCAACCTCTGTGATCTATTTGTTCTGGATCTGAACCATTCAGACCAGCGGAACACCTTGCTGTCTGCAGGAGGTGAAAGATTTCGATCAACAAATCTGGCGACTCCTATTTGGCAAGCCCTAAAATCCTATTTGTGGGCACCGCGACTAGCCCTTGTGGGATAGGCGGTGCCACCCGAGAATCGAGCCAAAGACAAGGTGAACAAGCGGTGCCACTGCCTGTCTCCAATGGGGCACAGGCGGTGTCGGCCGTGGAGAAATTTAACCAATGATATATACAAAACTAGCTCATTCTTTTGATTTATGATGATTTAAGGATGATATTGATGTATACCATTGTTATTTTGGAAGGTATAGGCTTCCAAAATAATGGTGATATGGAAGGAAAGAAATAATGATGACGAGGATGCCGCTGCTGAAAGGAATCCGGTGTGTATTTCTGCACTTCGGAACTGTGGACTTCTAAAGTTCTTCCAGACACCAAGCATGGTGTCCCTCGAAATACTGCTATTCTGGATTCCACAATCTCAATATGTGTTCCAGCAGTCTCTCGTGGGACACCATGCTTGGTGTCCGAAAGAACTTTAGAAGTCCACAGTTCCGGAGTGCGACAATACACACCGGATTCCTTTCAGCAGTGGCATCCTCGTCATCATGAGTTCTTTCCTTCCATATCACCATATTTTGGAAGCCTAGACCTGCCAAAACAACAATGGTATACATCAATATCATCCTTAAATCATTATAAATCAAAAGAATGAGCTAGTTTTGTATATATCATTGGTTAAATTTCTCCACGGCTGGCACCGCCTGTGCCCCATTGGAGATAGGCGGTGTCACCACCTATTCACCTTGTCTTTGGAATGGTTCTCGGGTGGCACCGCCTATCCGCAAGGGGTAGTCGTGGTGCTCGCAAAGAGGATTTTAGGGATTGCAAAATAGGCCTAAAACCCCATCAAATCCCAAAATGAAAGCTATGAAATGAAAGAAGAATGTCTTAGCTCTTACCTGCAATTGACGAGACTGAAAACAGACGGTGGAAACTCCTGGTATCAGCTGTGAAAGATCTGGCTAAAAAATGCTCCAAGTGCTCTCTGCCAAGAGGTAAATAGTGAAATGTTTGGTTTTTTACTATTTACTTGCCTTATATAGACATCTTTTGGGTCTGACATAGTATAGTTTTGATATTACATCATGTTTTGGTCAAATTCTATTTGTCGTAATCCCGTAAAGTTGATTTCGGATGCATTTAACACTTGTTTATAAGTCGTCTGCAGGTTGATTCTAGTAAAAAGCTTTGGAAAGTTTGTTTATGGCTTTTTCGTACTTTTACAAAACGGAAAAGGCCATTGAGCGTTTATTAGGACACTTTGTCACGCTCGTTAAAATCTAGTATCAAAGTTCCGATTCTAGTTCAAGTTTCTTTCTAGGCTTGTAAAATACAATATTGTGTAAAGAAACATTATGAAGTCTTCTTTTCACATCTTCTTTCAGACTCCTTAAACATGAAAAGATAGTCGAGTCTGTTTTTGAATATTTCCAGGCTCATAAAAAGTGACATTGTGTTAAGAAACTTCATGGAGTTCTCTTTAAACCCTTTTCAGACTCCCTAAATATGAAAAGATCGTCGAGTGATCTTGTCTTCTTCATGCTCGTTAAATTATTTGAAGAGTCATCTATCCAACGTTAGGTTATCTCTTTCTCGGTTCGGACAAGTACTATTTATGAGAAAGGAACGCTCCAACCATCATGACTGGAAGAGTTCTCTAAGGTATGATTTTATACTTTTTCGGGCCTTAGAGACTAAATTATATGAAAAACGACCCCCACAGAGTCTTCTTCTGTATTTGTTCAGACTCTCTAAACATGTACGATGCCGAGTTTTCTTTCAGTGGACTCATTAAATTAAACATCGAGAGACCCGTTTTGGGAATGAGCCCATCCTCTCTCAGGTTCATAAAACATATGAGATTGGACTTGTCTTCTGACAAGATATATCGAGTGTTTGTTACCCTCTTTGAACTCGTAAAACCAAAAAGAGGCACTCATCGATCATGATGAGGGAAATCGGAAAGGGAATCATTTTGCAAATAATGGTAGTTGTTTGTCGTTACCTTTGAACATGGCACTTGTCTACACAATCATGTTAGTCAATTCAGTATTCAGCTAATCTCTGTGATGATCCACTTTCATGAGTCATGCCAATCCTTTGAGTCTTTCAAAAAGAATGCATTGTCCACTGTCGCATTGTGTGTCTATCCTGTCTAGTCATGCTGCCAAGTCATTTTGTCAATCTGCCTGATGTTTAAAGGGAATCCAAAAAAGTATTACCTCTACAGTATACTAGCCTTTGTGTCACTATCTTTGAGTTAGTCATATGGTTACTATGTTCACATCATTCCAGAACTATGTTCCGAGTTTCATGTCGTTGATGTGGGACTCATCATGGCCCTCCTTCGACGAGACTATTCCCGTCGACATCAGCTCATCATTCGAGAAATAGTCTTAGAAACAATATTCACTACCCTGAGATCTATATGCCTTAATGACAGATTCTCTCGCTCTCGATATTGGTTCACATCATTGACCTTTGATCGATAGAATTGACTGGGTGTTTGACATCAGGACATCTATTCGCACTCAGTAGATTGTACTAGGGTACCTTAGGAATCATTGACATTAATGGTGATCTCCCTCTCACTTGTTAATGGTTCACATCATTGACCGGTAATCAAGTGGTTTCTACCATGTTCGACTTCAGATCATTGTAATCACATGGATAGAATCGTACTTTGTGGAAGATGAGACGAAGACCCTGGGTATCTGTTTAAAAGCGCTCATTGCATTTCCCCAGGTTGCGATGGAGTTTTGTATATCTAGCATGGATCCACATTTGCATGGTCATGGCTATGCTCAAATTTGCGTCTGTATGACATAGATCTACATTGTATGTCTGGTAGCTATGTCCAAGTTTGAGTTCTCTATCACATGGATCTACGCTTTATTCTAGTAGCCACGCTCGTTTATTCCACTCATGGATCTGCCTTGTATTGGTCTGCGGCTATGAGTTTGGTTACTTGTGTCTATGAGTCAACATACCGATGTACTGTAGATTCCTACTTGACTGCATGCACTGATCGATCCAACATTTTTGTCTCCTGGCAATGACTTGTTCTCAAATCTCTCATTTATCGTATTGCTCTAAGACTCATGCTTTGGGGGGCATCCTGTTATAGCAAAATCCTGTCACCATCATGTGATAAGACCTTTGACATAGCTTCTTGCCCTGAAATCCCAGCTTTTGGAGTGAAGACTAAATGGTTTCTTATCAGTCTATCATACAAATTCCTAGCACCGCTCATGCTCCCTTATCCAGGAGCGGTACCCCTGTTCGCACCACTTTTCATCGGTTGTCCACAAGCGGTGCCACCGCCTATCACCCTTGGTCCATAGGAAGTTATTACCAGAACCTCTCTATCAAAGAAGGAGAAGCACGGTACCTTGGGTAAAAGGGTAAAAAGAGAAGATTCTCGAGGCTTCTAGATCATAAGCCTCGAGATATCTCTTATCCCTACTACTGTGGGTTGGTTGAGCTCGAGATCCCTCATCCTAGGATCTTAGAGGCCACCTCGCCCACAAATTTCTCAACCATCTCTATCTATTAAAGCCCTATATATATGAGCTCATAGCCATGGTTGAGGGAAGAACATTGAAGGTATTGTTATGCTCTTGGACTGATTCTTGGCCCAAGATTATTTGGAGAGAGCATAGAGAGCTAGAGTCGGAGCTTGTGGGGATAAAGAGCTGGTTTCATGGAGATGCATGTCAACACTAAGGCTTGGTTGTAAACTTCTTCATATTTCTAATGCAAGTTGATTTTCTGTCCCATATATATTGTTGATGTTTGATTTTAGATATATATTGTTGGATTCCTTAGTCACTAGCATAGATTAATAGATCATATTCTGGTTGCTTTGATTTGTTTCGTGTTGAACTCTTTTGTAGGTACACAGGTGAACTATTCAGGACTTGTATTCCAGATATCTACGACATCTAGGGGGAGTTATCAACCTCTGTGATCTATTTGTTCTGGATATGAACCATTCAGACCAGCAGAACACCTTGCTGTCCGCAGGAGGCGAAATATTTCGATCAACAAATCTGGCGACTCTACCGAGGACCAGCAAGAGACCCCACAATCAATCCATAATGACAACAACATAGGGAAAAGGAAGGCTAAATACCCTTGTCTATTATGTGGTGGTGACCACTTCTCTAAGGAGTGTCCCCGTTGGGATGAAATCTCCCAGTTTTTGAAGTCTAACCCCGCACCTGTAGTACTTACGGATCCTTTCCCCTCTCAACAACAGCTCGTAGACCACATGTCGAACCAGGGTAACTCTAGTTCATCAGAGGAAATTCGTATGATGTCCTCAGATACCATCCATCTACAGAATCAAAGCCAAAATTATGATAAACCTGTAGATAAGCAAGAAGACCAATCTTCTTCAGGGGAAGCTCCCTCCACTAGTTCTCTGGAATCCTCGTCTACTATTCCCTTGTCTATCGAGAAGCCTACTCTCGATGTGATTTTGCACCCACCAAAGAGTACTCTTCGGAAGGTTGTCTTTAATCCCAATGCCCAAGCCGCTCAATTCTATAATGTGGTTGAAGATGTCGCTTAGGCACCTTGTGCGATGTCTACCCTAGAAGTACTACAAAGTTGCCCTACACAGCGCAAGAACTTGTTGACTACATTAGGAGCTGTAGACCCAGATAACACTAACTTGATTCACTTCAATGTTGATAACTATAATCCTAGATTACCGCATAAACTTTCTTTTCAGATCATTATGAAAGTAGTGGGAAAGAAAGTCTTTCAAACGGTACTTGATGAAGGAGCTTCCACCTTGGTGTTATCTCCGACTTGTTGGAAAGATCTTGGCTCTCTCGAGCTTCTTACATCACCTATGACCCTTAAAGCCTTTGATGGATGAGGATTCTAACCCCACGGCCTCATATCAGCCCTAGCGATCGAGTTGGGGGGAAAAACCATTTCCATCCAAGTAGAAGTGGTAGAGGCCCCTTTAGATTATAACCTCCTTTTAGGAAGAAATTGGTTCTATGCCATGAATGCCATTGCTTCAACAGTATTTCGAACGGTCCAATTCTCGCATCTCGGGAGAATTGTTACTATTGACCAGCTTGATTTCTGTACGCCATATGTTACTACCTCTACGGCTAATAACATCCCCATGTTAGGTCAGTCCCCTCCTCCTTACCAGTCGATTGGGGTAGGTATGCTGAAGTATTCATCCCTTATGGGGATTTTTCCCTCCACTCCTCTTTGCATGGATATCGTGACAGTACATATGATCACTTCTTTTGATATTGAGCCCTAGGGAACAAATGTTGTTGAGTCCACCTTGTTGAGCCCACATGAAGCTATCTATGACACCATTCAAACTTGTTTCGATGATCACACTAATGACATTCATTTAGTGGCTTCGGATCCTTACCATTTACCGTACTGGTTAGCACCTTCTCTTTCGGTTCTAGACCATCCCTCTGTGACTTTTCCTTTCGACGAGTCCATTATAGAGATCATGAACATGGGCAAGCCCATTTGGGAGGATCACCATCATAGATCCATGTTCCTCCCCAATACCAGTTCAGGCAGTTATGATTTTGCATCCTTGTTTTCTACTGATATTGTCAATGTTCCGCAAAGTCCTATATTGTTGCAAGATACAGATTCTGAAGGAAGCCTTTGCAACATTACTTAGACAAATCCAATTGACATATCAGCCAAGCTTGATGTTATTGAGCATGTTCATGTTGGGAGGAACTGCTCCACAGATGAATTTGAAGCATATAAGGCACTTTTCAAGGAATTTTGTGATATTTTTTCCTGTTCCTATGAAGAGATTCCGTGGATTGACCCTTCCATTGTGGTCCATGAGATTAAAACTTATCCCACAGCTAAACCTGTCAGGCAGAAACTTAGGCAGGTCCATCCTAGGAAGGCCGCAACTATTAAAGCTCAGATTGAGAAACTTCTGAAAGCTGGTTTTATTTATCCTGTTCCTCTGATGGAATGGGTATCGAACATTGTCCCTGTCAATAAAAAGCAGGGCACCATTAGAGTCTGTACCGACTTTAGGGATTTAAATAAAGCTTGTCCCAAAGACAACTTTCCTACCCCACACATCGATCAGATTATCGACAACTGTGCTGGAAGTGTCATCTTTTCATTCATGGATGGCTTCTCTGGCTACAATCAGATTGAGATATTTCCCACCGATCAACATAAGACGGCATTCATTTTCCCATGGGGAACCTTTGTTTATAAGAAGTTACCTTTCGTCTTGAAAAACGCTAGCTCCACGTTCCAGCGTACGATATCCTATGCGTTTCATGACATTAAACATATTGTTGAACTGTACCTTGACGACCTCCCTGCTCATTCACGACGACGGGAGGACCACCCTAGTCATCTTCAAGACATATTCCTGAGATGTCGTCATTATAATATACGGCTCAATCTGCATAAATGTGTTTTTTGCGTTGAGACGGGACATCTGATTGGCTTTGTGGTATCCAAAGATGGCATCCGGATCGATCCTTTGAAGATTGTCACCATCATTAATCTACTAGCCCCAACCACCATCCTTAAACTCCAAAGTTTGCAGGGGAAGGCAAACTTTCTCCGCCGTTTCGTGTGCAATTTCACTGAGAAAATGCATGGTTATATGCGTCTCCTCAAGAAGAACACTCCATTCTTTCGGGATGACCAGGCCCAACGTGCCTTTGATAGTCTTAAGCACGCTTTGACTGATTCACCCGTGATACACCCCTCGGACTATTCAAAATATTTTCTCTTGTATATTGCTGCCTCCGTTACTAACATCGCCATGGTTTTAGTGTAGGACAATCTCCACGGTCAGGAGCATGTGATTTACTACACCAGTAAGAATCTTATTGATTCAGAAACCCGTTACTCACATGTGGAGAAGCTAGCTTTGGCCATGGTCATTGCTGTGCAAAAATTTCATCACCACATTTTGCTTCGCACTACCACCGTATTGGCAGAACAAAACCCGATGTACTACATTCTGACTCGTCAGGTACTCGGGGGAAAGTACTCCCATTGGATCTTCATCCTTCAGGAGTTCAATCTTGAGTTTGCCAAGGCTACATCAAAGAAATCCTTGGTTTTTTCCAAGCTTACATGTGACCTTCCCTGTGTTACCACGGAATCTGAGCCCAACGATTCATTTTCGGATGAATTCCTGTTCCTAATTAGCACTACTGATCCTTCGTATGGAGATTTGTTGATTTATCTCTAGACCTAGTGTTTTCAGCCACATCTATCTCACGATGACTGTCACCGCATTCATCACCACGCGAAATACTACCGCATTTTGCATGATACCTTGTATAGATGTGGGATCGACTCTATTCTCCAATTATGCCTCACTCACGAGGAGGTTGAACATGTGTTGAATGATTGCCACTCTGGAGCATGTGGTGGTCATTTATCTGGGATGGATACATCCCAGAAAATTCTTCATGCTGGCTATTTCTGGCCTTCTGTCTTCAAAGACTATCATGAGGCTGTTAAGAAATTCTCACCATGCCAACATTTTTATCTGAAAAAGCACACCCATCCTGCTCCGCTTCACCCCGTCATTGCCATTGGCCCTTTTTCCAAATGGGGGATTAAATTCTTGCATTGTAAGCATACCTCAGTCGGGGGGCATGGTTACATCAACATAGCCGTGGATTATTTTACAAAATAGGTTGAGTCCATACCTACATATGCAGAAGATGGTAAGACTGCCACTCTCTTCTTGTTCAACCATATCATAGCTAGATTTGGAGTTCTGCAGTCCATCGTCACTGATCACGGATGCCATTTCCGTAATCAAATGATGGAGGAATTGAGTTCCAAGCTAGGTTTTCGCCATGAAAACTCTACACCATATTATCCGCAAGCTAATGGTTAGGTAGAGGCCATTAAAAAGGTTTTGAAAACTATGCTTCGTCGGATTGTTGGAGATCATAAATCCAATTGGCATCTTGTTCTTTTTTCCTCTCTTTGGGCTTATCAGACTTCCATGAAAACAGCTACTGGTTTCACGCCATTCCAGCTTGTCTATGGACTCGAAGCTGTCTTGCCTATCCAATGTCAGATTCCATGTTTACAACTCGCCGTCGAACTTCTCCTAGATGCTTCCGCAGAGGAAGCAAGATTTTTGTACTTGAATAACCTTGATGAGACTCGTAAAGATGCTTCCTTGGCTAATGAGGCACATAAGAAACGCGTCAAGGCACAGTACGATAAATCCGTCTAGCCTCGTGTTTTCAATGAGGGTGACCTAGTTTTGACTTATGACCAGAGATATGACAAGCTAGGAAAGGGTAAGTTCGAGTCTATGTGGTATGGACCTTTCGTTATTTCCAAGGTGTTAGAGAAATGAGCCTATGAGTTGGTAGATTATGATGGAATCCCTTTAGGGAAACCTCGCAATGGGTTGTACCTGAAAAGGTACTATGCCTAGGTCTCCTTGGATGGTATCTTGTATATATGTATATTGATTGACTTTCAGTGTGTTTCAGTATTTTCAAGATGGTTTTGAGTTTTGGTGCCCGCATCTGTTTATACCATGTTTTAGTCATGCAGATGGCTTTCTACGGCTTCGCTGATGGTGCTTTCTGCCACACCTTGAATCTAGGTTCGGCTGCTTGGGTTCTCTGTTCCCCAGCTGAATATTTGGTCAGTTCAGGAGCGGTTTGCTTAGGTCCCACTACTAATAACATCACCGAGTATGAAGCAGTCATTGGTATTCTGACTGAAGATGCCTCCTAGGATGTCCGTGATCTAGTAGTTTTGATGGACTCTCAGCTCGTGGTTTGTCATTTAAACCATATCTACACCATTAGGAACCCGGTGCTCCTCAGCCTCTTACGGAGGGTACGTTTGTTAGAAATATCATTTGGAACTATTACGTATAGGCATATCCCTAGGGAACATAATGTAGTTGCTGATTCATTGGATAATTACATCCTAGATTGGCATATTTCCCATTCACGATGTTAATCAAACATGGTACATTGTAAATAAACATTTAAGGACACATAGAACTCATAGAAAATACATTCATCCATTTGAAACGTATAAACATCATGTAAAAGTCTGTATATATATGTACAAAAATTTTACAAAAAAAAATAGGTCCCGAGACCTCATCTGAAGCATGTAGGCTTTCAGGAAAAATCATCATACAAAATACTGAAGCTATTAGATTTCATTATATATGTCTCATCTAATAGTGGTGCTCATGATAGCACATCACTACTCGAGCCACCCTGCGAAGTAGCCTGCTGAATCGGCCTGGTACTCCCACCGTAGATCTCTGATATCTAGTCAGGAGATCATCTATGTCAGCATCTGGGATGTCCAGAGTCAACCTCTCGAGGTTCTCCTCCACCTCCCCAGTGATATCATCACCCTGTGGCATGAAGCGAGCTCCGGCTCGCCTGTCTAATGGAGATGCTCCTCTAGGCCTCGCTTCTCCAACATCTGCATGAAGACAAACGGGTCTCGTAACTTATTATAAAAAAAATATAAAAAACATAAAAAACATAAAAACATTTTTCATCTTTAGGGTTTCTTGTTTCTTACCAATGTCTCCCCACTGCCCTCCAGGTGGGAGTGGTAGGTCAGGATCACCTATAAAATCTGTGTCTGCATAGGCATAGTCCTCGACCATGAGCATCTGATCCCGTAGCCATCTGAAGAACGCATCACCGAACTTCACTCTGCCCCTACCCGCTCCCGTGCGAGCCATGACTTGGACCCACCTCAGCATGCATGGGTCCCGTGCTCTTAGACTCCGAAAAGTCACCTGGGGCCTCATCTGGGGGACTCGCTTGAAGAAGAAACAAGCTAAGATGGAACCAAATCTGAATTGCTTCAGCTCTCCCTGACGACATTTAGTCAGCTGATCCTTGAAGATTGGAAGCAATGCTTCCACCCAGTTGAACATCGTAGGTGTCATTGCCTCTAGGGCATACAGCATATGTGCCCTGGAAGCCTGATATACACCCTGGCTCCCTACCACCCTCTACATGGTTAATAGAACAATCTGTAGAGCCCTGTTTGTCACTGCCCTGATGGGGATTTTCTTCCCCGATGTACCTGTACCTGGTGCACAGTGTCGATCTATGAGCTCTCTAGTGGTAATGTCCCCGCCACGGGAACCGGTCAGTGAGATAGGGGCACCCCGTCTTGATAGGCCAGTCAGGAAGTAGATGTCCTTTGCCTCCATTGTAAGTATATGTGCCCCCACCTCGAAATACCACTGTTCTGGATTCCACATTCTCAATATGTGTTCCAGGAGTCTCTCGTGGGACACCATGCTTGGTGTCTAGAAGAACTTTAGAAGTCCACAGTTTCGGAGTGCGGCAGTACACACTAGATTCCTTTCAGCAGTGGAATCCTCATCATCATGAGTTATTTCCTTCCATATCACCATATTTTGGAAGCCTAGACCTACGAAAACAACAATGGTATACATCAATATCATCCTTAAATAATTATAAATCAAAAGAATGAGCTAGTTTTGTATATATCATTGGTTAAATCTCTCCACAGCTGGCACCGCCTGTGCCCCGTTGGAGATAGGTGGTGGCACCACCTGTTCACCTTGTCTTTGGCGCGGTTCTCGGGTGGCACCGCCTATCCCGCAAGGGGTAGTCACGGTGCCTGCAAATAGGATTTTAGGGATTGCCAAATAGGCTTAAAACCCCATCAAATCCCAAAATGAAAGCTATGAAATGAAAGAAGAAGGTCTTAGCTCTTACCTGCAACTGACGAGACTGAAAACGGACGGTGGAAACTCTCGGTATTAGCTATGGAAGATCTCGCTAAAAAATGCTCCAAGTGCTCTCTGCCAAGAGGTAAATAGTGAAATGTTTGGTTTTTTACTATTTACTTGCCTTATATAGAAAATTTTTGGGTTTGACATAGTATAGTTTTGATATTACATCATGTTCTGGTCAAAATCTATTTGTCGTAATCCCGTAATGTTGATTTTGGATGCATTTAACACTTGTTTATGAGTCGTCTGTTGGCTGATTTTGTTAGGATTATTAATCCTCCCTTGTCCAAATTCGGTCATATGTCTAAATTGGGAGTCATGTCTAAATCGGGAGTCCATCCAGTCTATTTATAGTCATTAACACCATTGGGTCCACTTGACCTAATTGGGGCACATGTTTCAGTTATTAAAGTGTGGGGGACACTAATTGAGGCTCACTGCCATTGATTGCACTTGATTGCATCAGTTTGGGAGTGCCGAAACCAACCAAGGTCAGTTCACTTCAGTTAATGGCTAGTCAAGCTAAGTTCAGGAGTTAGTTACATTCAGTTCTAGTCCTCTACATTCAGTTAGCGCTAGGTTTACTTGACTGCACACATGTGGGGCACATTTCTCACTTACCACAGTTAGTTAACCTTAGTCAACACTGAATGTAACACTTGAGTTGTGTTTTAGAGCTCTGATGAACTCTAGTTATGGTTTAGACAAGGTCAGTTAACTACTGAGTCCTCCGATAGTGATTTAGACAAGGTCTTAGTTACCTACAGTCAAGTAGAGTCTATCAATTCAAATTTCCTCATGTGGATTCAAATTTCACGTGGCTATTAAATCCATTTTACTTCATTGTAATTATTATCGGATTACTTTTTTTATTAATGAAAGCATTCACAGCTGCAAGCCATTTTTGCACTGTTTCATTCTTCAATTGCTGAGTAAATTGTGAGATCCACTTTGTGAGTTGTGTATTTGTCTACAGATCTATGTGCTCAAATTTACATGGTATTAGAGCCTCGATGGACAAGACTCCTCTCCTCCTTAGATCTCTAGCCGGATCATTTTTTTTTGGCAAATTTCTCTTTCCAGTACTACACCAGAAGCGGAGAATTTACCACTTAATATCCCAAGTTAAGAAATTGTTTATCAAGCTTGCTTGATCAACTATGCTGGGTGTGAAGGAAATTCCAAAAGTGCAAACTATTGATCTTACTTTGTATGTTTGATTGTGTGACAGGTTATCATCTTTTCTTACAGCATTCGCTACAAGCAGTCCTTTCTCCTCACTGCATTCACTACAGTAGCTCAGTTCTTCCTACTACATTTGAAATGGCTCATTTAATAGAGCCTCTCACTCCCTTCAATTATCACCAGTGGAAGGAAAACATGGTGGTGATGCTCCGCACCAAAGGGCTCTTCATAATCATAGAAGAAGTAGAGGAAGAGCCAGATTCAGATAAAGACAAAGCTAAGTACATGAACAGGCTTGATGAAGCCCATGGACACTTGCTCCTCTCAGTCTCTAAAGATCTTTGGTTCCACATCCTAGAATTGAAGACTCCCAAGATGGTTTGGGACAAGCTTGCCTCCCTATTTGATAAGCATGATGAGATGAGGATCCATCATCTAGAAAATGATCTGATTACTCTCAATCCATCCAACTTCGAATCTCTGAATGAATTCTTCACAAAGTTCAAGAATTTGATATATCTATTGAAGTAAGCAAAGTGGAGAATGATGAAGATTAGATCATCCTTTCTATTCTCACAAAGCTCAATTCGGACTACTCAGTCTTTGTATCCACCTTCCAAACAGTAAGGCTCACTACTGCAAATTGGAAGATGCCCACTCTTAATGCTTTCATCCAATCTCTTATTTCTGAGAATGATAAATTGATCCAAATGGGGATCATTCGATCTCCCAAAGATCTAGCTCTAGTTGCAAGAGGAGATAAGGTAGCGAATGACAAAGGGAAGCAAAGAGATGAGTCCCCTATGAAGAAAGAGCAGTCAAAAGAACCTTCAGGTTTGAAGAGAAGCAAGAAGAATGGCAAAGGCAAGGTCCTCTGCTCTGACTATGGAAGGGGCTTCCATTCAGAAAGCTCCTGTATGAGAACACAACTTGATGAAATGGCTCTTCTCTTGAAAAAGCACAACATTTTTGTACCTACTAGTGCAAGGAAGGAAGACTCTGAAGAAGAAGAAGAAGAATACCAAAGGAAAGGACATGCACTAAAGGATTACTGCACATCAGCACCTATCTTCCTCATTGATTCTGGAGCTTCCAACCATATGGTTGCATCCAGAGAATCATTATCTTCTTTTCAGTCCTTTGATGGTCCTAGTATTCAGGTGGGCAATAACATTAAAGTCAAAGCAAAGGGGAAGGGCTCTATCCAACTTGAACATGGAAGGTTCAAAGATGTGCTATTTGTTCCCTCCCTAGCTTCAAACCTGTTATCTGTCTATCAGATGACCCATACTGGATCTCCAAAGCGAGTGATCTTTGGTCCTGACTCAGTGGAGATCACATATATCTCTATTGGGAGCATCATAGAAAAGGGTACTGCAAATCATGCTTCCAAAGCATATGAGTTCTCACATTTCATGCCTCCTTCAGAAGCAATGCACTCTCAGCAGCCACCTACAAGGGAAGGTAAAATCATTGCATCTACTTCTTTTACAGCTTCTACTAGTATTGCAGATCCATCTATATCAGTTTATGACCTTGAGATTTAGGGTGACTCATATCTAGATTCAGTCCCTGCTTCCAAACTGGAAGCTAGGAAGATGACTGGAAACTCACCTGACACTCAGAAAGGAAAGACTATGTCATGCTATTTTACCTCCTTCAAGGAGATGCAATAGACTTCCTGTAAGATGCAATATGGAAAGGGCTTAGTCTTACCACATTCAGAAGAATGGATATGATCATACACCTCTTCATTCAGCAAGAGACAAAGGATACATTCCTCCTTCCTCCCATCATCATTTTTGGAGAAGAGGGAGAAGTATACATGCCAGGCCCTAGAATACCTGTGCACAACACACCATGCATGCTGCTTCACTACCTCATAGAGATGAAGATTGCAGCAACATATTTTCAATTTTTTCAAACTTGAGACTTGATTCTACCTGCTTAACTAGAGGGAGGGCTTTTTTCCCATGTGGTTTTTGCCCCAGCTCCTTGTATTAAGAAATTAATTTATTTTACTTGATGTAATGGGTGACCTATGGTCTTAGTTACCAGGGCTCACAGTTTGTCCAAGTTATCATTCAGGGGTGGTGTTAGGATTATTAATCCTCCCTTGTCCAAATTTGGTCATATGTCTAAATTGGGAGTTCATCCAGTCTATTTATAGTCATTAACACCATTGGGTCCACTTGACCTAATTGGGGCACATGTTTCAGTTACTAAAGCATGGGGAACACTAATTGAGGCTCACTACCACTGATTGCACTTGATTGCATCAGTTTAGGAGCCTGATAGACCAATCCCTACAATGTAGGAAGCCACTGGGTGTGCCAAAACCAACCAAGGCTGGTTCACTTCAGTAAATGACTAGTCAAGCTAAGTTAAGAGTTAGTTACACTCAATTCTAGACCTCTACATTCAATTAGCGCTAGGTTTACTTAACTGCAGACATGTGGGGCACATTTCTCACCTACCACAGTCAGTTAACCTTAGTAAACACTGAATGTAACACTTGATTTGTGTTTTAGAGATCCGATGAACTTCGGTTATGGTTTAGACAAGGTCAATTAACTACTGAGTCCTCCGATAGTGATTTAGACAAGGTCTTAGTTACCTACAGTCAAGTAGAGTCTATCAATTCGAATTTCCTCATGTGGATTCGAATTTCATGTGGCTATTAAAGCCATTTTACTTCATTGTAATTATTATCGGATTACTTTTTGATTAATGAAAGCATTCACAGCTGCAAGCCATTTTTGCACTATTTCATTCTTCAATTGCTAAGTAAATTGTGAGATCCACTTTGTGAGTTGTGTATTTGTCTATAGATCTATGTGCTCAAATTTACAGATTTTAGTAAAAAGATTTGGAAAGTTTGTTTATGGCTTTTTCGTACTTTCACAAAATGGAAAAGGCCGTTGAGCGTTTATTTGGACACTTTGTCATGCTCGTTAAAATCTAGTATCAAAGTTCCGAGTCTAGTTCAAGTTTCTTTCCAGGCTCATAAAATACAATATTGTGTAAAGAAACATTATGGAGTCTTCTTTTCACATCTTCTTTTAGACTCCTTAAACATGAAAAGATACTCGAGTCCATTTTCGAATCTTTCCAGGCTCGTAAAAAGTGACATTGTGTAAAGAAGCTTCATGGAGTTCTCTTAAAACCCTTTTCAGACTCCTTAAATATGAAAATATCATCGAGTGATCTTGTCTTCTTCACGCTCGTTAAAGTATTTGAAGAGTCGTCTATCTGACGGTAGGTTATCTCTTTCTCGGTTTGGACAATTACTATTTACGAGAAAGGAACGCTCCAGCCAAGCATGACTGGAAGAGTTCTCTAAGGTATGATTTTATACTTTTTCCGACCTTAGAGACTAAATTATATGAAAAAGGACCCCCATGGAGTCTTCTTCCGTATTCGTTCAGACTCTCTAAACATGAACGATACCGAGTTTTCTTTCAGTGGACTTGTTAAATTAAACATCGAGAGACCCGTTTTGGGAACGAGCCCATCCTCTCTCAGGTTTGTAAAACATATGAGATTGGACTTGTCTTTTGACAAGCTATATCGAGTGTTTGTTACCCTCTTTGAACTCATAAAACCAAAAAGAGGCACTCATCGATCATGATGGGGGAAATGGGAAAGGGAATCATTTTGAAAATAATGGCAGTTGTTTGTCATTACCTTTGAGCATGGCACTTGTCTACATAATCATGTCAGTTAATTGGGTATTTAGGTGATCTCCATGATGATCCACTTTCATGAGTCATGCCAATCCTTTGAGTCTTTAAAAAAGAATGCATTGTCCACTGTCACATTGTGTATCTATCCTGTCTAGTCATGCTACCAAGTCATTTTGTCATGCTGCCTGATGTTCAAAGGGAATCCGAAGAAGTCTTACCTCTGCAGTATACACAGCCTTTGTGTCAGTATCTTTGAGTCAGTCATATGGTTAGTATGTTCATAACATTCCATAACTATGTTCCGAGTTTCATGTTGTCGATGTGGGACTCATCATGGCCCTCCTTCGACGAGACTATTCCCGTCGACATCAGCTCATCAACCAGGAAATAGTCTTAGAAACAATCTTTAGTACCTTGAGATCTGTATGCCTTAATGACATATTCTCTTGCTCTCAACATTGGTTCACATCATTGACCTTTGATCGATAGAATCGACTGGGTGTTCGACATCAGGACATCTATTCACACTCAGTAGATTGTACTAGGGTACCTTGGGAATCATTGACATTAATGGTGATCTCCCTAGCACTTGTTAATGGTTCACATCATTGGTTGGTAATCAAGTGGTTTCTACCATGTTCGACTTTAGATCATTGTAGTCACATGGATAGAATCGTACTTTGTGGAAGAGGAGACGCAGACCCTGGGTATTTGTTTAAAAGTGCTCATTGCTTTTCCCCAGCTTGCGATGGAGTTTTGTATATCTAGCGTGGATCCACATTTGTATGGTCGTGGCTATGCTTAAATTTGCGTCTGTATGACATAGATCTACGTTGTATGTCTGGTAGCTATGTCCAAGTTTGAGTCCTCTAACACATGGATCTACGCTGTATTCTAGTAGCCATGCTTGTTTATTCCACTCATGGATATGCCTTGTATTGGTCTGCAGCTATGAGTTTGGTTACTTGTGTCTATGAGTCAACATACTGATGTACTACAGATGCCTACTTGACTGCATGCTCCGATCGAGCCAACATTTTCATCTCCTGGTGACGACTTGTTCTCAAAGCTCTCATTTATAGTATCACTCTAAGACTCATGCTTTTGGGGGCATCCTGTTATACCAAAATCTTGTCACCATCATGTGATAAGACCTTTGACATAGCTTCTTGCCCTGAAAATCCCAGCTTCTGGAGTGAAGACTAAATGGTTTCTTATCAGTCTATCATAGAAATTCAAAGCACCGCTCATGCACCCTTATCTAGGAGTGGGACCCCTGTTCACACCGCTTTTCATCGGTTGTCCACAAGCGGTGCCACCGCCTGTCACCCTTGGTCCATAGGCGGTTATTACTAGAACTGCTCTATCAAAGGAGGAGAAGAGCAGTACCCTGGGTAAAAGGGTAAAAAGAGAAGCTTCTCGAGGCTTCTAGATGATAAGCCTCGACATATCTCTTATCTGTACTACTGTGGGTTGGTTGAGCTCGAGATCCCTGATCCTAGGATCTTAGAGGCCACCTCACCCACTAACTTCTCTACCATCTCTATCTATTAAAGCCCTATATATATGAGCTCATATCCATGGTTGAGGGGGGAGCATTGAAGGTATTGTTATGCTGTTGGACTGATTCTTGGCCCAAGATCATTTGGAGAGAGCATAGAGAGCTAGAGTCAGAGATTTTGGGGATGAAGAGTTGGTTTCATGGAGATGCATGTCAACACCAAGGCTTGGTTGTAAACTTCTTCATATTTCTAACGCAAGTTGATTTTCTGTCCCATATATATTGTTGATGTTTGATTTCAGATATATATTGCTAGATTCCTTAGTCACTAGCATAGATTAATAGATCATATTTTGCTTGCTTTGATCTGTTTCATGTTGAATTCTTTTGCAGGTACACAGGTGAACTATCAAGGCCTTGTATTCCAGATATCTATGGCATCTAGGGGGAGTTATCAACCTCTGTGATCTATTTGTTCTGGATCTGCACCATTCAGACCAGAAGAACACCTTGCTATCCGCAGGAGGTGAAATATTTCGATCAACAATAAATTTAGCTTTCAGAACAATTTATGCCTCTCAAAGGCAAGTCAACAAATGAAAAAAAACTAACCCTTACATGAGGTTATGTACATATTGAGAGAGAGAGACATAAAAAGTTGTAGGATAGGTTTAGACATGTATAGGAATAGGTACAACAACCAATATCAACCTCAGTACTTTAACCAAGACATTAAAAGGGAGAAGGAAACCTCACATCATTTCTATTTAAACAATGGCATCCTCAAAACAAAACCCAAATAGAAGTGGCATCCATAACAACCCTTAAACAATGCAGTGGTTGTCACCTTGTGTTGTTCAAGACAATACACCCTTGTAACCTAGGGTGTCCGGGGTCACCAACTTACTAAGACACTTGCAGACAATCAGCTTATCTAGAAAATGAAATAGGAATAGGAAGTAGGCTTGGATTACCCGATTTATGACAGTTGATCCAAGCTTGGTCTTCTCCTATTTCGATCTTCTTCAAAGCTTCTAGGGATTCTCCAATCCTCCTGCAAAAGACAAATTCTTCCAACAATATCTCAGATATATATAATTAATAGTTAGTGAAATGCATATTCATAATAAAATAATTTAAATCATTCATAATCCATCATACATGAGAAAGAAACAATACAAATATTGGAAGAAGAACTTTCTTTATTCATAAACAGAGAATGGTGAGATTAAAACCCAGCTTCTGAAACAAGGCCTCCTCTACAAACTGAGGACATTGAGTTCTGCTGCTCCAAGAGGTCTGAAGGTGTACCACCAACATAAATCTACTCTTCTAAGAATGATTTGATTAGCCCCATCCCCTGCCCTCTATTTATACATGGGGAAATAGAGAGGTTTCAAAGGTTAGGATGGTTGAGACAGTTGAGATAGATATTGATTAAGGATCAACTGATCTCGACTAATCGTGATTTATATTTTTTATCATTGAATTAAGGTACACATGAGTATATATATATATATATATATATATATATATATATATATATATATATA
>LPNX010343484.1:1612732-1635581 GCA_001517045.1 Pseudotsuga menziesii
AATGCAAATAGTACCGTATGACACATAGGTTGCAATGCAAATAGTCATGTGTGCATCCTTAATCTCCAAATGAAAATGTCTTAAGCTGGTAACTAGTTTATGTATCAATGGTCATGCACATCTATAGTGTTTTTCCAAATTCAATCATGTTGTCCTTTTGTGTCCTGACATATTGGATGTTAGTACTCAGACGCAGAAGTGCCATTTTGGTTGATAACATATGCCCCCTAATGTGTGAGGTCACACAGAGGGAAGCGATGGCCGAAATACATTACACTATTTTAATCTTGGAGAACTCAAGTGTCCAAGGAAGCAAAGGAAGTACCTGAAACAAATACATATCAATGTCATATACAAAATCATATATGAGGATGCCATGTTCAATATAATGGAACACTAGCTCCTTTACAATATTTGATTACATCATATGATACGGGTACAAGACCACGTATATTACAAAGGTGGATCGAAGCCACAATATACAATGATGAGTCTTCAAAAAACTACAAGTTGTGTAATTGATCATAACATAATCTTGCGTAACTTAGGTTATAATTGTGAACCTAAGGTCTTCATCAAAATCCAAAGGAACCAATACAATCCCTACCATGTGAATAGATGTGTTGAAGTCAAACATGGAAGAGACTCAACAGAATGTCAGATAAGAGTGAAGATGACAACTGAAGCAAAGGAATCCACCAATGATTATAGTGAATCCTAAGGTACCATTGTCAAAGCTCTAGGTCTTCATCTTCAGGAAGTACTGATGAGAAACCATAATGTGATGAGGAAGGCAATGTATCCTCCAACATATCACAAGAGTGACTAGGAACTGGATACGAGAAGTTAGACACAAATAATACTCAGATAGGATAATTATGGAATCAGGATAATAGTTAGATGAAGGAATAAATCCTTGAACAGTGAGCATGACAGAGATGACCCAAGGCAGCTTTTAACTTGCAGATAGGACAACTAGACTTATATATCATGTAGGAGACATGATCAGATTCCCCATGTATAAAGGACAAGTGGAAGAGTAAAGACCCGAAGTGACAACTGAGATGAAAGTGTAAACTGAAACATGAGTATCAGAAAGTTCAATACTACTATGTTTAAGGATGACATGCTGCCACTGTTTATAACCCAAAGAGAGTACTTCTTCCTTATCGTTCTTGTTAAATTTTAATGAGTCCAGGAAAGTAAACTCAGGTCTCTCTTCATTTTTGACAAGCTTGAAGAGGGGAGAGAATAATGCTTGATAAAGTCACCGATTTGTGGATTTTACAAGGCTGAACTAGTACATGCTCATTGGTGTTTTCATATTTTGAGAGCCTGAAAACTCCGAAGAAGACTCTAGGGAGGTGATTTTTCGTCCAATTTAGTTTTCTGAGGCCGGAAAAGTATAAAACAAACCACATAAGAACTCTCTTAGCTTTCGAAGAAGTAAGGCACACCTTTTTCGCACTTAGTCAGGAAGGTCTGAAAAAGGTTAAATTACCACCTACCCAACGCCCCTTCAAAAGCAACATATAGCTTGAGTTTTACGAGTGTGAAGGAAAAAAAGATTAATTGAAAATATCCATTTGAGTATGAGAAATGGGGCTTACAACAGTAAACTCGATGCTTTGTTCTTTAGGGTTTAACGAGTATGACAGAGACATAAAGTACGCTCTGAATCTTTTTCATGTTTAGGTCTAGAGCATGAAAAAGAGAAAACTAAGCTCATATCAACGCTCCTTTTACGTAAATTTAGTCCCTCAGGTCTAGAAAAGTGATAAACCTATGCCTGAGAATACTCTTCTCAATTCTGAAGAAAAGAGAGTATTCCTTTTTCGTATTATTCCACATGGTCCAAAAAAGCGATAACCTACCACCAATGTGGATTCCCATTCACATATTCTTAATGAGTATGAATGAACAAGTTTACTCAGTAGTCAAGTCTATTTTGAGGAGTCAGACCAGGGCCTAAAGAAACTCCATATCTTTCTCATGAAGTTTTAACGAGTCCGAAAAAGTCAACTCACGACCTCCTTACTGTTTTTAACGAGCTTGAAGGAGAGTAGAAAGAATGATCTAAATGCGAGGAGACAAGTGTTAGAGGCAAGCGAAACTAGTTCCAAGTGCGAGGAACAAACCTATGCATAATGCAAGGAACATGAGCAAGATAATGACACTCAGGGAACGTCTCTTCAAGGTAAAAGGTGTTAAGTTGCAAAAGCAAGATGATACAAGGTTGAGCGATGATGAGAACAGAGATGAGGGCTTATATAATGAGCTAAAAGCATGGAAGTCGACATCAGGCTCATAAGCGCTAGTAGGGTACATGCAAATGCAGTTACAGCTTGAAAAACAAGGCGAGGCCAGTAAATAGTTGTGAATACAACTAAAAATAATGTCTCCAAGAAACAACAACATGCATTCAGAAGAAAATATCTGATGCAGGTCACTTTAGCAGAAACACATGTGACTTTGCTATCTTCTACAAAAGGTGTAGACAAGGCATAATCGACGAAAGAGGACTCTATAGTGCTAAGATCCTAGGGTTCATAATCAATAAGATCAATCTTAGAATAAAATAAAAAATCAACAAGGGAGATAGAGTCTGCAAGAATAAACTCAGTATCACAGGAGTTGAAAAATTCATAAGAAAAATCAAACTCATCAGGATCACTGACTTGTTGTTCGAAGGGAGAGTCGAAAAACTCAAAAAGACCAACATAAGAAGATTGATTCATGGGAAGATCAGGATTACTAATAAAATCAGGGTTAGACTTAGTCACAACTGAACCAACATCTACAAGAAGGTCAGATTGTATCAAAGACTCTAGGAAGACTTCATCCGGAGGAAGGAGATCATCTGCGATAGGACACATGTCTAAAATTTTAAATGGATCGATAGAGTGGAGAGAAGGCTCCACAGTCTGTATAGGATGACTCACCTGGTCAACTGTTGGGACCAAGTCCCGAGAAGGTAAGCATTAAAACAAAGGCTGCTTCTCAGTAGCAATTGAACGCAAAGGACATGAGGCCACATAGCTCACCCATGGTGGGGTAGTGTTTATAGAAACACTGGGAATCAATAAAGGAAGGACATGGTATCTAGTTGGGTCAGGAAACGGATCAAGAAAATCCAACTGATCGATAGTGACAATTTCTTCGCCATGATTAAAGTACATCACACGAAAGAATGTTGACACCATAGCTTGCATGGTATAGACATAATCACATCAGAGGAGCATATTAAAGTCCAAGGAGTATTCTATCACCATGAAGTCAACTAAGACGGTCTTCCCACCCAAAGTAACGGGTGTTTGAGCAAGAATTCCCAAGTCTATACTAGTTCTTCAATAAAATGCCAGTAACTGACTAGCTATCGACACAAGGCTGGTAGATCCCATGCCTCGCCAAGCACGAGAAGAAAACATACTAACTAAGGCTCCTTAATCATAAATACAATGAGCAATCGTGTATTGTTCAACTTTGACCTTTATCTCGAAAGGTGCATCAGAAGGAAGGCGTGGCTCAGCTAGGCTGTCCCAATCAAAGGAAGCAATATGAGAGCTTGTGGGGGTTGAGTCAAAGTGAGTTAAATGCCCCCTTGTTCAGTAGGTTCTGAACTGGCAGTGAAGAAAATGTGACTAGCAGACACTTCACTCTCCGAAAGAAGAATGGGATTGATTGACAATGGAATTGATTCAACCGCTTCGTGAAAGTCACTATACAAAGGGAGAGTGGGATTGACCAAAGATGACATTGGTTCAATCACATAAGGATCACTCTCTGAAAGGAGAGTGGGGTGTACCAAAATTGGGAAGGTTCGACCACTAGATCAACCAAAGGTTGAGTTGGTTGTTGAGAAACTATAGCTGGTTGTCCAGGAGAAGGAAATACTTGAGTCTCAGACCACACTCTTTGCACCTCTGCGATAACAAGGAACTAGTGAGTAAGATGATCTCCCTTGCATAGCTTACAAGGGAACTTAAGTTTTCACTTCGAACTACTAGTTTTCTCAATGATGTCAACATGACTAGCAGTGGATTACTATTTGCTCTCAGCATGACCTACATAGTCTAAGAAATTGCCTCTAGTATGACCACTAGAGGCTGGGTGAGAGGCTGGTTGTTGAAAAACTTCAAAATGTTCAAAATTAGGATGACCATGAAACCAAGCTCTTCGTACCTTCATGATTCCAGGGCATAAATAAGTAAGGTGGTATTCCTCACAAAGCTTACAAGGGAACTTGGGATTTTGTTTTGAAAAGTTAGTCTTTTCAACATTGTCAACATGACTCACAATGGTTGATTGTTTTTCCTCAACATGAACCACAGAGGCTGAGAGACTGCCCCCAACATGGCTTGTAGATACTGAGAGATTGGGTCCAACATGAACTGCAGAGGTTGGATGGGCACCAACAACATGACCATTAGAGGCTGAATGGTTAGGATCAACATGATTCACATCAGTTGAGTGTGTGTCCCCAACATGAGCTGGAGAGGCTGGGTGGTTGGGTCCAACATGGCATGTAGAGGTTGGACGGGGAGGTTCAACTTGATCATCAGAGCTTGAACGAGTTCCCTTAGCATGAACTGTAGAGGCTGAGTGACTGGATCCAACATGACCTATACAGGTTGGAAAGGTTCCACCATCATGAAATACAGAGGCTGGGTGGTGAGGTTCAACATGACCTACAGAGGTTGAATCGGTGCCGCTTTCTTACGAGTGTTCTTCCTATTCCTCCTTCTTTTACTCCTTTTAGACTGTCGGTCACTAGTATCAGTACTTTCACCACATGAGGTAGACGCAGGAGAAGAAGCAATGTTTTGATGCCCTTGATATAAGGAGCTTAGTTGAGAAGAATCAAGAGCATTCAAGATAGTTGGAGAGGAAAATAACCACATTGGTAGCCCTAGGATGAATCCAGGTAGATTCAAGGTGGCCATCAAAGGAACACCAACATTTCGTGTGAGAGGAATAGTACAAGGAGTTCCCAGCATGGGGATCTCTTATTTGATGTTCAAAGGGGTGTTAGCCATAATTTCAAACAGTAAGACAAAGTATGAGGTCAACAAGAAACCAACAGTACAAAGAACAAAGATTCCTTCCTAAGTATCAAGCCAAGCAAACAAAGGTGCCTTCCAAAGGAAAGTATGGGATGATGAGGGCCCATAACTAACCAGGGAAGGAAGGAGAGTAGTTACTTGGCGTCTCATGAAGAGCCCTCTGGGTGCAAGCGCTGGAATCACCCAAATGACCTCCTAGATTTTCTACCGAGGTTACCTTCCAAGTCTATCTTAGAGGAACTGGAAACATCCTTCCAATGCCACCTGTGTAAGATCCTAGTAGAAAAGATACTAAGGCTACCAACAATGCGGAGAAAGTCCGACAGAATAGTCGTCAGTCTAGACAATGCACATGGGAAGGGTAGTAAATCATGGAAACCAAATAGTACCAGGCACCACATGGGGCCGGGAGGAGGTACTAGATGAGTCCCCAAACGTGCACCAGCTCTGGTGTATTCCTTACTGAGAAGTGGAGGGGTATCTCCAACAACTCAGTATCACACGACCTCGTGCTTGACTCTTGTGTGAGAGGAGCTTTCTGGTGTCTTTCCCAATGAAGTTAGATTTCTTAATAGACATGTCATTATGTTTGAGTTTGAATTTTTGGGCAGTTAAGATATACCTAACCCAAAACACTAGCCTAAACTAGTGTGTGTCGTCAATATAAATAAACAGTTACTAATAAATTTTAAATATTAAGCGTTGATTTTAAAGGGTTGTTAATTACTCAAAGCGGGTGGAGAAAGTGAAACCAATGTTGTTTTGACTCAAAGTTGAAACAAAATGACTAAGCAAAGAGAAATGAAATGCAAAAAGCAAAAACTATTCTCTTTCATTTTCAAATAGAAAACTTGAAAGCCACAAAAGAACAATTTCTTTTTATTTTTTAAAAATCAATGATATGCCATGCAATCTAGACTAAAAACCTAATCTACATGCATATAAAGCAAACATGTGTTTTTTTTCTTTTTATTTTAAGTAAAAGCTAATGAATTTAAAACTAAGCATGAGAAATTGCAATACTTTTTTTAGGAATTTTTGAATTTGTCTTTGAAAAATAGCGAAAAGAAATACTTCATGCAACCTAATGAAAAATATTTTTCTCTTTTCTTTTCAAACAACTCCAAAAATTACTATGCAAATGAATGCAAACTTGAGCAAATTTGACTAATCTAAGCATACAACAGTGAAATGAGGCAAAACGATCCCAAAGTAACCCACTTCAACAAAAGGAAGAAACTGGAACATACCCTAACTTGGAGGAACTAACAAATTGAAAGCTTACTAGATCCAAAAAAAGAAGAGTGAAAGACCCATACTACAAGAAGTAGTACAGAGCATAAAGTATTCAAAGGACTTGATCACTGACCTATAACACAAGCACCCAAACTTACAAACCAAGCCTGAGGACCACCTACACTTGCCAATGAAATAAAATCAAACATTAATCCACCCTAGTACACTTTAGTATATATCTACTTATGCATCCATATATTATGTAGCCTCGATAAACATGGTTACCTAAACACTTTGACCAATACTTTTACTATGCTTCAGGAAATATATAGTGATTGTACCTCTAAAATACTATGTAATTACTCCAATATGCGTATATATCTCATATTTTGGAGTTGGGGTTGAAGGAGCGGATTAATAAGATTAATTGGGGTGTGGAAAGTGTACGACTTACATCACTTTAATAGTCGTCATATTTAGTTAGGGTTAAATGTATAGTTTTTAAGATTTACTTAACTAATAATTGCAGTGATCGTCCACGTGGACTAACATGTGTCTGCATGGATTATCTGATGTTTGCAGTTCAAGTTCGTGGATTTGCAGTTCGAGTTCATGAATTTTCTTGTGTTACATCACCTTGCAACCGTTCTCTGTGGTTCGAGTTTGTGGAGTTTGTTACCGGTAATGAAGGGCGTGTGGCCACAGGTGGCAGTATCCATTGTCTGCTTCTTTATGATGTGTGGGTGCATAGGCTCATGGATTTCTATGGATTTTAATGCCTATATAAGAATGAATTCATAACAATAAGATGTTTCCCACCACCGAGCATCCAACTATCAAGCGTGAAAATTATCAGGTAATTGTATTTTTAGGATGAACATGCTACTTTTCCTCAATTTGACTGCAATGTGTTGAGTTTAATCATGAATTTTACTTTCAGGTACCTATTAATTGCTGAGAGAAGAGGTTTCACCATCACCATGGGCCTTTCATCCTGCACGAAGAGCTTTCAGAATTATCTTTCGAATCAGTACGCTATTATTTCAATATCCTAGCAAACAACCTTTGTATGGATTCATGTCACCTAAACTTATCTAGGATGTTAGTAAATGATAATTATAACATTAGCTTCAAGTGATAAATCTGACTCGATCAATACATTAAAAAAAATAGTGAAATGATATTGTACAATAGTTCCAGTAATCAAATTTATTGGGTTTCGTCAATTTAAACCAGTCGTCTAGCAACAAATCATAGTAGCATATAAATAATGAAACAACTGCCTAACAACAATCATGAGTATAAAGAAATAAAGAAATAATGCGATGAATATACATTGCTACTACTATACTCATGATTGTTGAAGTGTGCATTCAGATTTACATATAATGAGTTTGTTAAGAAATATTGCAACGAATATAATATTTATTATAATTAATTAAACACAATTATATCTATTAATACTTTGTAGATATGTCTACGCACTCAACCGTTACTAGCAACAACCACATTAATTTTATTAATGTGTCTGATTATGTTGATACGCTTAAATTTAAGCACATACTATAAGGAAAACATTAATAAAAAACGTATGTGCCTAATTTATGCCTATTGAAATAATTAGACACATTAATAAAATTAATGTGGTTGTTGCCAGTTATATTGGGGGGATATTCCTTCCCTTGGGGATACTATAGGCTTTGCTATAGCCCTATAGCTTCTATTGGGTGGGGTGAGACTCCTTACTTCCTTATACTATTTTGGGAATAAATACGCTAGTTCCAACAAGAGTTAGCCAAACATGAGCTCATAAACATTTGCTCACTTAGATAAGGACATGATCATTTGACTAAGACAAGCATATATATTATAACACAAGGATCGATTGGTTCTACCAAGGCAGGTATACCCCGCTTGATCCTTTACGAGTATTAGTATCACCTTAGGCAGGTATAGTTAGAACCCTTGTAGCCATATTTTTAATAGCTCCCTTTACCTTATTATTTTTGGATGCATCATAGCCCCCTTTACCTTTGTTGTCGGTTGCATTATAGTGCCATAACCTGTACAATTATTAGGTCTACTAAGGCTGGGATCAGCTATAGCATGGGAAACCGGGTTACCCAAATGGAGCTGCCAAGCTCGGTTGTTAGCCCAACATCCGATGGAGGTCCAAAACTTGTGGTCACATAGATAAAGTAGCCTAGTCAAATCGGGGCTTTAACCACATAATGTCCCCTCCTGAACATGGGTACACACTAGTGCCTACTAAAACTTGGTTACCCAAACAAAATGTAGCCTACCAACAATGGTATAGATGCAGTGAAGATCCCGTACCAGGTCTAGATGTGTTAAAGAGCGCTTCCTCGAGAAAGCAGGAAAACAATGGCATCCCTTTGTTCATTGATTGCATGGAGAAAGATTGCCATGCCTGTCTATTCTATTCACATTCCCTTGAGTATTATAATAGAAATCCATTTCCTCCATCTCTATTACTCTTGAGGGTTAACACACCATGTTTTTGTGGTATGAAGGGTAGTCTCATGAGTGCGGTCTCTTGGGCCAGTCACTATTCCTCTAGAAGAGGATTGGCCCATATGGAGTAGGTGGTCAGGATGGCCTTACGTAAAGCCTTGCATTACCAAGCTTTTATTATCAATATTTTATTATCAGTTGACTTTGCAACTTACTAGGCTATTAATATCTTTTTACTTTACACGTCCTGCTTTTGCTTACAAGACATGCAAGAACTATATTTCTAACTGCAGATTTTAGGAACATGTAGTATATTAACTTGAACCCGTTCTTGTTCTTTCAAGCATTCCTAATGGTATAGAATAAGAAGTCGTGTTGTTCATTAATCTTCTTATAATAAGAAGCATTATCTTTAAAACATGATTTAAAAAAAAACTTACATTGCAATTTTATGAAAAAATTATAAAATAAATTATTAATATGATATTGATAATCACTTTTCACATAAAATTGATGATTTGCACTTTAAAATAAATTATGCAATGTAAATAATTTTCTTTGGTAAATATACATTTTGAAAATAACTCTAATCTTTCAATTTTAGTGTGAATTCCTCAAATTGGAAATCTATTCATATGTGGGTCGCACTACATTGAAGTCCCCAAGTGCACATCAATGTGTAATAGAAAATTATCTTATGACTGGGGTTGAGGTCACCAACATATTAGGTTTGAAAATAAGACATCTAAGGCTTGGTTCTACAAAATAGACTCTTGATAATCAATTGAGATAAAAACAAAAGCATATAAAGGTTTTAGGATGAGGAATTATATGCACTTTTTAATGAAGGTTGGTCCAAGCTTTCCTTGAATCCTTAAGTTTTGCTCTTGATTTCTAGTCTAAGAACATGTAAAACCAACAAAAGACCTTCCGCAAACACATTTGGATACAAGAAGATGCTGGATTTCAAATAAAGCATAGAAATAAACAATCTAATCAAGAGCCTCAACATGTAACCAAATATGAGACAAACATGAACACACTGTTAGGGAAGGGAAAGACGTCAATTCTTTTATTAATAATGAAAAAAAGTACAATGATACATTCTTTCTATTTTTTCACCTCACTAAACCTTTACTTTGGATCTCCTACTTCTCTTTTCCAAAGGGTTAAGCACAACTCCAATGCATAAGGGTTTAAGAGCAACTAGGACATAAATGACAAGGGAGAGAGTAATGATTCCTCTAGCATAACAGTTCTTAGGCTAAGATTCCTTTCTCATGGTAGTACCTCCCTTTATTTTATAGTAGATAGAGATAGATATGGTTGAATGAGAGAAGTTGTAACTAATAAAGTAGTTCCAAAACCACACAAATCCATCCAAACCTTATACTCTCAAGCATAGTGAAATTGTGAAATAATTTACAAATAAATATCAACCACAATCCACAACTTTTTCACACAATAGTGACACCAAAAAGTTAGTTTTAAATTTATAATTAAAAAAACCATTCATAATATATATACAAAATAAAACATAATTAAACTGATATACAATCCTTCATCAGGTGACAAATAAGCAACTTGTCTCAAGATAATTGTCTTTGAATGATGAAATCAAATTAGGAATACTTATCATCTTTATTTTTTACAACATATATTACAAAAATTCTTAAGATGTGGAAAAAAATACACTCTTCAAGTAGCCATCCACTATCAAAAGGCCGCATAGTTACCCTATTGTTAGATTAGACTTCTCCATCCAATGCTGGAACCTCGAGGGATTTATAGCCATTTCCAATTCTATCGGTACGTTCATGCTTATTGAAGATGAACAACTGCTAGGTTTTGAAAGGTCCGCTCCTAGGGTTTTGGTAGACTTTGACATTACTGATGGGATTCCATATGAGTTAGAGGTGATTTGGGAGGGGGGAACGTCTATACAAAATTTGGATTACTGGAAAATAGCTTTCAGGTGCCATCTCTATCGGTTGATAGGCCACTCTAAGGAGTCTTTCCCAATGCACTTTCCTTCTCAGATGGACGACAAGACGGCTATAAAATCTCCTTTGTTCGACACAATCTTGATGGATCCAGACTCTACTTTTTCGATTCCTTTGAATTCACAATCAACTATTTCCATTGTCAGTATGTTCACTCAATCTATCCCCTCGCTACTTAAATTCATTTCTCCTGATGATATTCTGAATTTCTTGGTGGTTTCTGAGATTATGGTTGCTCCAGTTTCGGCTGATAAGGTTTTGGAACACCCTGTCTCTCCTCCCTCCAGTCATTGTTTGGATATTGTTCCTTCTGATCATTTTAGAGTTGGGTTGGCCTTGACTGAGTCTGGAGGGTTCACTCTTGGATTTTCTCCTATTCCTGGTGACATCTCTCCTTCACCCTTTGATTCCAGATTAAATATTGTCCTATCCTCCTCTCCTATTGAGGGTAACCCTTCTGAAGATCCTAATACTCATGTTTCCTCTCTAGACAATAGTGATACGTTATCTGGTGGTGGGGAACCTGAAATCCCTCTGGAATTAGCTTCTCCGAAGCAACTTCATGTTTATAGCGATGAAGCGAACTTAGAGAACATTTTCCCCATTTCGGCCATCTGAATGGAAAATTTCTCCATGCGTAAACCCAATAAGGTTGGTAAAGGGAATATGAAAAACATGAAGGACCTGATTCATGATCAGTCCTTTAACCCTAGGGTAGTCTCTCTAATCAACAGAGGGATACCTGCATCCTTAGCTTCTGGCTCCAATCATATAACTCGAACTCTTAGAGAAAGCACAACCCTCCCATAGGTGAACCGATGATCCTTCTCAATATAGATATCCATGGGCTAGGAGGGAGCCCAAAATGAACAACACTCAAATATCTGTTGGACTCACATTCCCCTACTGTAGTTTTCCTCCAAGAAACTATGTCTTTGGGGGTATCCGCTTTCAATTTTTTTCTAAGATTACATCCCTCTTGGAGGGTCTGTGCAAGAGATTCAAATGGTCATTCTAGTGGAACACTTGCTGCTTGGAATCCATTATCAGCTGACTTTTGAGCCTTTGACTCTATGGCAGGGATTCTACTCAAAGGTAATTTTATAGGTTTTGAAGAACAAGTGCACTTGCTGAATATATATGGCCCTTATGTTAATCGACAAGCATTTTGGGAGTTGGCTTCTNTATTCTACTCAAAGGTAATTTTATAGGTTTTGAAGAACAAGTGCACTTGCTGAATATATATGGCCCTTATGTTAATCGACAAGCATTTTGGGAGTTGGCTTCTTTCAATGGTTCGAATCTTCCAAATCTGATATTAGGGGGAGATTTGAATTTTACATTGTCATCGGAAGAGGTGTGGGGAGAGGGTCGTCCTTGTGACCCTCTGGATGAATACTTTATCATACTTCTTGGCAATTATAAGCTACAAAATATTGCTCCTTGTGTTCTCTCCCCTAAATGGATGAATGGTCGAGCTGGTCCCCAGGCCATTGCTAAGAGACTTGATAGATTTCTCATGTTAGAGGCACTGTGTGATCATGTTGGTAAATATAGAACTTGACATTAGTCAACCGGGGTGTCGGACCACTGTGCCATTATACTGCAAGTTGATTTTGAAAAAAATCCGAAGGTATATCCTTTCAAATTGAATCCTACTTGGCTTGCTAAAGATAGTTTTGATGACTTTGTGCGATATTTGTGGGGACTGATCTCAGGGGATATTCCAACCCATTTGAACCCTCTTAAATCCTTTCTTTACAAACTAAACAAACTCCAGTCAAAAGTTCTTCGGTGGGGAAAATAAATGAAGACCAAGATGGAAGCTGGTATCAAGTCTTTGGAAATGGATATTCTGCATTTGGAAACTCAAATTTTACATGATCCTTACTCGGAAAATACTTAGGAGAAGATTAAGGATTGTCACTCTTCATGACTCAGGTTACTCATTCACAAGGAGGAGACTCTACATCAAAAAAGTAGGGCTATTTGGCTATTGGATGGTGATGAAAATACTTGGTATTTTCATAATTATGCTAACAAAAGACACCTCTACAACTTGATTTGGGAAATATTTGACACTGATAAATCCATTATAGTTGATCAGCAGTCTATCAAGTGGGTGGCTAGAGAACACTTCTCAAATCTTTACAAAGATCCGGGCAACAATAATATTGAAGAACAATTAAAGATTGTTAAACCTTTCCCCTCCTATTTCTGTAATGAGGATGGGCTTGCTCTAAACATGCCCATTTCACTGAAGGAAGTCGAGTTAACCTTTAAACTTTTTCCCAAGGAAAAAAGTCCAAGTCTAGATGGCTAGACAGTCGAGATTTTCCTACACTTCTTTGACTTGTTGGGTCCGGAGATGGTAGATGCCATAGAAGAATCTCAAAGGTCAGGTATGATTTCGGAAGAGCTGAATAGAACTTACCTCACCTTGATCCCTAAAGTCAATAAGTCGATGACCTTTTCCAATTATAGGCCAATTGCTCTATGTTAACCTATTCTACAAATTGATTACTAATACCATCAAAGAGCGACTGAAGTCTACTCTGGGTAAATGCATCTCCCTTGAACAGTTGAGTTTTTTTCCAAATAGGAAGATCCTTGATGCAGTTGGGATAGTCCAAGAAACTGTACATTCTATCAAGTCTCAGAGATATCCAACCATCATCCTCAAGCTAGACCTGGAAAAGGCCTATGATAAGGTAAATTGGACTATGCTTGGGCTAATTCTACTGCAAATTGGTATTCCCTTCTGTGTTGTTCAATGGACCATGGCCTGCATAACCAATGCATCTTTTGCAGTGCTGGTTAATGGATCTCCCAGCTCTTTTCTCCATGGCTCTTGAGGCATCCGCCATGGATTCCCATTGTCTCCTTACCTGTGTCTACTTATTATTGAAGGGATGAGTCTTCTCATCAATTAGGAGAAGAGAGAAAGGAAAAATGTTGGTATCAAAGTCACAAGTTCTATAACTCTCTCCCATACCTTTTTGTAGATGATGTTCTACTTTATGGAGATGGAATCCTTCTGGAGTGGCTGCACTATAAATCATTAATTGATCTCTTTTGTTGGGCTTCGAGTATGAACATCAACCCCCGGAAGTTGAAATTTGGAGTAAGTAATGTTCCTCAGGATATATTAAGTATGATACTCCATAAATTTTCAATTGTTTGCACGTCTATTGAGGAAGGTTTTTCCTATATAGGTTTTCAGCTCAAGCCAAATGGTTATTGGGTGCTTGACTAGCAATGGCTTATTAAAAAATTTCAGTCAAAAGTGAACTGATGGGTTCTGAGGTGGTTCTCTATTAGTGGTAGGGTTACTCTAGTAACATTGGTGCTCCAGGAAATACCTGTGTACTGGTTCTCATTATTTATTGGTTCGGTACGTATTATAAAGCATCTTCATAAGATTATGTTCCATTTTTTATGGATAGGATATTTGAACTATAAAAAAATTCATTTGGCTAGTTGGTCTAGTTTATCTCATCCCAAACAGTGGGGGGGGTGGGGTATAAAGCACCTGAAATTTTTTAATTTAGCACTGGTGGCTAAGAGTATGTGGCAGACAAAAAATGATACATGTCTATGGGGGAGCATCATTAAGTCAAAATACATGCTCATGTTTCTTCTCAAACTCTGGCTTCGCAGAGATAAACACAAAATTTCTTCTTCTTTGTTTCTCTGGAGAAGTTTCCTAAACAACTTATCTCACATCAATCAAGACCTTAGCTGGAAAGTGGGAAGGGGGAACTACATCTATATTGGCATCGACCCGCTGGTGGGTATCGATCGACCCTATCTCTCCAACCGGATGCTGGACTGGTTTCATGAGAAGCATCTAGTGACTCTAGATAATATCTATGTCACTAAGAATTTACACTTGCCTTACTGGTTGTCTTCGACTAATCTGGGCTCCCCTTGGATTTGGTCCAAGAATGGAATGCTTTTGTGGACTCATTATATAATGCAGGTTTTACTCTTAATTATGATCGGGATATGATTATCTGGGAAGTCAACAAGCAAACTGGGACAGTTCAAGAAAATTTGGCCTATATGCATTTCTTAAAACTAGTAGAAGAACCTGTTTGTTGCTAGTGGTAGTCTGGGTTATGGAAATTAAAGATCCCTGGCAAGGTCAAGTTTTTTTGTTGGCTTGCTATAAATCGAAAAATCCTGACATGGGACTCTCTCCAATCTCGAGGATACTGTGGTCCTGGAATATGCGTACTTTGTCATCTCAAAGCCAAATATGCGAAACAAATTTATGCTTCTTTCCCCTTTTTCCAACAACTGGGTGGTAACTTATGTTCTAGCCTGAAGAAAACTTGGTAGTGGGACACTAGGCCATTGGTGGAGACATTTACATTTTGGGTTAAGAGTCTTGGCATTCCATTTGAGATACTCTATATATTGTTATGGGAAATCTGGAACTCGAGAAATGATTGTATTTTTCAAGACATCCCGGTGTCTTATCACTCCACTCTTTCCAGGATCTGCTCCTCCCCATTCTATCCTGAACATAGCACTCGTAGCCAGACATGCAGAATAGTGAAATCTTATCCAGTTATCCAGGCTGGGAATGTGGGATATTTTGATGGGGCAGCCAAAGATGGCTAGTGTGGGGCTGGTATGTACTTACTGTTAGCTAACTCTTCATCCTTTAAGCTATGAATGGATGCTAGCAGGGGGTTAAATACTAAGGCCGAACTTCTTGCTCTATGGGGTCTCCTTTACTTCACCGTGCAGAGGATGATCACTGACCTCTGGATCCTGGGGGATTCCAAAGTGATCATTGATTGGGCTCTCGATATACATCATATTCACGTTATGAATCTTGACCATTGGATGAATCGGGTTAGAGCTCTTAAGGCTCAGTTCAGAGATTTGCAGTTTCAGCATCTATTTAGGGAATTTAATATGGGAGTTGATGATCTTTCTAAGAAGGCCATGGGTATTGGGATCGACATAATTTTTTGGGAAGAGTTTTTGGGAGATAGACTTCTGAACTCTAGTTCTTTAGTTTACTAGCATTTTTATTGTCTTCATCATACTTATGACTTTTAGCCTTACTTTCATTGAAGCCTAGTACTGATGACGGATGAATTTCTTAAAACTTTAGCTCTATATATGGCGGTATAGATGACAAATTTTGTTAAGGTAAATGTCGTTTGATTGGATTTTAGCCATCCATCTTTATCAAGGATTAAAAGAAGGCAACAATGCAATGACAATGTTGATTAAAATCATGAATCACTTGAAACTTTGGGTTTATACATGGCGGATGATAAAATTTTAAGATATATATGCCATTTGATTGGATTTCCGCCATCCATCCTTAATCAAAGATTAAAAGAACCATACATACATAATCAAGTATTAAGATAACATGATAACGATTAAAATAACACGATAACAAAGTTGATTAAAGTCGCCTATCGACGAATCATCACCGTCGATTTGTAGACTGAGAGAATACGTTGATCCATCGATACTCGTTCTGGCTTTTTTACATCAAAAAAAGCTACCAAACAAACATTCCCACGGATTTATAACGTCCTTGGTCTTACTTGAGCGTGGACATAAATCAATCCTCGATCTCTTCTTGAATGTTGCAAATTTTCCCTTGAAGTCGAATCGATGGAAGGACGAGAGAAATTAATGTTTTTTGGGATGCATAGCCCATGGCTTCATTCACCGCCCTTGTTTACAGGTATTTATGACTTCTTGTTTTTTTGGTGCTTAAACACAGTGGTATAAATCCAAGTTTTTGCAACTGTTCTATTTATTTAATCAATAGTCCAAGGATTTACGTTTCTTTCTCAGTTTGGCTGCTTTGGTATTCCGCATTTTATACTTATTCAATTCTGGTAGATATAGACCATTCTAATTCTCATTGTATTTTTTTGTGTTTTCTTTGCACAATACTCCAAGGATGTAATGTTTCATTCTCAGTTTTGGTTTGGTATTCCACACTTTATACTAATTCGATTTTGGAAGATGTAGATCATTCACATTCATTTTTTTTTGTGTGTGTTTTCTTTCCACTCTATTGTTGTGTTAGTATTTCCTGTATCTAAAATGATATTATATTTTTTCTTTTAAATCTCCTTATGACTGATTTTCCTAAGAGCCAAAACCAGCAATTGAGTGTAAATTGCTCATATATTTCGGTAGCTGTGCCAACCCGAAGTCCAGAGTTCAATTCTGGTAATTCCTATGTAGATACATTCAGGGTTAAATCCCTATTTCCTATTTTTTGTCTGTGTACATACATTTAGATTTAAATCCTTATTTCTTAATGTTCTTTGCTTTCTCTAGCATTTGTGTCTATCATAGTGTTGTCTTGTCAATGAATATACACCCATTTATTTTGAACTTCCAACCTTGAAGCTTTACCTGGAGTATAATAATGGAGTAAGTTGATGGTTAAAATATTTGCATTTTTTCAGCAACTTTAATAGAATTGGGTTTTCATTGTTAAAATTTTGATCGCAATATAAATTCAATATCTTTTAGTTAACTTTTTAGATGTCAATTTTTCTTAGACATTTCAATTATACAATTTTAACAATCTAAATGACATTTCCAACAATTTAAAAAATGACACTTCCAACAATTTCAATAAAAGTTTGGCTGTCAAAATAATGTAATGTTTAGATTATTCCTTTTTTGCATGAAGTTGAACATGCGACTTAGGTTTATTCATCCCCTAAAGAAGTCAGGCATTCATTGTTGTTGCTTTATTTATCCCAGCGGGATCATGGAGATGTATTCTTCAGAGCAAGCTCAATTTGCTATATACAGATAAATGGTTTTGCTCCTTTTTGTTATTTATCTCTAAAAGAAGGTTTACAAACTCTTGAAGTAAAGTATTGTTACCTACTATTAGTTAGCATATATTCAGCTTAATCTAAGTTTATCAGGTATCTAAAAGCATCCAAATTTTTGGAGGTAAAAAAAGATATGGAACAGTCGGGGGACTGAGACACTGAATGAGGAACAGGCGGAAGGGCATATGGGGGACTCAAACTTCCTTTGTTTAGATTATGACGGCAGGGCTGACCTGGCTGTAAATGAAACTGTCTCATGGGAAAGGGATCATAGTTGTGAAACCAGGGAGATAGCTGCAATGGAAAATACTAGTGGGTTAACTGGACTAGTGATATATAGGGGATGCAAGGGAGACACATCGTAGAGTACTCTGAACAAAGGATACCCAATGGGGTAAAGATGCCATAATGTGAGATCATATGTGGAGGCAACTAGAGGCACTATTTGGGCCTTATTCATAGTTTAAGGAGCACAAAGAAGGGATAGAATTATGCTCAATATGATACTATCTCGTGGATTTTTGTCGAGCCCATGACAGTAAATGCTTGGTGGTGTTTTCATTTCTAGAGGGTCTGAAAATATGAAGAAAAATCCAGTGTGGTCTCTTTTTCATATGGTAGTCTCCTACGCCCGAAAAATGATAAAAATGTACAAGGGTGAGCTCTCCCAACCACAAAGGAAGAGAGACTTCTTTACCGTAGGTAGTACAACTAGGTCGAAAAAGGTTAATCCTATACCGACTAGACAATCATTCAAATAATTTTACGAACATGAACGAAACCAAATTTGCTTGGCAATATTTTATTGATGAGAGGGTTGGAAAAAAGCTTAAAGACAACCCATAATGAGATTTTTTGTAAGTTACGATCCTAATGTCCTAGAAAGCATAATATGATACAAAGGGAAACATTCCTAGCTAGAAGGTGCTAGGGTGATCATTTTCTTTTAATAGTCTACGTAGTCTGAAAAAGGATATAAACGAGGCCACATAGACTCCCTTTCAAATACTTTAACAAGCACGAAATGATGAAAACATGCTCGACAATATTTTCATTCTTTTAGGAGTCAGAAAAGAGCTTAACAAAAGCTCCGTAATGGTTAGTCAAGCAAGGAGAAAGTGTTCGATGTATGAAAATAGGTTATGTTCTGAACATGGCTTATAGGAATAATAGTGGAACACTGATGGTGCTCCTTGCGGGACGATAGATGGCAGTAAAATAAGGCCAATTGTGCAGTATGGATGGAGTGGATGGCTCATGAGCATCCCAATACATACAAGGTTTGGTTCACGTGGTGGCATGCAAATCGAGGTGACTCTAGGGAGTGGCCCAAAAAAGCACCAAGAAAGCATGAGACAAGGGTCTCATTAAAAGAAAAAGGGTAGAAAACTAAACCTGGTGGTATGAATTACGCGAAAAACGAACGCCAAATGACTTTGTGGTGCACAAAAGAAAAACTAGACCAAATGGAGGCCTATAAACAAGGGGGGACCACATGACACTTGTCATTTTCATTGTGTAGTGGTGATTTGGAGTGGAGGCCCCCATAACACAACTATTGATTTCTTCCAATTGGATCGATGGTTTTATGATCTATGACTTGCAAGTAAGAGCTCTCATCAAACCTGTCTTTTTCAGTGGATTAGTTTTTCATTTTGCTCACTCTGGGGGCCTTAGTCGAGGTCAAAGGGTTCTCGGGCTTGGGTCGGTATTTTCATGGGAAAATGAGCGACCTAGGTTGTACTTATTGGGCATACAGACGTGACTTGGTTGCACCTGTCAGGGAGACAAGCACAACCTAGGTCGCACCTGTTTAGCAAATAAGAGCGACCCAATCACACTTGTTCATCCTTTTTGAGCGACTTGGGTTGCACAAAATGGTCAAACATGTGCAACCTAGCCCTAAATGAGGGTTTGTTAATGATTGAGTTTGACAGGGACTATGTATTTGTGCAGGATGCCTCGAGTCACATGGCGAGAGTGAGACATTGGGGACCTTCTAGGGGAGGTAAATGATGATCCGACGATATAGGATACACTCGCCCGATGTGGGTTGTGGAAATTCTTCTAGATCCTATTGATGCATTCAAAAAAGGTGTTGCTGGACAAGCTTGTGAGCTACTGGGACTGGGAGGCATAGTGCTTCATGATCTTGGGTGAGTGGTTGGAGATCACCCTCCACGATGTATACTTTTTCATAGACCTCCCGGTACTGGGGGTGATTGGTGACACAATGTCGAAGCTCCCAAGGGGGGTGTCGATGGATGTCCTTTTCTCAAGGAATTGCTATGCCTCCGCATATGTGCACAAGTCATACATACTAGTGTGCAAAATCGAGAGTCTACAGACTTGAGAAATGGCAACGATGGTGCTGCATATAGTAGGATCGACTGAACCACACAAGATATCAGGTGGTCATCTTCTGATGGTGGAGAGTGTGCTGAGGGGAACCTACTATGGGTGGGCCCAGATGTACTTAACTGCGGTTCAGGAGGATCTAGGAAGGCCAAATTTTCAAATTCCTCCAATCTTAGCAAAACTAGTGCCAGATCGAAGGGCTCTTCGAGATGATTCCAACGGCGTTTGTTTCACCTCAAATGGACTCCATATGAGAAAGTTATTGCATTCTGTTCTATGAGGTAAACATGCAAAATTGGCAAAAAGAGGTGCCACGTGGCACCACCGACAGGGTGACACGTGGCATTCGTACTGTACATAAATGATGACATGGCATCCGTATAGTACATACGGATGACATGGCAGTTGTATGGACATACATGTGGTAGTATGGTCCAATTAGGATGCGACACATGTCATGTACGGACGATGAGGTGGCAATCCAGTCAGCAGTACAGACCAATCCGAATGCGACACGTGTCATGTATGGATGATGAGGTGGCAATCCAGTCAGTAGTATAGACCAATCCAAATGCGACACATGTCAGTACGGAGGTGACTGCGCAACTTAGTTGGCAGTACGACAGTTGAGTTGGCAGCTGACTGGGCGTTGATGTGGACCAATCCAAAACTGCCACATGGCAGCACCGGATTGGCCAATATTGATTGAAGTTCACCAAAATGTTGCTGCTCTGCCGGTTTCAAACTCCTGAACTCCCATACCCTGTCTCTGCGCCTTTACCAACTGCGCTGGTAGTGTTCTTTGTATAATGTATGGAAATAATATTATTTAAAGTGGCATTTCGAGGCCCAAAGGAGCCGGGGCTTAGCCCTGACCCTGGTTCTTCCTCCAGTGTGACTGGGAGCTCCGCCCAGCACGGGAGCCCGCGCTCTATTTCAGCACATGTCAAATTATAAACTATATAAAATGGGTTATAAGTGGGTCTAAAAACAAGTTACGTTATAACAAATTTGTTTTAAAAAAAAACCATATTGTGGGTTCAATGAACCATGTGGTTTTGGGGGAAAATAATTTTGTTGTAATATTCTAAAAATATAAAATGTGGTTGTCATAGTTGTAACTATGTCAACTACATAATTTAAGAAGAGCCTAACCAAGTGTGGGGAGTTGGAACCATATGCCTTCTTGGGCAAAATTTGTTGTAACTAAAGAATCATGAGGAGAATGTGGAGTGGGGCAAGCCAAGCCTATATAAACCCACTTAATTTCCATTTATAGGGCATGCTTTGGAGTGGAGACTTTGTAGCTAAAGGAGAGAAGGGAGGTTGCGTAGCTTTGTAGGATGAAGATACGAGTGTTTATACTCGTTTTACACCGTCTTCAGGCTTCGGAGTTGCTGGAAGCAGTCTTGTTGTGTTTTGGGTAGTGGTTCTCTTCCTGACCATTGTCGCCAAGGCATCATTGTATCATTGCCATGTATTTTGCCTTCATGCTGAGATTATAGATCAACCCTCCTATTGAGAAGTAGGCCCAGAGACATAGTCCATCCTGGACAAACTCCGTTATCAACTTGTTGTCTTTATGTGCGTATTGTCTATGCTGTTTGGTTCTCTTCTTATGGATTTGTGAGCTTCATTCATGCTCTTTATGAAATTCATGTTAACGCCATAGAATAGCAAAGATCTTGTTTTCGGATCATGTGGTATCAGAGCAGGTCTATTTGACGTTGGATTGTGAGTGTGGATGCTCACAAGGGCTAAACTGCAATCTGGTGAGGGTACATTAGAGCCTTACAATTCCGAGATCGGACGTGCACACCGAAGGAGGAAGATAGATGCTAATGATGCCCGCATCGAGATGGAGGAAAAATTTCACAAGGTCTTCTACATGATGGCCGACAAGGTAGACAAGTTATTTGCAGACTATGAAGAACGCATGGCAAAAGAAATAAAAGGCAGTGAAGTAAAGAAGGAAGACAAAGAAGTGAAGGATGAAGGAAACGCTTCAGTTAACCAAGGAGGAGGTGGTGAAGAGCCTCTTGAGCCTCCCTCTTCACCTTCAGCTTCAAGCACAAGTTCAAGTGCTTCTTCCTCATCTCATTCTCAGCATTCCAAGGTTCCTCACAAAGAGCCTCAAAAGAATCCCTTATTGAAGCTCGATGTGAAGTTTGATTTGCCCATGTTCAATGGGGAAGCGAATGCAGAGAAGTTGAACAATTGGATAAGGAAAATTGTGGTCTATTGCAGAGTCCAGTAGATCAAAGAATAAGATGTGAAGATTCAGTTGGATTCACTTCGGCTGATAGGCACCGCAATTGTATGGTGGGAAAGCAAGCTTCAGCAAGGTAGCAAACAAATGGGTAATCTTCTCTCATCGTGGTCTGCTTTCATTTCTGCTTTACGTAAGAAATTTTATCTGTTGGGTTATGTTCAGAAGGCAATGATGGATTGGCAAAGTTTTAGACAAGGCAAGGGTCAGAGTGTTTAGAGTTTTACTGAAGAATTTAGAAAGAAATCTTTAGAATTGAATATTGCTTTAGATTCTCTTGACACTCTTTTGAAGTACATTGGTGCTCTTCATCATTATCTACGCCATAATTTATTGTTGTTGAATCCTACTAGTGTGGATGAAGCAAGTGTTCAGGCTACTCATCTTGAGAGCAGGGGGAAGCATTTGCAAGAAGACCATCCGAAGAAGCCTTTCAAGCCCAACAACAACCACAAGTCCAAAAAGAAAGACAAGAGCAAGAAGACAACTACTGCCAAGAAGGGAGGAAAGCTCCATTGCAAACATTGCGACACTGATGGGCATGATGAAGAAAGTTGTTGGAAGTTGCATCCTGAACAGAGGCCAAAGCATTATGGAGGCAAA
>LPNX010343484.1:1635767-1723771 GCA_001517045.1 Pseudotsuga menziesii
CTCTTTTTAGTGCAGGACAGATGAAGAGACTCATCAACACTAATAAGAGATACATGCTCAGGGTTGTGAGAGCAAAAGATGCTGAAGCATCCGATGCTTTCAAAGGTTGTGATCCTTCTCATAAAAAGGCTATCATTGATATTGTGGCTAACTATGATGAAATATTTCAGGAACCGACAGGTTTTCCTCCCAAAAGGGACATTCAACATGAGATCCATCTCCAGCAGGATTCCCCTCTTCCTAATGTGGGCATGTACAGGTTGTCCACAGTTGAAATGGTAGAGATTAAGAAGCAGGTTCAAGACTTGTTGGACCAAGGAGTGGTCAGACCTAGCTCCTCTCCATGTTGTTCACTGATTGTGTTGGTGATGAAGAAAGATGGCACATGGAGGATGTGCGTTGACTATCGGGCTCCCAACAAGATCATGATCAAGAATCGATACCCGCTTCCTCGCATAGATGACTTGCTCGACCAATTGAAAGATGCTGTGTTCTTTACCAAGTTGGATTTGCGTAGTGGCTACCACCAGATCCAAATTGCAGAAAGTGATGTGTGGAAGATGGCGTTCAAGACCAAGCAAGGTCTATTTGAGTGGTTGGTGATGCCCTTTGGGCTTTGCAATGCACCTGCAACCTTCATGCGGGTAATGAATGATGTTTTCCGGCCATTCTTAGATGATTTTGTCATTGTATACTTAGATGATATCTTGGTCATTAGCAAAACTTGGGAAGCACATGTGGGGCATGTAAGCAAGTATTAGATACTTTGAAAAAGGAGAAATTGTATGTAAAATTGTCAAAGTGTGAATTTGGCAAAACTTCATTAGTTTACTTGGGTCATATTGTAGGAGGTGGAAATTTAAAAATTGATCCTTCAAAAGTTGATGTAATTGTCAATTGGCCTAAGCCTACTAACGCTACTGAAGTGGGAATATTTTTAGGAGCTGTTCAATATTGAAGAAGGTTCATTCAGAACTTCTCATACATAGCATCTCCTTTGCATGCCTTAACAAGTGTAAAGAAAGCATTCCAGTGGGGAGGTAAGCAACAGAAAGCCTTCGACACATTGAAGGGAAAGATCAGCACCGCCCCAGTCCTAGCCTTGCCCAATTTGTAGAAGCCATTTGAGATAGAGACAGATGCCAGTGGATATTCCATGGGGGCAGTATTGACGCAGCACCGTAAGCCTATTTGCTACCATTCAGATACTTTTACTCAAGCAGTGATCAACTACCCCACCTATGACAAAGAGTTGTATGATTTGGTTCAGATTGTCAAGAAGTGGAAACACTACTTGATGGGTAAGCATACGATCATCCATACCGATCATTAGCCCTTGCAGTATATCCAGTCCCAGACTAAGCTCCAGCAAGCTCGTCATTTCAAGTGGATGGGATTTCTTCAACAATTCCATCTAGTGATCAAGTACAAGAAGGATACTAGTAGCAAAGTGGCAGATATGCTTTCTAGACCTCCTATTGTTGCATCTATTGTTTTGAAGAATGCTTCTTTATTCCATGAAACTTATATTGAGTAGTATGCTACTGATGATGATTTCAAGGAGATTTATGAGAAGCTAACTAATGGCACACAGGTGGAAGACTACTATTTGCAGGGAAAGTTGCTCTATCATTTGGGCAACTTATGTGTTCCTATCAGTGAAAGAGTCCATGTAATACGAGAAGCTCATACTTCTCTTGTATCAGGGCATTTTGGGGTAGGTAAGACTTTGGCTCATTTGCAAAGACTTGTGTATTGGCCTCGCATGAAAGACATTGTAACAAAATATGTAAAGGGGTGTGTGATGTGCTCTACTTGTAAGCCCACTAATAGAAAATTGGGGCTGTACTCACCACTTCCTGTTCCTTCCCATCCTTGGGAAAGCATTTCCATGGATTTTGTGGGGGGTTTGCCTATGTCTAGGAGGGGTCATGACTACTTGTATGTGGTCGTGGATAGGTTTAGCAAGATGTGTATCCTTATGCCATGTAAAAAGTAGGTCACTACAGAGCAGGCTGCTTCTCTCTTCTTTCAGCATGTATGGGTTCACTTTGGACTTCCTACGTCCATTACCTTGGATCGAGACTCCCGATTTCTTGGAGAGTTTTGGACAAAGTTATGGTGTATGATGGACAACAAGCTGAAGAGGAGCACCGCTTTTCATCCACAGATCGACGGACAGACAGAGGTAGTCAACGGGACGGTTGTCCATTTGCTTCGAGGCTATTGCAACAAGCATCCTAAGTTATGGGATGAACAGATCTAGTATGTGCAGCATGCCTACAACAGGGCTATGCATTCTTCCACTCAGAGCTCGCCATTTGAGACATGCTTTGGGTACTTTCCAAAGACTCCATTAGACTTGAATTATGGGAGAGAGGTTGGTTCAAGCACTTCCAAGGATGAAGACAAAGCCCGTAGGTTCATTCAAAGAGTTCAACAGGTACATCAAGCAGTGCAAGAGAAGTTGGAGAAGAGTCAAGCCCAGTACAAGGCTCGCCATGAAAAGCATAGAGTTGATCATCAGTTTTAGGTGGGAGATCAAGTGTGGCTTCACATCAGCAAGGAGAGGATGAACGGAGAAGGCAAGAAGCTCAAGCCCATCAGACATGGTCCCTTCACCATCTTGGAGAAGATTGGAACGAATTCCTTTCGCTTAGAGCTACCGCAATACATGTAGATCTACTCAGTGGTGAATGTGGAGAACTTGAAACTCTATGAGCCTCCCATGATCACGGATGAAAGGGAGATTGTCTCATTGCCATCAGTTGATGAATTTTCTCCTGAGTACATGGATGAGCTACATGAAGATGTCATCTTGGACAGAAGGACAAGGACTTCTCACATAGGTGATGTTGATTATCTTCGAGTGGGCATCAAAGGCACTCATCCAAGCAAAGCCAAGTGGATTGAGAAGGAGAAAGTGAGGGAGCAATTCCCTCACCTATCTGTTGATTAGTAAAGGCTTTTGGAGGCCAAAAGCTTCTCAGTGGGGAGGAATGATCCAAGAGGATCTAGGAAGGCCAAATTTTCAAAGTCCTCCAATCTCAGCAAAACCAGTGCCAGATCAAAGGGCTCATCAAGACGATTCCAATGGTGTTTGTTTCACCTCAAACGGACTCCATATGAGAAAGTTATCGCATTCTGTTCTATGAGGTAAACAGGCAAAATTGGCAAAAAGAGGTGCCACGTGGCACCACTGACAGGGTGACATGTGGAATCTATACTGTACGAACATGATGACAAGGCATTTGCACAGTACAGACAGATGACATGGCATTGTACGGACATACAGGTGGCAGTACGGTCCAATCAAGATGCGACACGTGTCATGTAAGGACGATGAGGTGGCAATCCAGTCAGCAGTATGGACCAATCTGAATGCGACATGTGTCATGTATAGATGATGAGGTGGTAATCCAGTCAGCAGTATAGACCAATCCAAATGTGACACGTGTTAGTACGGAGGTGACTGCGCAACTTAGTTGGCAGTACGGCAGATGAGTTGGCAGCTGACTGGGCGTTGATGTGGACCAATCCGAAACTGTCACGTGGCAGCACCAAATTCGCCAATATTGATTGAAGTTCACCAAAATGTTGCTGCTCCATCGGTTTCAAACTCCTGACCTTCCACACCCTGTCTTCACGCCTTTACCAACTGCGCTGGTAGTGTTCTTTGTATAATGTATGGAAATAATATTATTTAAAGTGGCATTTCGAGCCCCAAAGGAGCCGGGGCTTAGCCTCGACCTTGGTTCTTCCTCCAGCGTGACCAGGAGCTCCGCCTAGCACGAGAGCCCACGCTCTATTTCAACACATGTCGAATTATAAACTATAAAAAATGGGTTATAAGTGGGTCTAAAAACAAGTTACGTTATAACAAATTTGTTTAAAAAAAAACCATATTGTGGGTTCAATGAACCATGTGGTTTTGGGGGAAAAGAATTTTGTTGTAATATTCTAAAAATATAAAATGTGGTTGGCATAGTTGTAGCTATGTCAACTACATAATTTAAGAAGAGCCTAACCAAGTGTGGGGAGTGGGAACCATATGCCTTCTTGGGCAAAATTTGTTGTAACTAAAGAATCATGAGGAGAATGTGAAGTGGGGAAAGCCAAGCCTATATAAACCCACTTAATTTCCATTTATAGGGCATGCTTTGGAGTGGAGACTTTGTATCTAAAGGAGAGAAGGGAGAATGCGTAGCTCTGCAGGAGGAAGGTATGAGTGTTTATACTTGTTTTACACCGTCTTTAGGCTTCAGAGTTGCTGGAAGCAGTCTTGTTGTGTTTTGGGCAACAGTTCTCTTCCTGACCATTGTCACCAAGGTATCATTGTATCATTGCCATGTATTTTGTCTTCATGCTGAGATTATAGATCGGCCCTCCTATTGAGAAGCAGGCCCAGAGACGTAGTCCATCCTGGACGAACTCTGTTATCAACTTGTTGTCTTTATGTGCGTATTGTCTATGCTGTTTGGTTCTCTTCTTATGGATTTGTGAGATTCATTCATGCTCTTTATGAAATTCATGTTAACGTCATAGAGTAGCAAAGATCTTGTTTTCGGATCACTGATGGTGCTCCTTGAAATAAGGCCAATTGTGCAGTATGGATGGAGCGGATGGCTCATGAACATGCCAATATATACAAGGTTTGATTCACGTGGTGGCATGCAAATCAAGGTGACTCTAGGGAATGGCCCAAAAAAGCACCAAGAAAGAACGAGACAAGGGTCTCATTAAAAGACAAAGGGCAGAAAGCTAAACCCGGTGGTATGAATTACGTGAAAAACGAACACCAAATGACTTTGTGGTGCACAAAAGAAAAACTAGACCAAATGGAGGCCTATAAACAAGGGGGGACCACATGACACTTGCCATTTTCATTGTGTAGTGGTGAGTTGGAGTGGAGGGCCCCATAACACAACTGTTGATTTCTTCCGATTGGATCGACGGTTTTATGATCTATGACTTGCAAGTAAGAGCTCTCATCAAACCTGTCTTTTTCAGTGGATTAGTTTTTCATTTTCCTCACTTTGGGGGACTTAGTCGAGGTCAAAGGTTTCTCAGGGTTAGGTCAGTCTTTTCATGGGAAAATGAGTGACCTAGGTTGTACTTATTGGGCATACAGACGTGACCTGGTTGCACCTGTCAGGGAGACATGCGCGACCCAGGTCACACCTGTTTAGCAAATAAGAGCGACCCAATAACACTTGTTCATCCTTTTTGAGTGACTTGGGTCGCACAAAATGGTCAAACATGTGCGACCTAGCCCTGAATGAGGGTCTGTTCATGATTGAGTTTGACAGGGACTATGTATTTGTGCAGGATGCCTCGAGTCACATGGCGAGAATGAGACATTGGGGACCTTCGAGGGGAGGTAAATTATGATCTGACGATATAGGATACACTCGCCCGATGTGGGCTGTGGAAATTCTTCTAGATCCCATTGATGCTTTCAAAAGAGGTGTTGCTGGACAAGCTTGTGAGCTACTGGGACTGGGAGGCATAGTGCTTCATGATCTTAGGTGAGCGGTTGGAGATCACAGTCCACGATGTATACTTTTTGACAGACCTCCTGGTACTGGGGGTGATTGGTGACACAACGTCGAAGCTCCCAAGGGGGGTGTCGATGGATGTCCTTTTCTTGAGGAATTTCTATGCCTTCGTATATGTGCACAAGTCATACATACTAGTGCGCAACATCGAGAGTCTAGAGACTTGAGAAGTGGCAACGATGGTGCTACATATAGTAGGATCGACTGAACCACACAAGATATCAGGTGGTCATCTTCTGATGGTGGAGAGTGTGTTGAGGGCCACCTACTATGGGTGGGCCCAGATGTACTTGACTATGGTTCGACATTGCTTGAACCATGCTAGCTCAGTGGGAGGGGATTTTTGTTTCCCCACATTCTTGTGCTCATTTTTCTTTGAGCAATTGCCTACTCTACGACTGCATCTAGTGGTGCGTGAGGGGGGACCTCATGAGCCTCGGATGATGAGGTGGCGCAAGATGATGATTCAAAAGGGAGGTGGTTTGGTGGGTTGATTTTTCACCCGAGAGCTGCTTTCACATTGGTGGTACCTTCCAATCCTCATAGAGGACTATCCATATGTTGGGATGGATTATCGAGGAGACTTGGAGATGCTTTGACCTCCAGGATAGGTCTGGGGACTCGACGGTATGTATACATGATGCTTTTGTGGTTGCATTCATATATAGTTTACTAGCTTAGTGGTATCCAGATCATGTGTGTGATAGATATCGATCACATACTATTTGCATGTGCAGACGTGGGGCCATGGCCTGCAACATGATACAAGAGACGCAGGGGTAGGGTGGAGGGTTTAGATCCACCTGCTGATGGACATAGGAGATGCTGGAGTGCTACACTAGAGTTACTATGGTTAGATGTGGAGCACTTACTGGAGGGACTCACCGACGACAGGTGGCAGTACCTTGACGATGACTTGATTGCCGCATGCTACAGGGATCCTACAGAGTCGATCTATCTTATGAGGAGGATCGTAGTTGCTACTGAGTATGTCAGAGTAGTGACACGGTTCTTTTTTAACCACGCCATCACTCATTTCGGTGTCCCCCAATAGTTAGTCTTAGACCGCAGTTCTCATTCTGAGACATTGTTTGGACAAAGCTCTCAGCCATGTTTAAGTTTGAACACCAATATTCCTTCGCTTACTATTCTGGGGGAAATGGCCAACTCCCTCGAAATTGATTCACAAGAAAGGAGAGTGAACACTCACTGTGTAATGGACAAGCAAAAGCTCTCCAAAATGCCAAGGGCCAATTAACAAATAATCAAAATCTCTTATCCTTCATCATGAAATATTTTTATTAACTTCATGAAGCCTCCTAAGGTCGAATTTTCCTCCATGGGCTTCCTCCAAGTCATCTTAGTGGATTAGTAACTCATATGACACTTGTCTTCCTCTTCATGCTCCAATTATTTCTCCAATTCGAATGGCTGCCTCTAACTCCCAAATTTGACCTCTTGATGGCTATTTTTAGCCTTTTCATTTCAGATTTGTCATATGTCAACCATCAGGTCTGTAGTTGTCATACCTGTCATAGAGTCTTCCATCATTTGTTGTCATAGAGTGGATGGAATCTTCTTCCAAGTGGAACACATTGTCTTCTAGTCTCTTCCTCTTCCATGGGAGTTACTCTCCTTTACCAATTCGAATTCCTTGGCTCATTATATGATATTTGACACCACATCACCATCCAATAACATTACATTACGCATGTGTTCGAATTTGGATGAAGATCATGCCAAGTGTGCGGGGAATCTAGTCACCCAAAGGATCCACAAGCTTCTAAGTGTCTCTATGAATCCACGCCACCTTATTTTCTTAGCATTTATCATTTATGTGACCCATTTAAATGTGAATATGATAAACTAAAGTTCTTTTGGGTCCCATATCCCTTTATTACAAAATTTATGTCTCCATCTCAACTTAGGAAACTAGTAGGTTGGTGAAACATTATTTACAAATAATCTTATTTGAAAAGTATTTAATTGGAAACATGACATACTTTTTCGTCAATTTATATTCCTAATTTCTTCCCCTTAGTTAAAAATTATAGGGTTTATCAGGACCAACCATTTAAAAAAAGAATCTCGTAGCTCATTCACAAAGCTTGAGATAGGTAGATGTATAATAGAGGTACCCGTTCCAAGACTTTTATTTCAAATACAACTGGTTGCACAAGCTTTTTTTTTATAGGAGGACCGCGGAGCTTGGTTTTATGTGGTTAGTGTGCAATTGGTGACTTTCTAAAAAAGAAAAAAAATGTAGTGTGAAGTTACAAGAGAAGAAAGAGTGACTGGGGATTCCACCAAACTCTCTCTACTTGCCTGGGTGACACTACATTCACTTGATATTATGGGATTTTCCAGCAGGATTTCCTTTAATTGCTTGTTTAGTGGAATATTCTTGGTTGGGTGGTTGGTAGGTGTTTGTTTGCATGCCTACACTGAGAAAAGAGAATTAAATAGAACAACTTTAGCGTAGCTCTGGTAATACCTTTGTAATTCCGAATTTGCTTGTACAGTTATATTGTCTACTGAATGATTGCTCTCTTACCAGCCGTGTGAAAATAGAAAGGGATTTTATTTCCTTTCATTCATTCCCTGGGGTTTACCTTTCATCCTGACACAGAGCTCAGTCAATCAGGAGGTAGAATTTGGAATTAAATATAGGACACTTACTTAACTAAGGTTTACTGTATAATATTTGAGGGAAGAATAGGGAAGCAAATAAAAAGCTACTCACAATGACATATCTAATGAACACAATAATATGAATGGGTAAGATACATAAATGAGATTATAGAACAACATGAGTTTCAAGACCAGTAAAAGGTGAACAAGCTCACCTTGGTTAGACTTAGATCACTAGTATGAACTCCATTAATAAGGGTAACATAACCTAATACGAGTTACACTAGTTGTACCGATTGAATAAGATAGAGTTAGTATCAATACTTATAACAATGGGAATAACCAGCTTAGAAAGAGTATCCAGTAATCACACAACTCACGATTAGTTAAAGTATGAATGCCATATGTTTATGATGTTAAAGATTAACAGTATAAGGATAAGTAAGCGTGTTCAATTAAAACCAATGCTATTAGTAATTACAGTGCTATATCTAACCCGAGTAACCAAGTAGAACCATGCCAACTACTGGGATAATCTATATGATTATATTATGGAATCACTTACCATATATGTCAATGTTAATTACCTTATGCTCAGTTTAAGCATTAGGATACAACTTACACATATCTTATAAGCATTACCCTTATATTATTACCAGCTTCGTAATCTTACCTGTAACTAACATGTTCTGCTTTGTGCACAATTTACTAGTATTACCATAACAACACAGATTTAGATCACACAGCTTGATGTAATAGTTAAGCAAAACCCATTGTGTTTAACATAAAGCGTAATCATACACATAGACTTTTAGAGATAGTAAGGATCATAAGAAGTACATGTTTATATTACTCTCTACCTTATTAGCAGTGATTACAACTTACGTTGAACTTACTCTTATTGATACCTATATTATAACCATTACTATTAATCATAGAACATGAGAACAACTTAGTACTACTTTGCTTGAATTGAGGATAAGCATTACCATAATTATTACAAGTGTTATAATGGGTGCTTGTAATACTAGTAACTTAATGCTTAATCGAGATCAGTGTTCATTCCATTACTGTGTTGAGCTCATACAGCTATTATCAATTCTATTACTTATACTAATATGAACATACTGGTAAAACATGATAGTATACTAGCTTATCCGTAATAAGTAGTACACAGGTTTCATTATATTAGGTAAAAACACTAGTAGTTATTACATTGATAGAGCTTGTTCATTACTCTATTACACTTTATATCAGTACTAATACGAGCTATACTAATAACCAGTGTTCATATTACTGAGAATACTATTATTCCCATTACTCTAAGTTGATCCCAAGAATAGTTGAGCTTAGTCATAGTACAGACCATTGCCCCTAATTAACATGGTTTCTCATATTAATGGTACTTATTTACCCTAAATAATCACAACAGATACACGATGTGTTACATATAATGAACAAGAGTGATAAGGAATACTGGAATATTCTACATATCAGTACATACCTAATATACTAGTAAGTAAGCTAGCCTGTTAAACCATTCAATATGCTAGTAGATCACATGATAGTTACTTATACCTATACCGTAATATAGGTAATCAACTAGTATGATATCGTAATCACTAGAATGTTAGGAATCATGATGCTTACACCTTAGTTAATGATGTACGTTATTCCTGTAATCACTTACATATGAGATAGTTATTTGGGTAATTATTATGGTAAAACAATAATTCTTAGTGATCTACTTGTAGAATACAAGTGCTGGAATGTATATGTTCAATAAGCATGATCTTCATGTTTACGTTTTCCTATCAATATAAGTGAGACCTATACCTAATATGGAATCAAGCTTGAACAACATATGGTGATATACTATGTTTACCTATTCAATACGAGTGAGATCTATTTAGTAATGGGAATCAAGCTTCTATGATTATTGATCAGGGTAGAGAAGTAAGACCAACTTAATGACATAAGTATACGTATTGAGTGAAGTTTATAACCTAACCCTTTCATTGATTATGAAAAGACTCAAGAGTATACAGAGTAATTATCACACCTGGAATAATGAGCTAATATAAGCTTTATGATTACCATGGATAAGCTACATGGTCTTGTACAAGTAATACATACATGTTTCCATAAGCTGTTATGTCCAAGCGCCTTGTTGCATGATGTTTGATTATAGAATAAGCATAGTGTTATGATCCTAGCTAAGGTGATTAGGGTGTAATGATAGAAACAAACAAACACGATACAATATAGTAATTGTATCATGTATTCAATATGCTTAGACTTCCCCGTTATGCTTTACCAGTAATAGAGTACCCATAATTAGGGATACTACAATATATATAATATGAGCATATAGGATAAAAAACAAAATAATTACAACCTGTGTTTCTATAATTTTTTCCATGTTTATTCCTATAGATTTACTATAAGGTAACGAGTGCTATATCTCTGTAATGTTTACAGTAATATAGAGATCTTAAAAAGCTTTAACAAGAACAATGAGTATGCAGTATAGCTATGGTTAGTCTAAGGTAAGTTGTGATCTACCTTTACACATCCATGGTATTGAGACATGATTAGTATAATAGAAGTTGTGATAGAGATTAAGTGATACTACTATTGGTATATAATTACCATTGTATTAGCTAGTACGAGATGTAATCAACTTACTATACTCATGCAAGTTTCTTGTTTCAATATTGATTACACAACTAAGCTCTTTGTAAACATGATTAGTATAATAGAAGTTCTGATAGAGATTAAGTGATACTACTATTGGTATATAATTACCATTGTATTAGCTAGTATAAGATGTAATCAACTTACTATACTTATGCAAGTCTCTTGTTTCAATATCGTAATTATTACACAACTAAGCTCTTTGTAAGCATGATAACGATTACTGCTTATGTGTTGATACTTGTAAGCTTGAGCATAATGTGAATGCAAGTAATACTATGGAATCCAACTATTGATAAGCTCTTGTTATGCTTATAACATGGTTCCATAATTGATAGAGTGTTACATAATCAATGAACAATTGAGCTTGGTTAACATGAACAAACTAAGCACGGAACATCAAAAATCTCATTGAATATGTCTAAATCATTGTACCATCATAACCACATAGATAGGATATGGATTTACATTGTCATGGCGCTTTAAGAGTGCTTATCTCTTATAAGCTAGTGTAGTTACATATCTAAGCTTAGTCTAGTCATTAGGCTTTTACATTGTAGAGAAGCTTGATCTCCATGTGATTATCAACTTGTTACATGAATTGTTTCTCTAAATGAATTTGTTACATCAACGACACACATTACTATAACTAATCATATAGCTATTTTTAAGGAATCACTATGCTTGGTCATTGGAACTCCTTAGTAATCGAAAGTGTTCTAGCCATAAAGTGAAAAGTAATTGAAACTGGTATTATTCATTAGTTATTACGCATTATGGTTGTTGAATATTGTACTTTATTTGGTGATAAGTACCATATAAAAGGTGACATCTTATTGTACCAAATAGATCATAGAAGTTTAGCACAGACATGGAGAATTAAATCTCATGGGTTATAACTTATTACAGTCTTATTGATTACAAATATAACTAGTAAGCTTACATTATGGTTTTGTATGAGTATAATAGTGGAAAAAATCGTCGAAAAATTGGTGATGTCCCTAAAAATCGGTGATGTTCTGAAAACTCACGATTTTTTTAGTTGTCACTTTTTCGACTCAAAAAAATCAGGATTTTTCAAAAAATCCGACATCTGAAAAAATCAGGAAAAGTTGAGAAAAAATTGAGAAAAATCAGGAAAAGATCGAGTAAAGTCGGAAAAAATCGACAAATAGGAGAAAAAGTTGGCAAATAGGGGAAAAATAGGTAAGCAAATTTTGACCCTATTAAAGTACACATTTTGCATTTTTAATACTTGTCATGGTTTGCCGATTTTTGCCAATGTTGCCCAAAAGATGTCGCCCATTTTTTTACCGATACCTATTTTTTCCACTATGATGAGCACCTTATAGTAGTAATGAGTGCAATAAGTTGTGTTCTATTATGGGGATTCCAATACTATAAAATATTGAATACACTTGGTAGTAGTAAGCTCCCAGGAATTAGGGATAATTGATTACACACGTGATTGTAATGAATAAATGATACGTAGAGCTCCACGTATAAGCATAACACTTTATACTAATAAAAAACAACTATTAACACTTATCATTAGTGTTCTGAATACTAGTAATAACTGTATATGTTCAACTCTTACTCTTACAACTAATGTAGAACAAACAACATCATAGAGTTCTGATTGGTGTATAAGCATAATAACATATATAGGAATATAAGTAGTAAAAGCTTAAATAAGTAAGCAATGTAATCAAGGTCATACTAAGCTCTATATCCCTTTAAGTACAAACTATGAGACATATGGTATATCTTTATAGTATTGTATGTTGTACTATGACTAAGCTCTTTCATGTATTTACCCTAATCATATTACTTGGTTCTAATCGTTTTAAGATGCTTTGAATACAACATGATCACGGGTAATCAGGTAGAAGAGTGTAATGTAAGTAATCCTATAACTATAACCAATACTTTTGAAGAACATGATGAAAGGCATTACATTGTTACTTATGGTAAGCTTATATATCTAACTAACATGCATCGATCTTATTCCTGTACTAGATTAGAATGGAATCATTATGGAATTTCCTTGTTATGATGGTTAGTAAGCTTCCCCTAATTATCACGTGAATTAACTACAATGTTATTGAGTATCACCATATATGAGTATTTACATAGCATAACTAGTCATTAATACATAGCATAGATTGTAGCATTATGTTATTCCCGTAATCAATAAGCTAGATTAATAACAGAAAGGGTATAATATTACATGGAACTCATTACCAATACTAATGGAATCACAATACTGGACTGGTATGATCACTTCGATCTACTTTATTTACCTAATCAAATCTAGCTATGTTTATGATACCACCTTGTTCATGAGCTTTAACCAGAGATACGATGGTTGTATAAGATAACCATTAGTGCTTGCCTATGATAATCTATGAATGTAGTGTTGTATTTGTCGTCCCTTGTTCAACTTAAGGGGTGGTGTTGAGTCATATTTTATGGATAATCTTCACTAGTGGCCACATGCCAGCTCACTGTTTGGGGTATTGAGGCCCTTAATGGGCCGAATTTTGGGTAGTTAACCCATTTATTAAACTTAATCATTTACATTGATTGAGCCCAACTCTTGCATTCAGATTATACACCTTATTGTTATTAGTAACACTGAAACCCTTATATTCATAGTTCCCGCTCGATCCAGAGTTTGCTGCAAAGTGAACTATGCCGACCATGTCGAAGAATGTAATCTCCTTGGTCAAATGCATCATTAATTAGTTAGTTAGTTAGTGACCCATAGTATTTTCTGACCTATGGTATTCACCCATGGTTTTTCTATTATGTAGTCCTATATATGTTGTTGCTTAATAATGAGAAGGAAATCAATATGTCCACTTGTGTTTTTTGTCTTTTATTATTTCTTCTTTAATCTCTAACATGGTATCAGAGCATATGACCTGATCCATTCTTTTTGTTTTTGGGTAAGTCTTTTCACAAAGTGGAAAGCACACACAGATCATATTGGAGAAAATAAAATATTGAAGATGATGGAGCTACCAGAAGAGATGAAAGAGGTAAAAAATCTCTTAACACCAGAAGGATTATGGAAAATATTTGATGGAGACAATTATGATCGTTGGGAATTAAAGATAAGTAATTTGTTAAGGTCACAGGATTTGTAGAATTTCGTAGTTGAAGAGGATCCTATTGATTTAGAAGAATTTAAAGCTTTGTCAGAGTTGCATAAAGACAAAATACAAGTTGTTGCCTTAAGTCTCATACAAGACAGTATAGATTATTCCATTTTTCATTACATTGTAGAAGCTTATACTCCAAAAAGAACATGGGATATACTGAAAGAAGTGTTTAATGAAGAGGAAGACAGTCCAGAAGACTCTGTTTATGAGGAAGCCAATGTTGATAATGTTATGTTTGAAAATGAAAACAAACCTGTCAATGTAGTAGTACTCATTGATGTGAGTGATAGTCTCTTTGAGAAAGAGATAGTTGATAGTAGCATAGAAGCTACAATAGTTGCTGAGAATGAGCAATAGATGGTTTATAGCAGCATAGAAGAAACACTAACAGACAGTCCACCCCAAAACCAGAAAACCAGAAGCTTGAGGGAGATCTATGAACAAACTCCTGTTATTGATGAGCATCTACTGTATGCTCTATTTTCCTGTAAACCCACATTTTTTGAAGAAGTACTAAAGGTTGCACAATGGCTACAAGTAAATGAATAAGTTAATGAGAATGATGAAGTAACTGTCATTGATGAGGAACAAGAAGATGTGAATGCTCTCTAGGAAGAGCTGAAATATATTCATATCTTTTCTAACAAAAATTTTCAGTGTGTAGGTAAAGAGGACAACAAGAAAAGCCATATTCAAATAGAAGAAGAAGAATTGCACTATGTTCCAGAAGCTAAAGAAGACGCTGAAGAACACCTATTTAGAATCAAGATCCAAAAGACAAAGAAGAAGCAGTCTAAGTACACATTAAGGAAGAAAGTAAAGCTGAAGTTTTTGAATGAAATGCAAGCCTATCTAAGACATAGACCAGCAGTCACTCTTTCACATTGACCGTGTTGAGAATATTGTCCCAGTTGAGATTAAGGGGGTGTGTTAAGAATTATAATCTCACCCGTCCACTATGGTCAATAGTGCATTAATTAGTTGGTTAGTTAGTTAACCATAGTATTTTTTGACCTATCGTATTCACCAATGGTTTTGCTATTATATAGTCCTATATATGTTGTTTCTTAATAATGAGAAGGAAATCAATATTCCCACTTGTGTTTTTCGTCTTTTATTATTTCTTCTTTAATATTTAACAGGAAAACATGTGCATCTGACCACTGGCCAACAAGATGCTCTCAATTTTCCTTGAGAAAATCCTTACTCTATAATGGGGCTTCCTACTATTTTAATGGGTCGATGTTTTCCCATAGTTTATATAGGGAACCCGGTACCAACCCGCTTGAGCGGAATGAAGAAGGTGCAACTATAGTGTTTGCATAATCATTAAGCGTAAGTACTAGTATGACCTTTGATTACGTTGATAGGCTTGATACCCCACTCCGTTCAACTATAAGCATTACCATAATCTAAGAAGGTAACTGGAAAATGCATAACTTATTATAATCTAAATACTATGATAACAAAAGCTAGCGATATTACTAGGTTGTACATGACCACATAGAGTGAGATCAGTACTAGTACAAACTAAGAATACATAATTTCTTATATAACTATTCTTTACTCTTAGCTTTGATTCCCATTGATATAGTATGACTATCCCTTTATTGTTAGCTTATGTAAGTTGCTTACTAGCTATCCTTTCTATGCTAAGTGCTTTATCACACTAGTGCTTTTTTTTTTTTTGGATTCACACAATAGGCAATCACTTATCCCTAATTAACATTATAGTATCATAACATGTATGCACTTTATAGAGGCAATATATATGTTAAAAGTTGAACACAAGTAACCTATCCAACCAATAATTGACAATCATCCAATAAATGGTTAGCTCTTCGAATCCTGCATCAGGTACATTTTGATTTGCAATAATCCTGTATATCTCTCCCCATTTATAATCCGATTTGACCCCGGTGGTAGCTTTGGTATCTTCATATATGTATTCAACCCTGGTGATGATCTCAACCTATGGTTCTCCTTCAACAATTGGAGCCTTCTTCTTTTGTATTTTAGACATATCTCCTTTGCAGCAATCACCCTGTCATAAACATAGCATGTTCTTAGACCATTTAGCTTTTACCAAGTGAAACAACAATAACAAAAAACTGTATCAATCTATTTACCTCTTCTATATACATTCTGAAAATGAAATATAGACAGTATTATGACAAGGCAAAAAAGAAAATCTTGCGGGTTGTGTCTTAAAATCCTCTAAGTCCACTGTCTGTAACTAAAATCACAACCTTGATAGAAAAGACTCCTCATATTAATCCGGGTCACATCTGAACTAACTTGAACTTCTTTGATAAAAGCATGAACCACATTGTCGCTACTGCTAATCCTCAAAACACTAGACCCTATACTGTGCTCCTCAGTGTGGAAAACCCTAACTAGAACAAAACATTGAAAACCTTTGCCATCCCACGAAAATAGGGTAAATGCATACAAAAATTTATAACCCTCCCCCGAACGACCATGAACAACCAAAGAATGGGTGGTGTAGACAACGTAATGCTTGTCTGCACTGACCCCTTAATCTTTCAGATAGGAGTAAAGCATACATAACGGCTCAAACAGTCATGTGGGCTCAAACCGCCCCTGCCCAAAAAAAATTTCACAACTCGCTATTTTACCCTAAACTTTATGCACGTATACAGCGGAGATAAACATTCTTTATACGAACAAACCATCCCATGGAAAAACCTAACCAGGGAAAACCTAAGCAGGGAAAACCACGGTTTCAATCAACCAATACAAATCAAACAAAAAGGTCATGGATTGCCTACCTGGCAAAATGCAGTGCAGTTGACAGGATGACCCAAAACCTCCATGGTAGCACGCTAACGAGTGGAATTCGGACAACTGGGCACGTAAATTGCTACAAACGACAAAGACTGGAGAAATCTTCGAGTTCAAATATGGATAATAATAAAATAATTCTCCCATTCTATATATATCTAAACAAGTTGGTGGGAAAATTCGGTGGGAAAACCCTATCGGCATTTGAAAACTCTAATCATCGGAAGGATAGTTTGATCGACAGCCGCAACGACGGACTCACAAACAACTACAGTTCTGGGACAAAATTTTAAGTCCATCAGAGATTGAAAGCTCTAACTGCTAAAGGTCAAAACTTTAAGCCAAGCATTATCATCGCGATGGTTATGTATCGGAGATCGGAAACGTTAACCACTACAACATCGACGATTGGAAAAACTATCCTTTGAGCCTCTCATCAATTTCCTTCCGAAACGTCGGCGACGTAGAGGACAAGTCTTTCGATCCAATATCATAAATCGTTCTGATAGCGATAAAAACAAATTCAAAAACAAAAGGTTTGAGAAATAAAACAAAAGGGAGATAAAAACATGGATCGGCGAGAAATAGAACTATCCATCGGGACGTTCACCATTTTCCTTCGAAAACATTGGCAACATAGAGGAGTAATGCCCCGACTTATTCTTCAATAGACTCCCGAAAACGATAAAAGGGTCATCCTAAAATAAAAAAAATGTTAATCTCTAAAAAATAAAACAATAGATTCCACAGTTTCCCCCTGCATCAGATAGACAAACGACGGTGCTAGATCATTCAAATCCTGAAACAAAGGAAAAATAGTTGACCATACTTCTAACTTCAAAAGATCAAAATTTATAGCAAAGGAATGACAGATTTAAGGAAACGAACAATCCTAGGCTAGATAAAACTAAAGGGAGGGTCCAAAATTTTCAAAAATTTGGGAAAAAAGGTTGCAGCTGCAACAATTGGCGACTACCTGGTGAACACAGATCTCTGAACAATTTCTTCTTTGGCCAACAAACTGTTTTTTTTTTACAATAAATACCAACACGCTAAATTCCTCTAGATGTCTGGATGTCCCAAATGGTAGATGTATGTACTTTCATCATTGATGATAGTCCAATTTAGGGAAAATGGGAACCAAGATTTCAAAGTCTAGATAACTCTTTTGAGGCCAGGGATATGAGTTTCATTTTTACCTCTGTCTTTGGGTAGCTTCCAGCTTAGACACCATAGGATTGTAACATATGGTAAACAAAAATATTCGTTTGTTCCTCATTTCCATGCCATTTTGCATTTTTGTGCTCTTGGACTTTTGTCCTCTTCCGAGTCCTCCTACATGCCTTCTTTCTGAAATTTTTAATTGAGGCTCCTCTATCCATAGTGTCCTTTTGTGTGAGAGATGTATTTAATTTTCAGCTCACAGATGGAGAAGAACTTTCACAATATTGTACTAATATGGTTCAATACTTTGTTTTGATACATATTGCTTTCTTTGGAGATTTTGACTCTTATTTGCGTTTTGGCTTTCAATTCCAGGCATGGAATCATTTAAATGTAATATACTGTTTACCCTGCATCCTCTCCATGGGTCTTTTGCTGTCACCCCCGAAGACATTTTTTAATGTGAGATGGATGGAGCCTTGAAATATTATTCCAGACCTTTTGATCCTGAGTTATTTTACAAGAATTAAGTAGGACTTTAATGTGTTCATAACCATTTAGAAAAACTGCTAAACTAGAAGAAGTTCTTTCGAAATAAATTGATAGTATACAGTCTTGTAATCAAAGATTTTACTTAATCCAGAATTCTGATGAACTCCATGCAACCAAAGGTCATGCTTCTTACTTAAGTCAATCAAAACCTAATTAACACAAAAACAAAAAATCTTCAAAAAAAATAAAGCAAACTAATCAGTTTATTTATGTACAAGACAACCAAAAAAATGAAAAATCAAGAAAAATAAGGTTTGAGAACTAAACCATTAACTGGAAAGTTCTCTTCCCACCCCTGTAAGTCTTGCAATTTGTAAGTTGAGGGGCCAAGCTTTGCTACAATTTGGAAAGGGCCTACCCATAACTATTGAAACTTAGTGTGCTTTCCCTTTTCATCGTATGAATGATCCCACTTAAGAATCAGGTCTCCTACTTCGAATTCTTTGTTCCTAGCTTTATGCTTATCAAACCAACATTTCACTACTTCCTGTTGATGCTTAAATCTTTCTTTGGCTTTGGACCTAGACTCTTTCGACTTCAAAAGATTATAGATTCTGATCTGTGGGATTTCGTTATCGGTACCTCTAGATTCCTGAGCTATTATGGAAGATGGTAACATAATGTTGGGAGGAAGACTAGCTTCTTTTCCATAAACAAGCGTGTATGGTGACACACCAAAGGAATTCTTGGGTGTGACTCTATCATCCCAAAGAGCATTAGGTAACGCTAAATGCCAACTTCTCTGATTTTCTATTACGGTTTTCTTTAGAATCCTAATCAAATTCTTATTTGTAGATTCTGCCAAACCATTTCCTTGTGGGTAATAGTTTGCAGAATAGTGTAACTTGATTCCTCTTTCATTAGCAAATGCAGTTAATCTAATAGAAGTAAAGTAAGTAGCATTATAAAAAACCATGGAAATTGGAACCCCAAACCTTCTCATAATGTGATCTTGTAAGAAATCCATGACTGCATCTTCATTTACTTTGCGTAACAGAATAGCCTCGATCCATCTAGTGAAGTAATTAGTTGCCATCAAAATATACTTGTCATGCAAGGAAGAATTTGGGTTTATTTCTCCAATAATATCAATTCCCCATTGTTCGAATGGTTATGTTATCATCACTGGTTTTAAAGGCCCTGCTGCTTTAGCTTGTCTTCCACCACCTCTTTGACAAGCATCACACTTTTTGACATGAGCATGAGCATCCTTAAACAGTGTAGGCCAGTAATATCTGGCTCTAAGAATCTTATGGGATGTTGTACCTCCGGAAAAATGACCTCCAATAGGCCCATCATGCAATTCTGTTATGACCTTCTTTGCATCTTCATGTTCTAAACACCTGAGAAAAACTCCATCATAATTCTTTCTGAACAATACTCCATCAATTATATGATATGAAGCTAATTTCAGACGTAATGCTCTTCGTTGTTTGGAATTCCAATGTTCTAGAAAATATCCTTCTTGAAGGTAATGAACTAGGTCCCGGTACCAGGAATTTGGAGTTGTGAATAGAGGACATACATCCACCATATGTAACTCAGCTTCATTATCCCAACTGTTTTCTTCATTGTTTTCACCTTCAGCCATTAGTTTACACAATCCTTGTCCTCTTACTGTGGATGCTGGTTTGAACTCAAGATCATATTCTTGTAAGGCAGTTACCCAGTTGCCTCTTCTTTATCCTAATTGTTTTTGTACAAAAAGAGATCTTACAGCTGGGTGTGGAACTATTACCTTAATGCAATTCTTAAATATATATGGCCTGAATTGTTTTACCGCTTTAAAAACTGCATAAGCTTGTTTATCAACAAGATAATTCAATTCAGCTCCCTGCAGACCAGTGCTCATAAATGATATGGGGTGCTCATCTCCCCCATCTTCCTTCTGTGTAAGCACCGCTGCCAATGAATCATTGGATGCAAAAGTGTACAGAATAAAATCTTTTTTGAAATTCATACTTTTGAGTGATGGTTGTTAACCCAAAAATCCCCCACACAGCTCGCAATGGCCTACACCACCCAAGGACACCACCTCACAACACTCATTTCACCCCATAAGACCTTCCATGACCTTCCATTTGACCCCCACACCTCCAAAAGAGCCCAAGGATGAAGAAAAGGGCTAAAAACCCCAAAAAAGAGCCCAAAATAGACCCCCAGGATCCAAAGCCCTCAAAAAGGGGCTAAAGTTAGGGCGGAAGGGGCTAAAGCCTAGACCAAGGGCTTAAAACCCTAAAACCCCTCGAAAAAACTATGTAAGGAGGGTGGGGGGTCACTCTCAAAACACTCCTCATTTGCATATTGTTATGCTGCCCGTGGATGCTTTGAGACCTCTTGCTCTCAAACCACCCACTCTCCCTCTCCTTCATTTCCAAGCCATTGCTCCCCCAACCAAGAGAGAGGTGCTCCCATGAGCTACAGCATGGTGGCCCATTCCACCTAAGTGAGGTATAATCTGATTTCTGTTTATGTTCATTTGTTTATTTTGCTTTCTAACTCATATTGCCATTTGCAGGTTTTTCATTAACATTTGTTTAGAGGTTGCTTCCATAGTAGTATAGGTTTCTCTTGCAGGTTTTGGAGGCGGAACCCTAACCCACTGTGTGTAGAGGGGTTCAATAATACTCCATATCTTCTTTATTTTTGTTATTAGCTTATATATAGTTTATTTCAGCTGCCATTTACTTGTTCTAGTGTAGCTTAGTTTAGTTTCAATTCGCAGCTCTAGTTCAGTCATTTTTACTTCCGTTTTTTACTGTTTTCTAAGGGTAGAAACCTACCCTTGTGCCCTATAGGCACAAGGGAGCCATTTTTACCCCTGTAGTGAGGAGAAATTCTCAATACAGCTTTGGCGACTCTCCTGGGTCGATCCCACAGGATCCCTGGGCAAAAAATTTCAAGTTTTTCAAGTTTTTTTTTTTTTTTCCAGTTTTTACCCTAGTTTCAAAAATGTTCTGTTAGATATGCTTAGATTTGCTATTTTCCTTGTTTTCTGTCAATGCTGAATCCTTTCCTATGCCGAGCTGAGTCAGATTGACCCAGTACCAGTTACTGTCGGCCAGATTTGACCCTGCAGCACCAAAAACACCCCTTTCCGGACCAGTTCACTCTTATCGGGGGAAAAGGTGTAGGAAGGCGCACTTAATTGGCAGACAGGCATGCCCAGGGCACACTTAATCCTCATATAGGCACGACTTCATCCCAGGAGCTCAAGTTGCAGCTGTTTTGGCATTTTGTGCGACCCCCTTACTCATCTCTGGAAAAATCTCGCGGCCCCCTCATGGGATTTAGTCAGAATTGTGCGGCCTGCCACACAAAAGTTGTTTTTCAGTTTAATTAGGAGCAATTTCTAGTTTTATAGGACTATTAGTGTGGCCCATCCGCCACTGTCCACCATTACAGGTCTCTGTTTATTCCAGTTTTCAATTTTTGCAAATAAATCAATGAACAATGTGTATATGCTAATCCAATCCTTAAGGTTCAATAAAATGAATTAGCCTAACTAAAATTAACATAAAATTAACCATCTTGTTGCCCCCTTCCTCCTCTACCCAGTCATCACCCTCTGTGGTATTCTGGGATACGACGAAGGGACAGCTTGTATAGATCTAGGCACTACATGGCATTTTTCCTAAACCATTAAAACCAGGTGACTTGGAAGGTACGGGGGGGAGAGAAGGAGGGCTTCTCATGGTGCTAAGCGTCCTACCTGCTTGACCAACTTAGCACTTGGGAGGTGACCTGAGGATCTACGGATGGGTTTAGTCCCATTGTGTTGAGAGCCCGACACCTTCTCTTGGTTGAAGAAGAATACCACTAAGAGGCAGACATTTAGTTAGGCCAACAATTCAGGGTTAATCACAATATTTGCTTACAAGTTTCTGTTTACATTTGCATTCAAAACCATGATGTGAACTCTACCATGAATTCATAAACCATATTGCAAACCAAATATCAGAACAAGCAAGCAAACCAACACACCATACCACATAATTAACCCAACTCAGTTCATGATGCTGAGTGAGCCTTAAAAATTACCAAATTTACACTAAGTTCAATCAACTCTGCAGTCTTTGAGGACATAAGTCCCTGACTGCTACAACTGTGGGAAGCACTTGGGCTTTGCCCAGAAACTCATTGTGAGGAGTACCATAGGAACCCCAAAGTAGCTGGCCACTGAGAGGAATTGCCAAGCGAAACGGGCAACGACCCCTTCCGATTGAGTAGAGTTACCCGTGAGGAACAAGCCAAGCGCTGTCTTCTAGCAGTCTTGATGGCCGAGAGACCACCTTTAGCCAGTAGGAAGCCATTGAAACTGGGGTCCAAATTTCATACCCACCAGTTTCATTCACACAGGCAAACACAATTGATCCTCCATGATCTTCCTCACGCCTAAGAGGCGAACCACCACCATTTGGAACACTCAGTTGGCACCGTCGTAGCTGTTCTCAACGATATCCCACACCATCAGAGGGTCATACGGCCTCTGATTCTGATTCAGACCCATATTAGTCTGAACTAGACCTCCACACCGCACCATCTAGCTCCATGGCTACTGCAAACCTGGATCCATTTTTCGGTCTTACCTTAGCAAGTGGACCCATGTCCACATCACAACCAGTCACCCACAATGTGGCAAGCAGTCCAAGCACATTCATGCAGAATGTCATTAGCCAATTACCACCACCCATAGTGGCCAGTCAAGCCAGTCTGATAGCCACACATGGGGACAGTAGCCCCTCCACACACATTGTCCCACCTGCCACACAGGGGGGTAGTGCACCAACCAACCACATTGCCCTCACTGCCATGCAGGGGGGAAATGCCTCTGCCACCCATACCATCCCTCCCACAACACTTGGGGGCAGTGGCCCATCTGCCATGGTACCACCACAAGCACTCCCAGCCATGCAGATGCATTATGCACCTGCAAACCCCACTCCCATTGCAGCCCCATCCCACATCAACTTGGGGTCAAATCTGCCATTCATGGCTCATTTGAACTTGCCTGACCTGGCTAGATTGACAAATGACCCCATCCATCACCAAGATTTTTGGCCACCCATGCCAACTACGTTGCCTTCATACATCCCAAAGTTTGAAGGCAAAGCCGGGGAATGTCCCCAAAATCATATAATGACCTTCCATCTATGGTGCTCCTCTAACAACATCGTAGAAGACTCCATCAGGCTGAGGCTGTTCCAATGCACCCTCACAGGTGCCGCAGCCAAATGGTACATTGAGCTGCCACAAGCCAAGTACCCCGACTTTAATTCCCTAGCCTTCATGTTCTTGCAGTATTTCCAACTCCCCATCAGATATGACAAAGGGGTGGAGATCCTGTTATCCTGTCGCCAAAACACTGCCACCCACATCACTGACCATATCCATGAGTGGCAGCGGCACCGTAGCTTATGTAAGATCCAACTTGATGACAAGATCTTCTTAGATTGGTTCCTCAAGAATTTTCTCCCGCCCATCGTAAAGGACGTCGCATCTAAACGTCCCCAATTTGAAGAAGAGGCCATACTGAAGGCCCAACAATTTGACCTCATCTACGCCCAGTCGGGATACTTGTATACCGTCATCCCAGATGCTCTCCATCCAAGTACCTCTTACCGTGATGCACCGGGGGCATCCCATGCAGTGGATGGCATTATAGGGTCAGTCTCTCAACAACCACCGCCTCGAGCGACACCACCTGTCGTCACACCACAACCAAGAAACACTGCTAATTTTGCTTACCAAAACCAAGGTCTGGACTATGCCAGGATGACGTCTCAGTCCGGAATGACCACCTCCTATGCACAACCTGTGCCACCGCAACAGGCTCAAGCTATGGCTTGGCCAACATAGCAGTATGTGGGGCAAATGCCCACATTCGTGGCACTGCCACCCACACAAATATACTATGCACCGCCAGTGCAACAAGTCTAAGCCCTTGCCCCCGCTACACCTGCTCCACCCGCTTCGTTGGGACAAGTGTTTGCACAGCAAAACCGTCCCAACCAGCCTGCCCCCAACAATCAACAAGGGCAAGCTAGAAATAACCGGCCCCGCAACCAGGGTAACAACCAACTGCAAGGAGGTGGTCAACAACCGAATCCTCCCAACAACGCCTCAGCAAACTAGCCAGCCTTGAACCCCCCACAACCAAATGCACCAAGACGCAATTCCCCATTGCATACAAACCAACCATGCACACTCTATGAGGTCTATGGGCACTATACATTTTTTCATGGGTCGCACCAAGCAGGCCATTTGAAATGAGGCCCAACAGGCTGCCAATGCCACAAACCAAGCACAACCCAACCCGGGACCACAAGGACCTCCTCCCATGGTGCTTCAAAACCCACTACCAGTCCAAGGAATGGTGGCAATCGCTGCCCCTCCCCAGGCCACTCCCAACGCTTCGGGGGCACCACCCATGGCCGAAACAGGTGTCCACCACCTGATGACCATGACCACTGAAGAGGTCAACTTACAAACTATATGAAACAAGTATGGTACCATTACTGAACCTGTTGACTCGTCAGCAGCTTCTATGTCTAAGACAACCAACCCACCTCTTCAGTTACCCTCGGTCCTGCGCCCCCCCATATGCAGAATCGCCAATAATGCCACAGCTAGAGCTGCAGTCAGCTATAGCATTGTGGATGATTTGGACCAAACGCCAACCACCATGTTCACTCTTGAGTTACTTAAAACATGCCCAACGCAGCGGAGAGACTTACTAGCTGCTCTAGGGGTAGTAGACCCCTCTGATTCCAAGCTGATCACCTTTGACATAGAGAACAGAGAGCCCCACATGCCCTCCACTATCACCTTCCAAATCCCAGTGTCCATCCAGAACTTGGTTGTGCACCGATGCATAGTGGATGAGGGGGCATCCACGTGCATCATGTCTACCATGGTTTGGCAGAAGCTTGGATCACCTATTCTACAACCATCTTCCATGACTCTGCGGGCTTATGATGGACACCCCACTAAAGCCCAAGGAATCCTCCCTCATGTCCCCATCACGTTAGTCAGGGAGACAGTCATGATTGACATTGAGGTCGTCAACGCTCAACTGGATTACAACCTCCTCCTTGGGAGGAGCTACATGTACTCCATGTGAGTGGTTGTGTCAACTGTCTTCCACCTCATGATGTTCCCCCACGAAGGGAAAATTGTGACGGTTGACCAGCTCACCTACCATGATCTGCAAGGGTTAACAATGCCTGCCAATGTTATCCCAACCATTACCACCACCGAGCCACAAGGGGCGGCCACACATGCTAACGTCATCCCTACAACCAACACTGTGGTTGAAAACACACCAGCCTCCCCACCGTTGAATGTGGGCTCTGGGTTGTTTACCGATCCCACCATGACGGCTCCTTTCCCATCGGTGTAACCACCGTCGACATGAAAGCAAACTGTGGACTTGTGCATGGTCTCATCAAGCACCGCTGCACCCAAACAACAACCACATGCACAGCCTCAACCACAACCACAACATCGTCCACAGCCACAATGGCAACAGCAGTCGCAACATCACCCATAGCATCAACATTTCGTGCAGCCCCAACCACAACCTCACCCCCACATGCAACCTGCTGGGAGTTATGTGGGCTCATCTCCGGTCTATACAATTCCCTTCCTCTTTCCCCCACCTGGTGTCATGAGCAAGTCAGTCATGGCCACTTTAAGCCTACCCAACTTTACGTTGGGGATCCCAGTATGGTATCTAGACCCACCAGCTCAACCACTAGTGCCCCAGGTTGCATTAACTCTGGTGCACCCCATTGAGATTGAGTCTCACCCCCCACCTGATCCGCATAGGCCAACAAACGCACCTGCATCTGCACCACCCCAACCCAAAAGGGTGAGGGGGAAAAACACCAAAGCCACCGCAGAACCACGACCAGTACCACCTTGTGCCGTCTGTGAACAACAGGGCCACCCAACTCAGGATTTCCCTAAAATCCCAGTGATTTGGGCACATCTGGATGCCATGGATACGAATGAAAACATCCTCGTGGTTGAACTCCCAACCATGCTGATAGTAAAGAACAAGGCATTAAGGACGAACCATGCCTGCGCCCTTTGCATCTTGTATGGACATTACTCCCACCATTTCCAAGACCTCCCCAAATTTCGAATGGCTCTTGTTGACCTCCATCACCATTCCCTTGAGTCTGAGATCACCTTGATCGAAGAAGTTCACCCACCACCACCTACTTCGTCTGACACCATGTCCATTTACATGATGTCTAGTTCCCCCGACCAGCTCACTCCCATCTCCAACGACGGTCCATCAGACTTGTCACTTCATTGCTTCAACAACGATGAGGAGATCCTTGAAGCTATGACCACCTCGGAATACCCATGGGACGACATGCACCATCGCTCGTTCTTCCTCTGGGAAGAGATTGCGTCGTAGCCCAACCAGTTTTCTGTGGAGACCAAAGATTTCATCCATGGGAAGGTTGATAGGTTTAAGAACCCAATCCCAACACTAGATGCCTTCGAAGAAGGGAACATGGTGAACATTTTTCCAACCATTAAAATCGACATCTCAACCAATTCTGAGATCGTTGAAGAAATCATGCTGGGGGCATCTTGCTCCCCGGAAGAGGTCTATGCCTACACCACTCTCTTTCAAGAATTTTGCGACATCTTCGCCTGGTCATACACTGAAATGCCTGCCTTAGATCCATCCATCGTGGAACACCACATCGACACATGGCCTGATGTGGCACCCATCTGCCAAAAGAAATGGCCCATCCATCCATCCAAAGTGGCTGCGGTGAAAGCCAAGATAGAGAAGCTGCGCACAGCCGGCTTCATTTATCCCATTGCATACACAACTTGGGTTTCTAATCATGTTCCCATGAATAAAAAATAGTGTACCATTCATGTTTGCACACACTTTCACGATCTCAATGGGGCATGTCCCAAAGACAACTTCCCCACACCATTCGTCGACCAGATAATCGATGCATGCGCCGGACATGAGGCATTCTCCTTCATGGACGGTTTTTTCAGATACAACCAAATCCAAATCTAGAAAGAAGACCGTTGCAAAATGACATTCACAACTCCATCGGGCACATTCACCTACCGAGTCATGCCCCTTCGCCTCAAGAATGTCGGATCCACCTTTCGGTGTGCCATGACGCACTGCTTCCGTGATCTTACTCACATCATGTTGGTGTGTTTCGACAACCTCATCGCGTGGTTGCAAAGTCACACACAACACATAGATGACTTGCGACAAGTCTTAATGCGATGTTGCCAGTACAGAATCCACTTGAACCCATTCAAGTGTGTTTTCTGTGTCCCCACGGGCCGTCTCCAAGGATTCATCGTGTCACACAAAGGAATGATCGCTGATCCTGGGAAAGTCCAAACGAATTTCCCCCTAACGTCACCCCTTTTAGTGACAACGTCTTTAATTGTATTATAGTATTTTCATTTTTTGTTTTACACATTTTTTCCTGATTGAGTCTTATGTATCATTTCCTCCCATTGCTTTAGATGGAGCACTCCTCAGATCGCTATATGGGATTCACAGATGGAGCAAGCAGATGGTACCCAAACCTCGCCTCGGCTGCATGGGTATTCTACTCCCCGTCGCATGAGTTGATCCACAGCGTGGGCATCGCGACCAACAACCAGGCGGAATATGACGGTGTCAATGGCCTTTTGGCCGCCGCTCTACAAATAGGAATTCACCATCTGGATGTCTTCTTAGACTCTCAGCTGCTTGTTTCTCAACTGAACAACCATTACCGAGTTTGCGATCCCTACCTCTTTAGAAAGTACATGTGCACTAAGCACATGGTCAGAACATTTGAATCCATCACATTCACACATGTTCCCAGGAACCTCAATAGTGTCACAGATCAAATGGCTAATGACATTCTAAATTGGCACATCCACAACAGCATATAGGAAGCATACAACCATAACATAATGCATAATCATGTCTAAAAATACAAACACAGTGTAACAATACATCACATAGGAATTTGCATTCCACAGCATAATAAAATACTCACATATTAAAACCATAAAAGCACATCCACGTGCATAAAAAATATATATAAACATAAATCCATAAGTCGCATGTCCACAATATGTCCAATACAAAAAGAGAGAAGCTACATATGCTTTCTCAACAGGATATACATAAGCGATACAAAAACCCCTAAGGCCACCTATGCACTAAGGGTTAGCCCCACAAGGCTAGTAATTCTATTCAGACCCATCATTTGACTTGGACTCATCATCTTTCGAAGAAGACGAATCCAATGCAAGCACACCACCTCTCGCTGTCTGGCGAAAGTGCTTACATGCCACTACCATATTCCTCATCACACCCGTCAGCTCGGGGGGAAGATTGTGAACAACAGCGATAAAGTTGGTGTTCAGATGCTGCCAACCAACATTTGACACCCCAGTAGCCACCTCCTCCATGTATGGCACCATCCAATCCATGACCTGCTGTCGCCTGCGAGGGTTCCCTGAAGGGGCCATCGCAGAAGCTGCTGCAGGAGGCACGGTAACAACCTGCCTTCGATTCCTAGGTGGTGGCCAAGGACCAACATTTGCACACATAAGCAAGGACACCATCAGTCCACATATATCAACATGAAAATCACTAACCAACTCAACTATACTATGCATAAAGATGAACATAAAAACATCAAGCATACATACCAGCTGGTCCCCAAGCTTGACCAGGAGGTCGAGGCATCTCTGGATCTCCCTGAAATTCCATACTCGCGTACGAGTACCCCTCAATCACCACAGGCAGCTGGAGCCAGTGCTCCAACAACTCCTCTGTGAAGAAGCGGCCCACTCTACCGCCACCCTCGCGGATCATCATCTGGCACCACCTATACATCCTCGTCTCCCACGGACCACTGTCCTCCATAGCTCGATGAGGACAAAGTGTAGGGAATTTCTCAAAGAAGAAAGCACATAGAAAGGAGCCAAATAAAAACCCCACGCTAGTAGTCTTCAACCTATTCAGCTGACACCGAACAACTTGTAAGTACATCTGGCCCCATGCATAATAAGTGCCACCAATGGCACACTCGACTAACTACACCTGACCACCAAAAATATTGTGGCTCCCTGTGGAACCCAATATGCATTGTAGTAAGGACCCCACCACCCATGTAGACAACTCCTCAATGTCACACATCAAGATGTAAGAACCACGCACGTACACTGTAGCGTAACAGTGCTGCTCACATAAATCCTCTAATTTCTCCCCTCGGGACAAAACAGGATCCAAGTCACCAACTACTCCCAATATTGGGAGCCTAGTAATGAAGTACACATCCTCCAGCATAATCTCAATACGCTATCCATGGAAGAGGAACACCTCCTTAGTAACATCCCAAAAACTGGTCAGAGTTTGCATCAGCAAACCCAAGCTCCGCATGAACTTCAGTAACCCATAGCGGGCTAGTGTATCTCTAACACCCCCATCTTATAATGATGCATATCGTACCGTCTTGTAGTCTCTCTCCCTCCATTTGATCTCCACCATTCTACACAAGACAAAAACCCCGAGGTCAGACCCCCCCACCATCAAAAAACCACCCAAAGAGGGCCAAGGCACACTTAACTGAGAAAAAGGAGCGCCCAAGGTGCTCATAATGGCCCAATAGGTGCACCCAGGGTGCACCTTTTCCTTCGAAATGAGTGACCTGGAGCATTTGAAACCCCAAACAGCTCAAAGGGGGCCTCCAGGTGGTCAAATCTAGTAAAAAATACATCAAAATGAAGAGCTTCAGTGAGAGCTTTTACCTGCAAGATGCGGCTCGCGAAACCGTCGATTGGATCAAGAGAAATCGACAAATGAAGAATTAGGGCCCACCTCTCCAATTCCACAATGAATAGTGACAATGACACTTCACCATGTGGACCCTCCCCTTTTATAGGCCCCATTTGACCTAATTTCTTCCGATCGACATAACATGACCATACGGACTCCCTTTGAGACACTGTTTGCGCCATTGGTTTCAGAATTCCACTCTTTATCTAGTTATGAGACCTTTGTCTCATGTTTAAATAGTCAATTTTGGGACCATTTCCCACTAGTCACCTCGATTTATGAGCCATGACATGACGATGCAAGTGTCTACAGACCTGTACTTGTATCACTTTACCCAGTTGCAACTCATGCGAGTAATCAGGCCACCGCCCGTAATTATTGTATCATATTTTTACCTTTTGTATTTATAATTGTTTTTTTTCACTGCACCTTATGCGGACATCTTTGGACCATATTCCACAAAATCCTTTGTTTTTATTCCCTATATTTGACATAGAAGTGTTCTTGGGCCGTTGCCCACTTAGGAATGTAATTTTAGCTTTAATTTTTTGTATTTTTAGCACATAGTTGTCTTTTCCATTCACCGCACCTTAAACAAACCTCTGGACCAATGTCCATAAAACGATTTCTTTTCTTACACATATTTGGCATATAAATGCCTCCGGACTTGTACTCACATTGCATGTAGTCAAGTTCGTTCACCGCAACACACACATACGCTCTCTTGACCTCTGTCCAAGAGCCACCTCGATTTGCGTGCCTCTGCCGCACCCTCTTGTAGGCCTCTGCTGCGATCTATCCCATGCATGTATTGGTATGTTTGAAAGCCTTTGGACCTCTGTCCACCGTCTCAACATGGGGGCACCGCCCGTGCCACCACATTCAGTTAACCACATTGGAGTTTTGTTTAAGCTCTTTTCTGACTCCTTAAAACATTGAAAAGATCGCCGAGTGCAGCTGCTTCCTTTCTCGCTCGCTAAAGTATACAAAAGGGCGTCTACATTGTCTCGTTCACCTCCTTTTGCGGACCATGGAGACCATTCCATGAAAAGGACCTCCTTGGCACACTCAAGCCAAGATCGTTCCCCTCTGCATACTTTTGTGGTTTCTCGAGTGGAGGGGCCGCACTTGACGAAAAAAGATCGCTGAGCAAACTTGGTTTCATTTGTACTCATAAAATTATTTGAATGACCGTCTAGTCAGTATAGGTTTAACCTTTTTCGGCTTGATTGGACTACCAATGGTAAAGAAGTCTCTCATCCCCTATAGGATGGCCGAGCTCTCCTATGTATACTTTTATCCTTTTTTCGGGCACATGAGACTACCAACGAAAAAGAGCCCCCACTGGAGTCTTCTTCGTGCTTTCAGAATCTCTAAAATTGAAAGCACCATCGAGCACTTACCTTCTCGGGCTCACCAAAAATCCATGAGATCGTACCACAACGGTGTCCCTAGACACCATCTCACAGAAAATAGTTTGGCATCATCCCCACATTGGGTCGCCTTTATTCAGAGTACTCTGCAATGTGTCTTCCTTGGATCCCATCAGTATCAAAAGTGTCCACCTCCTCCAAGTATTTCCCATCTGCAGCAACATTCTCGATATTATAGCTATGATCCCATTCCCATGAGTCAAGTTTCATTCGCTGCCTGGTCTGCCCTGTCGTCATGCTCTGAACAAAGGAATTTTGAGTCTCCCACTCCCCCCTACCCCTGTTCAATTTTTCCCTTCCTTCCCCTCCTCCCCCAATTCAGTGAGTTAGTCCGTAGATTGCTTCACACCTTTCGGTTATCCCTCACGCCCCTGGTTAAGGAAACATCATTGCCTTGAATAAGGGTAGGTCTCCCTCTATCAATGCCAACACACATATTCCAGAGGATAGACCCAGAGGTCCCTGTACCTTGGTTTCATTAACATCATTGAGGAGTTCCTTGGACCAATTGAGAGGAGTCCTTAGTGCCTCTCGGGGTGGTTGTTTCTCACGTTCTTGACTTCAACTCCATCATTGCACCGTTGAGATTCGTACAGGGTTTGTTCCACACAGTACTCGGTCGAAGATCCCAGATGTCACTCAACTCTAGCACATTGGTGAGTCCACTTGAGGGACCTAAATAGGTTATGTCCCTTGTGATTTCTAGGTTGCGTTGGAGACAGTGATCAGGAGCCCTAGCAGTGCTTCAGTATACCTTTATGATTGATGCAACATACTTGTACCATAGAGACTCTGACTCTCAATCAGCGAGTCCATACAGTTAGGTACCGTTCCAGATCCAGCAGACCGTTAGTCATAAAGATGTAGCATTCCATAAGAATGCCATGAGTCCAATGTACCAGATTAGTATTGTATTTAGCCTCACATGAGAGGCAACCAACATTGTAACATCACTTGTACATGATCGGCTCTTGTATTTTAGAGCATATATCAAATGATTCTTTTGACATTGTCATGAGCATGGAAATGCCCACCTTGTCGATATACATGCCACACATTTATTGTATCTCACCCATTGATGGGAACCAGATTAATACAAAAACAAAAGCCACCATGCCCCAGTCCCAGAAGCACCACCTCTCGACAGCAAATCCTATGATGTCCATCGGCCATACATTGAGCTCCTACCCTCACACATCAGGGGGCAATTTGTTAACCCAAAAATCCCCCCACACAGCTCGCAATGGCCTACACCACCCGAGGACACCACCTCACAACACTCATTTCACCCCATAAGACCTTCCATGACCTTCCATTTGACCCCCACACCTCCAAAAGAGACCAAGGATGTAGAAAAGGGCTAAAAACCCCAAAAAAGAGCCCAAAATAGACCCCCAGGAGCCAAATCCCTCAAAAAGGGGATAAAACCTTGAAAGGGGCTAAAGTTAGGGCGGAAGGGGCTAAAAGCCAAAAAAAAGGGCTAAAGCCTAGACCAAGGGCTTAAAACCCTAAAACCCCTTGGAAAAACTATATAATGAGGGTGGGGGGTCACTCTAAAAACACTCCTCATTTGCATATTGTTATGCTGCCCGTGGATGCTTTGAGACCTCTTTCTCTCAAACCACCCACTCTCCCTCTCCTTCATTTCCAAGCCATTGCTCCCCCAACCAAGAGAGAGGTGCTCCCATGAGCTAGGGCATGGTGGCCCATTTCCACCTAAGTGAGGTATAATCTCATTTCTATTTATCTTCATTTGTTTATTTTGCTTTCTAACTCATATTGCCATTTGCAGGTTTTTCATTAACATTTGTTTACAGGTTGCTTCTATAGTAGTATAGGTTTCTCTTGCAGGTTTTGGAGGCGGAACCCTAACCCAATGTGTGCAGAGGGGTTCAAAAATACTCCATCTCTTCTTTCTTTTTATTATTAGCTTAGATATAGTTTATTTCAGCTGCCATTTACTTGTTCTAGTGTAGCTTAGTTTAGTTTTAATTCGCAGCTCTAGTTCAATAATTTTTACTTCCGTTTTTTACTGTTTTCTAAGGGTAGAAACCTACCCTTGTGCCCTATAGGCACAAGGGAGCCATTTTTACCCCTGTAGTGAGGATAAATTCTCACTACAATGGTGAATGAGCAATAGATGTTTTTATCTTACTGAATGCATTCTTTTCCACATCAGTCCATTTAAATTGTACACTTTGTTTAACCATTTGCTGCAAAGGTTTGACAATTTGAGCAAAATTTGGTACAAACATTCGCACAAAATTAATTGTCCCCATGAATGATTGCATACCCTTTTTGTTATGGGGTAAATGGATATGTTCTATGGCTTTAATCCTTTTTGGGTCTATGGAGATCCCTTTCTTAGAAACAACATGACCCAGTAGCTTTCCTTCTATGACCACAAACACGCATTTCTTAGGATTCAGTGAAATACCATATTTTCGACAACGCTCGAAAATTTGTTTCAGATGGAATGCATGTGGCTCTCTCTTTTTTGAAAATATTGTGACATCGTCTAGATATACCACAACACTATGGCCAATCAGAATGTGAAAAGCTATATCCATGGCCCTCTAGAAAGTAGCTCCAACATTTATGAGTCCAAAGGGCATTCTCTTGTATGCAAAAGTTCCCCACTTGGTTCTGAATGTGGTTTTAAGCCTGTCCTCTTCAGCTACTAATACTTGATTGTATCCAGAGAATCCATCCCATAATGAAATCAATTCAGAACCTGAAACCATCTGTAGTATTTGCTCCATGGGTGGGACTAGATAGTTATCTTTATCTGACGCATGATTGAGGTTTCTGAAATCTACACAGAGCCTGATTTCTCCTGACTTTTTCGTTATTGGCACCAAATTAGAAACCCAATCTGAATGTCTGACTTTGAATATGATTTTAGCATCCAACAATTTTTTCACTTCACTTTGAATTAAAGGTTCCAGCTTCAGATGCATCTTCCTCAAAGGCTGTTGGTAAGGCTTGACTCCAGCTTTAATCGGGATGATATGCTGTATAATCTTTGTGTATAAATTAACAGTATACAGTCTTGTATTCAAATATTTTAGTTAATCCATAATTCTGATGAACTCCATGCAACCAAAGTTCATGCCATCTTACTTAAATCAATCAAAACCTAATTAACACAAAAACAAAAAATCTTCAAAAAAAATAAAGCAAACCAATCAGTTTATTTATGTACAAGACAACCAAAAAATGAAAAATCAAGAAAAGTGGCATAACGTTGACTGAAAGTGGCATAACGTTGACTGATGCTACTGAGTCTACTAAAAAGTTGTGCACATTATAGTTGAAATTCTCAAAAGTTAGGAGAAATTCCGGGGTTTTATACTTATACTTACCTCCGACACTTGCTTCACCAATTTCTTCTTTAGGTTGGTTGTCACTGGGAAGCTCTTCTTCTGGTACTTCAAGTGCTTTTAAAAGTTTCTCTTTTTGCTGAGGTAAATTGCACATTTCAAACAATGAGATATTTGCTTTAGCTTTTTTAATGTCTTCCACAATATCATACCCCATCTCATGTTCTTTGAGATTCTTCTTGACATTATCAATCTTATATTCAATAGGCTTCAGAGGTATGTTATTTTTCTTCGGATCTTGACTTGAAATGGTAAATTTAGGTATTTTAATAGTTGTAGTGTTCTTTTGTATCTTCTACATATTTTCTTAAATTTTCTTAATCTTAGGAAGTATTGACTTGTCTTCTTTTAACAAACTCTAACTTCTTGTTGTCACATTGGTTTTTGATGTTTCCTCTTGTTTCAAAGAATTCTCTTCTTCTATATCAAACATTGAGACATAGTCCCATAAAACTAAAGTATCTTCTTCTTGTTTTTTCTGTGGATTGATTATCTTTTTCTTCCTCCTTACTAGTTTCTGTCAGTTTGGAATCCAATAATTGATTCATGACCAATGTCATAGAGTTTATCCATTGGGGGCAATTCTTCTCAGAATGAGGCTGTTGATGAAAGGTACAAAAATTATCCATGCCTACATCAGTTAAATTCATTGATGCAGGACTGTGTGGAGGAGGTTTAGGTTGACTGTTATCTTCCCTCTTCTTATAATAAGGCTTATATGATTTATGAGCTTCTTTTTCCTTCTCTAAATCTATCACTCTGTTGGATAACTTTTGCATCATCTTCAACATCCCCTCAAAATCCTGTGACTGATCATCCTTAGGCTTAGTCAGTAATAAAGGTTTATTACTTCCAAAAGTCTTTTCTTCCGACTGCACAGGGTAATTTTCTATACTCTCCATCTCAGCCCCCACCTTCTCAGCTTCCTCATAGGTTTCTACTAATGTAGGTCTCACTGATCTCTTGGAAAACATGGCTAGATCAGGCCCAAGGGCTGAGGTATAGTATTCTATTAGAGCATTCTCAGATGGCTTATTTATTGCAGTAAAATTGTTTAGGTAAGCATCAAATATTTGAGTGAAATTATGTAACTTTTTCTTTTCTTTCTTTCTTTAGAGAACACAACCCCTTCATTAAGGCTGCATGAGTTTTCTGAACTGCATATTTACTTCTAAACATTCTCTCAAATGTGTTCCAATCCGTGATTGAATTTGCAGGAAGTGAAAAATACCATGACGCTGCTTTTCCTTTCAGAGTGTGGGGAAACAATCTACACACTACATCTTCATGCTCCCCAACTCATAATCCTTCTATATCCAAGTAAAAACTCCGTAAATGATCATCTACCAAAACTCCTTCACTTGGTTCAAACTTAGGTAACATCTTGTCAAAATCTTGAGGCAAATCATGCAAGGGAGGTGTCAAATTTAAAGGCGACCTAGCTCTCCAAGCATGCGGTGGAGGTGGTTTGTTTGCATTTACGTTAGCCATGATTCTGAGTGGAGAATGAGGTTGTGATTGAATAGGGGTCCAAAAAGGTGAAAAGTAAGGTGAATCTAGATCCAATTGATTCAAAGGTTGGTCAACTTCTTGTAAGGCTGCTTCTACCAGTTCTTCAAGATCTTCTACCAACACTGAGTATTCTAATTGAGGGCAATATTTCTTTTGATACTCTCTTCTAGGTAAGACATAAATGATAGGTAATCCTCCAATATTTTTCGCATATGCCCTAGTGATTCTTCTTAAATCATCAACCACTTCATTATCGACAGGATACAGATACCCTTTCTCTGTATCTTCAGGAGTGGGTTTGTGAAACAAACTACTTTTAGAATTGTCACCGGTGGAGTGATTTCGAGGAAGTGAGCTTCCTCGGCCAGCCATGCACTGGTGGCCCTCCTTCTAGTGCCAAAAAATGTTGAGGCATGGAAAATAACAGGTAACAACAGTTAGGGATTCTCCCCAATAAATCTTCCCAACTAGCCCGTTACTGTTTCATATGGGGAATCCATCCGGTTTACGGTTCGGCTACCGTAGGTCAAGTAACAAATTAAAATGTTTTACCGGTTACGGCCCGATCCATCATTTATATTTTTAGTCTTTTGTGTTTAAGTTATGATGTGCAAGTGCCTATCTAAAAATGCAAACGACAGAGATAATGAGGAGTGTCACAATGTGATGCGCAAGTTCTTACCTCTCGTCTTACCTCTCTCGCATCTAAATCACAAACAACAGGAAACTAAATATAACTAACAAACCTATCCCTAGGGAGAAAAATTATTAGTTAACAATGAGTAATGTATTTATGTGCATGTATTAGAAAAATTACAGATAGATGTTATTTATTTATGAACACATGAATATTAAAATAAATATGAACAACAAGATAGCTTATTGTTAATTGTGACCTTCATTAATCATAGTGGAAATTTCACAGAATAAACTAGAGTACATTCATAACATGAATAGAAATTCAATGAGTTAGAACGATCTCACAGTTAATGGACATAAACTAAAAATGAAATAGTTCACATTCAACTGATCCATAGCAAAGCATTTGAAACATTCCACCAAACTTTCTCCAGCAGAAACTTGTAACTCTTTATTTTAAAAGGAAATAGTTCTTGTTACAATATACTCTTAAAAATGGCCTGGGAAAGAAGTCCCTTCTACATCTAAACTCTCCTTTATTTATACACAAAAGCAAAACCTTTGGGCTGCCCCTTAATGACTTTTGGGCTTCCCCAACCTTTCAGTTCCAAATTTTTTTTCTGGTAGTATGTGCTCATAATTTATACAATATATTACATTTTAAAACAAAAATATTTTAAAATACTTTATGAAGAGGGGCCCGCTTGGTCGTTGATGAAATTTTTCCATGCCTGGGCCTCCGCTGTTATACCTTCAAATCCAGAGGGTTCAAGAAAACAGATATTTATCTCATATTTGGCTGCCTGGTTCCTTACCCCTTCCATTTTTGCAGGACTGAGGCACAGTTGATCCTCCAGGAGGTGTATACTTACAGCTGCATGTGCCACTACCTTCTTTAAAATCCGTTCATCTAGATTCTTTACTTTTTGGATCTCTTGCTTGTCTTCATGGTATCTATTCTGTAGATGCTCTATAAACAATTTATGCTTTGGTATTGCGTCCAATCTCCTCTCTGCTGAAATTTGTCATCTATTGTATGTAGCAAGCACCCACCTGCAGTATTCGACACATGCATCCCCTCATTTTCTTGAATTCTTCCGCAACATTGATTGCAAACTCTAATAAATCATATTCCTGCTTTAAACTCTACTGGTATTTAACTGGTAGTTCCGCAGGAGATTCCTCATTTGTTTCTATCCACACTATTCTTCCCGTTAGAATCTCTAGAATCTCTTGAGATCTGTACAAAAAATAGGACTATTACGGAGAGAAATTCCTATGGCTTGGGGTACCACAACAGATAGCTTGACTCCAGAAATAAATCCTTTCCAATGTGCAATAAAAATTAAATATCTAACACTAAAGGATCAGACCTTGTACCTTATTCCGGATGGTTGAAGTAGATCCCCGTTGAGCTTTCCAACTTGAGCTTGAATTGATAGATTACTTCCTCAACAACAAGTAAACAATACAAGCATACTATATATATTGGTGTTAGATCTATTCTAGCATATATAATCAACAATGTATAAGCATTTGAAAACATCCATGGATAAAATATTCATTCAAACATACATTATTGGACAAGAAAAAATATTTCTATTAATATAAAATCAGAGATTACAATGGATACAACCTCTGTTGGCACGTCTGCGAATCAGAGAAATTGAATCCCCCACTTGGGCCTCCACCACCTCAATCCTCCATCTCTCGATAGCAAGCTCACAAGCAAAAGGCAAGCTTGGGAAGAACACAAAAGTGCTCCAAGGGACAAAGGGATGCAGACTCAAGCATAAGTTCTGGCAACAATGGACTATAGTTTCTTTGCTCTTAATTCTCTCATATGCCTTCAATGTACCAAAGAGTTCCTTATATAGCTTTTCAAAGGGGTAATGAAAGGTTGAATCTGAGCGATCTCAAGGCATAGGGAAGGCCAGGAGTCAAGTGAGTCAGATCCATGTCAAGGAAAACTCCAAAAGGATTTGCATTGTGCACAAATCCTGATGTACGCAGTTTTAGGGGTCAAACCCGCGTATACATGCGATTGGGGGTTTAAAAGTCATGTGTACTAATTTTCACATCTTTTTAGGGATGGTCAAGGAAACATCAAAGGACAAAAAATGGTCCAAGGGGTCTAAGGAGTCTGTAGAGGGACAGGGGAAAGCCATACAAGTGTGATTCACTTGGAATGGTAAAATCAGCTATAACAGATGCCCCCTAATGTGTGAGGTCAGAGGGGTCATATGATGGTTGAAATACATTATAAGTCCATCCCAGAAGTGGAGTGATGAAGAATCCCAAATGGAAGTCTAGCCACCCAATCAACATAGTACAATGATACAACTCTGCACATACTGCAAATACATATAGCAGTCCCGGATACATAAGAGTACAATGGCCATGAATAGGCATGATACAAGATATCACATAAGTGGTCATCGCCACGTACAATACACATAGATCAGAATATCCATGATGAAGATATACAAAGGATCATGATGTCCATAATGACTGAAGATATACAATGGATCAAGATCTCCATAAGAGATGGAAATCTCTGACATATACTAGAATAAAGTCACAAGAGCTGAAATATCATGAACACTAGCACGATCAAGGAGGTAGCATATAAGAGATGCCACCAATCTGGAAGGTCTTCTACACAAACCGCTACGAGTACATGTCCTACTTATGAATAGAGGTGTCAAGGTCGAACATAGTAGTCCATCGTTTGATTACCGGTCATTGATGTATACCGTTAATAGATGTGAGATCACCCACTGATAATGAAAATGGGAATCAAGGTACTAGAGTGTAAACTAACAAGTGTGAATAAATTTGTTGAGGTCGAACACTTGAGAGGATCCATCGATTAGGGGACATTGATGTATTCCCAAAGATTGTTGATGGCGAGAGAACCTGCCATTGATGACTGCAAGTCTCAAAGCACTCAAAGTGACTCTAGATTCCAATCCTAGAATAAATGATATGAAGTCGATGGGATGAAATCCACTGGAAGGAGGGCATTAAGGCATCCCCCATCATCCAACACAAGGTACTCAGCAAAGCTGTATAATGTGGAAGGACTTGATCATAAGGTGCACGAACCAGTAACTGTACCGGGAATGGTCGACATGCAAAGTCAAAATAATTGAGGAATGGCCAACTCAGGTTTCAAATTCCTTTGAACAAGAGCATAATGGCGAATGGTGACTAAATAAAGGTAGCATAGACTCGATATACAAACTAGGAAATCTTTGCGACACAAGAGGCATCGACAGAGGCTCCATGGGGACCAAAAGCTTAACCAGTTGGTGGAGATAAACTTAGATAAATGAGTATAGCTCCTAAAGTCAAACTATATACCGAACCAATGGATGTGATATGCAGTGCTCTGTTCGAAGGTGACATGACTCGACAACTGCCAAAGATAACATCTTTCCTTGTCCGGCTTTTTGGTTTTTTGATTTTTTTGGACTTTTTCAAATATTTAAAAAACTTGAAAAAGAATAAAATTGCTTTATAGTTATAGACTAGGAGGAGATGAGTGTCATAGGGGCAAACAAACTAGTTCCAAGCAGTGGAACATACCTATGCTCAATGTAAGGACACATGTGTAGGATATCGACACTCGGGGGAAAATCCCCTCCCGGTAAAAAGGGAATCAAGCTGCAATGGATATAAAAATGGCTCTGCATGGCTAGAGATGAGACAAGCTCGGGCTATATGGTTGAAACACAATGTCAGGGAAGCTGGCATAAAGCTCAATAAGGCAGGCAAAGCTCATGCTAATGTAATTACAACTTGACATAAGGGAGTCCTGAGGGAAATAGGCCAACAAAAGATTAAGAGGAGTATGAGGTTCTTGCGAAATGTCATCGCGGTACTATACGACGGACTCCCACACCGTAAAGGACAAAACGTCAGCATGGGCACCAAAATGCAGATAAGGCGCTACCTAGGGTACCCATGTAAGGTCAAGCTCTACCACTCATACCATGCCACTTCTAAAACAACAAGAAGGTTCCATGACATAATAGAGTGGGTTCATACCTAAGGCTATGATGAAATGGTAATAAGGTCATGAAAAATGAAAACGGTGATGAAACCTAACCTATATGCTAGTTTAGACATGATACCTGAGATCGACATGAACGGGTTGATCCAACGGCTGAAACGGCACGAACGGGTCAATCCAACGGCTGAAACAACACTCAAAAAGGTCTCCTACATCATGAATTAGGTCAAAAATGGTCCAAAATGATTAGAAACTGTCGAAACTATAGGAAAGGTGGTAAAAATTTTCAAAAAATTTGAAAAATTTCTATAAATAGTAAACAATTCAAAATATTATAAAACATTTGAAATTTTTACCCAATTGAGCTCAGATTTTCAACAGCGAATTCCAGGAGATCCAGCCGGTGGAATCCACTACCGTTTCTTCCAGGTACTTACCCATGCTCTTCTCTTCCATTTTGATGCAATTTTTATCAAATTCCATGATCATTTGAGGTTTCTAGTCCAAACTAAAAAGGGCGCTGTGGCCCACGCGGAAATCGAGGGTTTTTCCGTGTATAGGGCTGGATATACGTGAAAAATTCCCTCATAGTCATGTACATACATGGCTGTTTGGAAAACGGTTGCATATGCGGCCGCGCATGAGGTTTTTTAAGTAATCTAATGGGAAAACTTGCAATTTTTTGTGCAGGATGGTCCTAGAATGGAGAGAGCATGAACATGGTGAGGTAGAGGAGGTAGTAAGAGCCGATCTAATGGCTCAACAAGCTCTACGTGCATGTGGACTCTATAAGTTTTGGTGTCTTGGTGGTTTGAGGGCCAAACCAAGACTATTGCAGATGCTGGTGGATTACTAGGATCCAGACTCTGAGTCCTTCTAGATAGATGGGATGTCCCTCACCATTTTGGTGGAGGACATATACTTTATTACTAGACTTTCCCGATGGGGGGAAGTAGTGAACCTTAGTTCTCGTGGTGGGCCTGGACGTGGCCTGACTATCGATGAGTACATTGCGGTGTACTGCTATCCAGACACAGAGAAGGTGGGGAGTCAGGTCCCAACCAACTCTATATAGGTGCTGGGCCTAAAGGCCATTCTATTGAAATTGGGTAGGATAGCAGGCTTGGCTTCACTCCACCAGTCCTCGCGGTCTCTGATGTTCTATGCAATGGAGTGCATGAGACCCACGGTCTATGACTGGAGCACTACACTATTGAGCAACATGAAACATCAGCTCAATGAGTGTAAGGTGTGCAGAGTGCGGAACCTCGGGTTCAACAGTATATTGAGCACGTTTTTCTTCGATCGTCTTCTAGGATTGAGCCCCAGATTTGACGTTCCTCTTCACGGGGTTCGAGATCTGGCCCAACGGTGTTGGGAAAATGCGATGCGTAGACTGGGGGGAGGTAGGGTGTCCAACATGTATCCAGCTGATTTCTTTCCATGGTGGCGATGATAGATAGTTTCCATCGATGAATACCCCTATGCGGGGATTGATTTCCGGGAGACCTAGACATGCCTCTACCACTAGGATCGGCATATGGCGATATAGGTAACAAATCTCGACCCTCTCTTTAAATTTTTGAGTTATTTTTTTTTGTTTTGTTTTCTGATTATATGGAATCAAAAGACATATTTTTGTGTGACAATACATAGTGACATCTACCATTTGTATGCAGATGTGGGACCACGGTGGTCTAAAGGATTCCCTTGTCACAGACGGAGGGGAAGAGGAGATGATATCATGGGTGTGGATGCGGAGCGAACGCTCCACAGCATTCATACCAATTTTGTGAGGTTGGCACATAGGGTTCCCATGGCGTAAGTCGAGGACTTGCCTGGGGCTATGCAACGCCAGGTGGTGGGTGTACCACAAGCATGGGTGCGATTATTCCGATGGCTAGCTAGAGCCGTAGTGACCTTCCATGATCACAACCCCCCTCCTCCTCCACAGACTTAGATACATGGGAGCTATACATTTTGTACTACTGTGTATTATATCTTGGTGGCTCGAGAGACCCATTTTTGTATCATGACACTATGTATTACCACATTTTGGATGTTATATAAAATTTTATGGTGATCGATTTATTTATTTACATGGGTAAAATTTGTGTTTGTGATGAATTTATTGTGTATGAAACAAATGCCAATCTAGCACGTAGTTAGCATATGAGTCAGCAACTTGTATATTAATTCTTGGAATATGTATGTATGTTATATTGTCAAATTGCCGTTCTAATAATCTCACACGTAAGAATCTTCTTAATAACGTTGGATCTCTAACATGGTACAAACCATTAAGCTGTGACACTACTAACTCCGAATCAAGACATACCTCAAGAGAGAGAATGCCATGTGAAATGGCATCCCGTAGAAGCTCAATAACGACACTATATTCAACAACATTGTTAGAAGATGGACACAAACACACACCTCCTAAAGATAGTACCTGACCCATAGGAGTATAAATCACCCAAGTAGCAGAGGCTAAGTGTTGTGTGTGACGGCTCGCACCATCCATGAATCCTATGGAGGTGGAAGATTCCATTGACATCTACCAAAAGAAACAAAAACTAATCACAAACCCGATCACAATAAGAAAAAGACTTAACTATGCAAAATTGTACAATAATATACAATAACCAGCCTTGGCTGAGAATCATGCATAGTACTTCTTGAGATAGAGCCCATTTCTAGGCTCCGCCATGGCCGTTCCCTCATAATCCACTAACTCATAAGCACCCTTCTCTAACACACGTTTGACGACGTAAGGACCATGCCACATGGGGTTAAACTTTCCTGCCCCCAAGGGTTCTTTTGGTTGATCCCACAAAAGGACCAAGTCTCCCTCACTAAACCTCCTTGGATAGATAGACTTATCATACTGGGCCTTTACGCGACGTTTATTTACTTCTAGAGCCACCAAGGCATCTCGATGCTGCTCATCAAGTTGCTCAAGGTGGACCAAACGCTCCTCCAATGGTGAAGTGTCCAGTAAGAGTTCTACTACTAGCTTCAAAGAAGGAATCTCACATTCAACCAGAAATATCAACTCCACTCCATGTACAAGTTGATATGGAGAAAAACCCGTGGCAGTATTAACAACGGTTCTATACACCCACAAACCAGGATATAACATGATGTGCCAATTATTCTTGCTCTGTGTGATGGTTTGTTGGAGAATGGATTTGAGTGATTTATTCACTGCTTCTACCTGTCCATTCGCTTGAGGGTAGTAAGAGGAGGAATGCTCTTGTTTGTACCCTAACTTTGACGCCAACTCTTCCATCATACGATTCTGAAAGTAAGAGCCATGGTCAGTGACAAGCTCTTTCGAAATTCCGAACCGAGTAATAATCTGATTGAATACGAAGTGCGTGGCTGCCTCACTGTCGGATTTAACTGTAGGCATAGCATTAGCCCATTTTGTGAAGTAATCAATAGCCACTATGATATGATGATGCCCCCCAGTTGAAGCTGGGTTGCAATCCATAAAATCAAGCCCCCACTTAGTGAAGGGACCGACGGTGATGATGGGATGTAACAGGGCAGGTTTTGAGCGCATATTGCGTGTGAACACCGTTGGCAAGGGTGCCACCTCTTGACTGCATCTACACAATCCTTAAAGATCGACGGCCAGAAATAACCCGCTCTTAATATTTTTTGGGCTATAGAAATCCCAGATTAATGACCACCACACGCCCCTCCGTGGTAGTCATTCAGCACTACCTCAGCCTCTTCATGAGTTAAACAACGTCATAAAATGGAATCTACCCCACGACAGTACAAAGTGTTATCCACTATGAGGTAATTCTTAGACATGTGACGTAATCGTTGTCGTTCATCCTGTGAGAGGTGAGTAGGGACCTTCAATGTTTGTAAATATATAATGATATCCCCATACCATGGGTCTAAAGTTGATATTAAGAAGATGTGTTCATCGACAAACGTATCTTCACAAACCAACTCCTCGGCCTCGCTTGGGAAATCCAATATAAGCTCTGCAAAAATTAATGAATTCTTCAATTTTGCTGAAACAAATTCGAGATCGAATTCTTGCAGGATGACAATCCATTTATTATATTTTCCCCCAATCATCCTTCGAGTGAGGACAAATTGAAATGGATTGACATGGGCTACAACCATGGTCTGGCAAAGGAGAATATAATGTCTCAACTGTTGAACCGCATGTACGGTAGCTGAAGCAAGCTTCTCAACATGAGAATAATGAATATCTGCGTCAATAAGGTTCTGACTCAGATAGTATATGACATGCTCTTGGAGCTCCTCATCCTCTTGAACCAAAACCATACCAATCATCTTCATGGACGCGGCCACATAAAGTAGAAAATCACGGTTATAGTTTGGGGGACTAATCACCGGGGCCAATGCTAGGGCTCACTTGAGCGCATCAAAGGACTCCTGGGCTCACTCATCCCAACAAAAGGTGGTGTCCTTCTTCAACAGACACATGAAGCCTCTAGTCAAATTGGAAAAATTGACCACAAATATCCATAAGAAGTTTTCCATGCCTTGCAAACATTGAAGATGACGAATATTCTTCAGGGGAGACAATTGAAGTATTTCCTCAACCTTCAAAGGGTCGACTCTTATACCCTCTTTAGAAACGATTAATCCTAACAAGCGACCTGACTTCACACAAAAGATGCACTTATGAGGATTTAACCTAACCAAATAATGGCGGCACCTTTCGAATACCAATCTCAAGTGATAGGAATGACGCATTCTCATACAAGAATGAGCAGCAAGGTCATCCAAAAATACTTTGATAATTGACTTGAGATCGTGGGAGATCAAGGTCATTGCCCGTTGAAAAGTAGCTCCGACGTTCTTAAGGCCAAAAGGCATTTTCTGATATGCAAACATTCCCCAAGGACAAATAAATGAAGTCTTATGTTGGTCCTCAGGTTTAATTTGTATCTAATTATATCCGAAAAAGCCATCCATAAAGGAAAAAACCTTGCTACCCGCACACTCATCCAAAATCTGATCAATAAACGGTGTGGGGAAATTGTCCTTAGGATAGGCACGATTCAAATCATGGAAATCAGTACATATGTGGATCACTCCCTGCTTCTTATCCACCGGAACGGGGTTTGAAACCCACTCCGTCAAGGGAACAAGATAGATAAAACTGGCTTTCAAAAGTTTCTCTATCTCTGCCTTAATCGTGGGTGATTTCCTAGGATTCACCGCACGCAAGCGTTGTCGAACAGGCTTAACATTGGGATAAGTCTTAATCTCGTGTTTGATGATAAGAGGGTTGATACCTGGCATTTCATCGTAATACCAAGCAAAGATATCACGTAATTCCTTAAACAACTTGGTGTATTCTTGAATCTCAGCATGGGAAAATTCTGCCCCAATATAGACATTCTCTATCCTGCCAGGATTGTGAGAGATATTGATAGGAATCGTTGAATATATGTTTGCCATGTTTCCATCAGCCATTGGACTAGGAGAGCTTAATGGAACCATAGGACTACCAAATCTCTCACTAAGAACTGCCCTAAAGTCCTCACGCTCCAAGCGGTCAAGCTCAGGAAGAAAGTAAGATCTATGATGGAGTTCCTCCCATGGTGGCTCAACTCCTGACATGGCCTCAATAATCGCTTCATCTGAAGGGAAAACAATATCAAGGTAGTCGTGCACGTGAGAATACTGTACTGTCCATGCCAGCAGCACATAAGGGTCCTCCTCCTCCGTCCGTGAAGAGGAAGGACTGGGCTCTGCAACACACTCTAGATTATCTTGATAAGCTATCGTAGTTGTAGGCAATGGCACGTTCGTCACGATGAGCTCACTCGGAGTACTCGGTGTAGGAAGAATCCAAGGATATTCCATATGACTCATGTGAAAAGACACCTATTTCATAGATGTTGAAGCCTCACCAGAACTAGACTCTATCATAAGGATCGGTGTAGGACAACTAAAGCTTCCCATGAGGGATGGATACATGCCTACACCCACACTCCCAGTTACCGGCTGAGAGTGTTCAACGATCGAGATCAAAGATCCTGAATATGCGGTAACAGATGGATTCTTGAATGACATTTGATCAATCGTGACTATCTTCCCATTAAATGGAAAGCATACAATGCAAAATAGGGAAGAAGCTACGGCTTGCATACTGTACATCCAATTCCTACCCAACAAGAGATTGTAGTCAAGGGGCGCATAAACCACCTCGACCTCGATCGCAATGGTCTTCCCTCCCAAACGGACCTTTAGGGAAGGAAGGATGCCATGTGGCCTAAACGATCTCCCATCGAATGCAATTAACATGGTCACTGATTTAGACAGCTCAAGGGAACCTAAACCCTTCCAACATGATAAAGACATCACAAAAGCAGCAGTGCCTTCGTCAATCACAGTGCGCTTGACGGTCATGTTAAGACATTCTACGTGAATCAAAAGAGACACATAGTAAGGCAAGTGAGGCTGAAGTCCTGCGGTTTCAAATTTAATCACAGAGGAATAATCATCATCATTCACACCAAGGGTAGAAAGAAAAGCCTTCCTTTGCGAAGGACAACTCTGAAGCACTTCCAATGCAGACATCGCACAAGGAGTGTGGCCCAAATCCTCGACAACTGAATAGTTCTGGGTGGCTCGGGCATTAGGATTGTGTCCTGAACGCTTAAGGAATCCCTTAGGAATGCGAGGTGCAGCTTCAGGTTTATCCACAGGTTTCTCAATATGCAAAGAAGACCCTGGTGGATCAGGTTGCTTTCCTGGGCTGAGTTGTGACGAACCATAGTCCTTTGCATGGGTCACAACTTTCGCAGGACATACCATGTTAATGCAACCACGACCACTACCCTCCAATGGATCTTGATCACCACCAGACTGATCATGGGTCCTTGAGTTCATATTTTGATGTGAGGTAAAGGGTTAGTTAGCACAGTTGGGCCTTGTGCCAAGAATCTGGAGGCTTCATCGATATGAGGGCACAAGTAAGTGAGGTGATCATCCTTACACAACTTGTAAGGGAATTTAACCTTACATTTAGCTTGCTTGTCCCCCCCTAGCATTACGGGCATTCTTGTCATTATTAGAATTCTCATTCCTATTTCCACCCTTACGATTATTCTTACCCTTCTTTTTATTTCGTTTGGGCTGCTGGTTTCCCTTCTGGTCCAATGATTGTACTAAAAGCACACTCACCGTTTGGGAGGGTTGAGACAAAGCCATGGCTTGTCCCAAAGCAGATTGGTTGATTGACAATTGACTAACTTGTTTTGCAACTGAATCCACAGGTTTAGCACTTGCACAACCAATGATGCCATCGGCATGTGGTCCAGGTTTAACTTTGGGGTCGAAACTAGAAAGCAGAGCGTTGGGAATGATCTCATATAACAAACCAGACTGAGCATCAATCAAGTCCAGTTCCTGCACCCTAAAAATCACTTGTTCCTCATTCTGCACTCTGGATGTAGAAAAATCCTTCACTATATATGGCAATAACGACTTAAGGAACCATTCGAGGAGGAATTTTGGCAGTATAAAGGCTTTAATTAACCTCTTCCATCTACGCCATTCTTAAATATGATCCAAGATATGTGTGGCCTTATCCTGCCAAAATTTTGACAAGAGTTCAGTACCAACATCATAACGCACTAGTAGCTGGAAGTGGTTAAGAAAAGTCATCGCTAGGTCATCGAACAAAGCAAATGCCCCCCTAGGTAGCTCTATATGCCATTTCACGGCAGGCCCCATAAGGGTGCGTTGAAATAGCCTTAAATGGATGGAGTCTTGGTGTAAGGAATTCGAAGAGCACCATAGGTGAAAGGTAGTAACATGTTCGCTCGGATCCTCTCTCGGTTTTCCCTCAAACTTGGGTATGTCCGAGGAAAGCTTAGTAGGGACAGCCGGCCAAGCCGGGTCATGAGCTATAGGATTTTTCGTCAATCTCGACAAGTTAGGAAGATTCAATGTTGCAAGGAAAGGGATCCTAGGATGATGAGGTCAATGGACCGCTCCCTGATATTTTTGATTCACATAGGTCTGATTACCACTATGGCCTTGGCCATAGTGCCCTCCTCCCGTTTGACCCATATAGGGTGGCATGGAATCACCATAGTGTGGTGTACCTTGACTATTCGGAGCTACAAAGCCGTAATTTGGAGAGTAAGCAGGTTGTTGATACCCACCCCCATAAGGTGAATAACCCTGTCCATAATGCATCCCATAATAGGGTCCATAAGTCATCGCATGAGATGTCCCATGAGACATTCCATAAGTAGGAAAATATGCTCCAAAAGTAGGAATATACATTTTGGAAGTAGGAATGTGACCTCTATAAGTATGAAGATGACCTCTCGAAACAATGGACGGTGCATGAAGCTGAAACACAACTGGTCTAGTAACCGCAGTACGGACATAACTTGTAGCAACGTTCCGGCCCGAAGGACCACGTGAATGAGGTGGAGGGTGAACATTCGAAGAACTAGGGACAAAGGACGAAGGGATTTGTGTAATTAAGTACATACTATTCCCTATAGTCACTCATCTCGGATCTGGTATCCTAATAGGATCACTAACCCTAGACCTAGGAGGAATATGTGATGTAACTTCCACCACCAGAATGGAATGTGCAATGTGACTAGTGCTCCCAAACCTCTCCGCATGGTAAGGAATGAGAGTGCCCCTAGGCATAGTGTTAGGCTCAAACTCGGATTCGACATGAAATTCCAAATCATTTGTAAGAAAACCAGACATACCATAACTACCATAAGTAGTGCTTGTGGGTTCAAAATGAGTCTCATCATCCTCTGGCATTCCATACTAGCGATGCGTCAATGGGGAATCAACACTAGAGTAAGTAGGTCTATCATGAAAGGTTCCTATCTCAGAAATCATAGGACCTAACTTAGTCAAGTTGGGTGAAGGATCATAGTTAGGAGTAAACTCCCCATCTTCCACATGAATGGGAGAAGGTGGTTCAGGAATACCTTCTATATGGTCTCCCATGGTGTGTGAATCAATGTGCGAAGTAGTCCACCTGGACTGTCTATTTCTCTCTCCCAAAGGAGGAGGAGATGTAGAAGGTGAAAGTCCTGCTAAATGATGAGAATGGCGAGGAGCCACACCTGAATCCATAATGACTCAAAAAATATAAAAGACTCTCTATCTACGCAAACCCTAGGCAAGCTATCATGCACAAAGCAATCACCAATAAAATATAAAGCCAAATGCAAGCAATCAAGGGTAGACTAAGTGAGCTCCCGAATGAAGCAGGTATGTCTCGCCTAGGAGAGGCTTGAGACTCCCATACACAACAAGCGGAGGTATGTAACCAATTATTGTGGCCCTCAACTTCAACGTGTAAAGTGACTGTGCTGTTTGACCCCAACCTGGCCAGGACACCTGCAGAATAACCCCTACAAAGTACCCCCTTGATATCCTAGGTAAGGACATTAAGGTCACCTCAGTATAATCAATGCTCAGGCGGACAGTCGTAGGTGGGATTGACCGTATGGGCAGGGTAGAAAAGCCCGAAACTCTCGAAAGAGCCCCCAGATATGAATACAATCCTGGAAATATCTCTAGTGCTACTCAGTTATGACTAGGGGTCATCCCAATAAATAACCACTCACACTGCCTCGTGCTTAACTCCCTTTTTAGGGGAGGATCCTGAGAAACACTGGTTATACCAAGGATTTCACACACTCACCAAGGAGAGAAATTCCTATGGATTGGGGTACCACAACAGACAGATTGACTCCAGAAATAAATCCTTTCCAATATGCAATAGAAATTAAATATCTAACACTAAAGGATTAGACCTTGTACCTTATTCCGGACAGTTGAAGTAGATCCCTGTTGATCTTTCCAACTTCAGCTTGAATTGATAGATTACTTCCTCAACAACAAGTAAACAATACAAGCATACTATATATATTGGTGTTAGATCTATTCTAGCATATATAATCAACAATGTATAAGCATTTGAAAACATTCATGGATAAAATATTCATTCAAACATACATAATTGGATAGGAAAATATATTTCTTTTAATATAAAATCAGAGATTACAATGGATACAACCTCTGTTGGCACGTCTGTGAATCAGAGAAACTGAATCCCCCACTTGGGCCTCTATCACCTCAATCCTCCATCTCTCGATAGCAAGCTCACAAGCAAAAGGAAAGCTTGGGAAGAACACAAAAGTGCTCCAAGGGACAAAGGAATGCAGACTCAAGCATAAGTTCCAGCAACAATGGACTGTAGTTTCTTTGCTCTCAATTCTCTCATATGCCTTCAATGTACCATAGAGTTCCTTATATAGCTTTTCAAAGGGGTAATGAAAGGTCGAATCTGAGTGATCTCAAGGCATAGGGAAGGCCAAGAGTCAAGTGAATCGGATCCATGTCAAGGAAAACTCCAAAAGGATTTGGATTATGCACACGTCTCGATGTACACGGTTTTAGGGGTCAAACCCACGTATACACGCGATTAGGCACTACTACATTTCGATCCAAAATCCGACGGCGCGTGGATTTCTCTTTTTAAACTTACCAAAAATCACAAGGATACATTTTTTTTTTGTAAATGTGGCCACAAGCGTTGGTGAAGCGACGACTATTCTCATAACCGTCGCTTAAGCGATTGCGCCTCCGTCACATATCCGACGCTTAGGTTCATTTCCTATAGTTATCTTTATTTGGTGTGCGAGGAAGTATAGAGTTTTCATATAAATAAAATAAGATATATTCAAGATGCAATTATGTGTGGTTTAGCAGTGCCCTTTCAAGGTGATCATGGCTAACATGTATGAGTGAGTACATGCTTGTGGGATAAGAATGCAAGGTTTGGGGATGGTTGTTAATTATTTAAAGAGAACTAACTCTAGTCACAATGCATCACATTTTGTTAAAAATATAGAGAACATTTTTAATCTTAGTTTTCTATTTGTAGTGTTGAAAAAAATCTATTTTTGTATACTTATCATATTATAGTCAGGATGTTTTTGGGAGCATGACCAATCTTATAAAGCATTTGAGTCATTTATCCAAAACTAGTAGGTTCCAAACTTCAAAGGAAAAATTAAAGTTACTTTTTTGGTAAAGACTTCTTCGATTTACATTTTCAATCTAACTATGGTTCTGATTTAATATTATACAATGCCCATGGTTTTGGGGCACTGGAGTTTTGTATCTTAATCAATGGTCTCTATATTTTGAGCTAAAATAGGAGATTCCATCATATGTTTTAGTGTGGGAGAGATTGCCCCATGTCTCTTTTAACAACTATGCATTAAGAGCCTTGAGGCAATATGCAATAAGTTAAGAAGAGTTGTTGATAGAGTTGATCCAAGACCGAAGTTCTTTAGTTGTGCTTGAATTCACATTGAAGTATAACTTGAAGAAGAGCTCCCATGAGAAATAGAGCTCCAAAATCAACAAATAGACCCTTGTGCAACCATTCCACTATGAACATATGCCATTATAGTGCAATAGTTTTCATGATTGTAGTCATTTCAACAAGAACTACCCAAAGAACCTACCCCCAACCTAGCAGAAAGAATAAGAGTTTCAAAAAGCATCCAGATCCTTGAATAGAGGGAGAAAAACATGGTACTCCCAAACCCATAAATGATACAAAATAAGACCTGTGTCAAAACCAATTTGTAACCTTAGAAACTATCCAAGCAAAGGAAGCCCTTAAATCAAGGAAAGAGCTCGACAATGAAGACATTTCAAAGTAGGGATTTCCCTTGGTTGTGAGTATTTTTTCCTTGTGACATATTTTCTTGCCATACATCAAATAATATTCCATATTGCATCATCAAAATTCCTTGAATGAAAATCATTATGAATAGGGTGACCATGCTACATAATGACTTCTCTCTTTACAAAATTAGGCATAATAGTATTGATATGAAATTACTAGGTGAGAATCAGTGTAAGAAGGATTGATTCAACGCATTGTTACTTCTTTAATTTTTCAAAATCCCATTGTTGAATATCATATCAAAATAAGGTTAGTTTCTTATTATTGCCACAAAAGGTTAACTAAGAGGCTAGACAATTTATGAGGTTATATGCCTCTTAGGAAAACACATGGTTATTAGTACATGGTCCCATCCCACACATGATGATATAATATTCGTTGATGGTATAAAATGCATTGCATCCAACCGCAGGATTATTTTGGGTTTTTGCTTATATTGTTAAATCGGCATGACGAGAAGCTCTGGGTGCAGCAGAGAAGTGCTATCTGTGAGATTTAGAATGGGAATGGGAGGGGTTTCTGCCCTTTGTCTGCAGAGGAGGGTTGGGATTTCAGATGGTGGGAAGCATTCTTCAAGGGGTTACATAGGCATCACTATGTAGGATTCATTCAAGGGGGGCCCGGATATAAAGCACCGGTGCTGGATCTTATCAGAGAGGGTTTTTCGTCCTGTTATGTTCAGTCTGCTGGCTGTTTTCATTGTGTCCCTATTATTGGTACATGGCACCGGGGTTTTTTTGTTAAGGGCCAACAATCTAGGAAAGCAGTGTTTTGAGACCTCAATTACAGACAAGGACAGTCTGAAGAGGTTTAGGATTGCGATGGTGACTTGCTCGGATGAGTCTGGGACCATTCCTGCAAGGTCCTTTCAGGGGCTTATGAAATTGGTCGAGCCCAACAAAAGAAGCTATGCTGACAGACATCGGTATAATTTTATTGATGAGAGCAATATTGTTGATAAGAACAGGCCCCCCAGTTGGAGTAAGATCCTGGAAGTCAGAAAGAATATGCCCAAGTATGATTGGATCTTCTGGAATGATGCGGTATGCCTTGCTCCATACAATGACCCCTCTCTCCAATATAAGGGATCATTTATCTATATAAGCAAATAGTAGGTCGTAACTGGTTCTACATGATCTTTTGAAATTGTTATTTTTTGGGTTTTTGGGTAATTCTTCCATTTCTTAGGAGTTTACATGCTCATCATGTTTGGTCTATTCAGGTTTTTTATTTATAATAGTTTTGGTAAATTGGATCATAACCCTTTCCCTATCTATTCCAAAAGGAAATGAAATGAGTAGGAGTAGGAATAGGAAAAAGTAAATATGAGTAGGAGTAGATCCTTTTAATGTTATGGGCCAAATATTTCTACAACCAAATTACATCGAGTAATGGAAATTTTGTTGATTGCATTTAGTAATACACTTCTCTTTTTCTGTTCTTGAAGGTGGAGCTATCCAACCCAAATGCAGAGCTGCGACTACTTGAGGTCTTTTACAACAAAATTTACAAGGTCAGACTTGGGGGCTTCTTTTTTTAACTCTGCAATCTGTGTTTGATTCTTACAAGGCCCACTTTAATCATTTGTATGAGATATGTGGTTGACCTGTGCAGATTTTTCCTATAAATGAAAAGATTGAGAACGTAAATGACCAGTATTATTTGTTATTCATAGTTGAAGATGAGTGGGAAATAGGCTTGTTCCTAGTTGCATTCTAAAGTTGTCTTGTCTACAGGTCCATATATGGATTTCAAAATGTTGAATTACATCAAGGAATAACACATAACACTCCTTTTCACCTGGAAAGAATTGACCAGAGATGTTTTGCAGTATCCTACACAATGTCCAATCACAATTGTAATGCTGTAAACTTCACTTTTTAAACATGACAACAAGGAAAATCCCATTGGAAAATACCCATATTGGTGCAAGTTTTGCACATGGATTTCTTGGTACAAACATGGTATTGTTAGCATAGAATCCTCTTGCAGTGAGAAGCTGGTTCTTGGTACAAACATGGTATTGTTAGCATAGAATCCTATTATTTCCGAATAGAAGCTGGTTCTTGAAATGGAACAATCCAATAGGCATGCCATGTATAGAGGAGCACAAAAAAAAATCAATATCATTTGCAGAAAGAACTTACAAGATAACATATATATATCATGGAAGCTAGAAGATGCCACTAGCAGAAAATAATCTCCTAACAGTCGAGCCTGATGCCTCAGATGAGCCTGCTTTCCACATTTATCAGTATTATAACCCAACCTTTGTTTGCATGCCTAGTTGGATGGGTAACACTGCAACCACTCACAATATTTTGATCTTTGAATACTACCTGCTGGAAGGGAAGAGAAAATATCTCATGATCATTCTGTTTAGTTCTCGAGTTTAGATCATTTTACAATGCATGCAAAAACACATCTTTTATAACTGGCAGAATGCCCCAAACAAAGTATGTGTGACGAATGTTCATGGTCACAGGCTAGACAAGTCAGATCCATTGTTCCGCAACTGATTAGCATGCCACTGGACAAAGGCAGAGCTTAAATATACCATCACCACAGATCTGTAAACAAACCAGGCATCAACTCCATTGTTGCATTCATTTGGAGAATTTGTTAAAAATTTGCATGGCACAGTACAAGCAAGCAGCTACTAAGCTGTAGCTTAAATAGGCAAATTAGTATGAATTAGAGAATAAGACCTTTTATAGTTTTTCCTCGCAATAACATTCTGTCTCTTAACACATTTCCCTCAGTTTGAAATCAATGGAGGAACTCTTGAAGAATTTTACTAAAAGGATAACAGCATTCTGAGGACTCTAACAGGACACTATCTGGCAGAAATAAAACACTAGTAGCCTAGCTAGAGGTATCTGTTGCAACTTGCAAGAGAGAATCCTCTCAATTCAAAACTGCATCTGTCCTTTGATGTTAGCATTGTAGTTAAATAGCCTACCACATAAATAATACCCCGGTTACTTGTAATTCACTTCTCATCATTAACATTTCCAAATGTGACAGCTTTGGACAATGATTATGAACCTGTTTTCAAAATGGATGGATCTACTGTCGATTTAAAGGGCTGTTCCTGGTTGACCCATACTCACCATTTTGAAGGACAGACCCAGAAGCACCAATCCCTTGAGAAGTAGTGGATGGCACACTAGTGCTTGCTGTAAAATTTGCAGGTGTGGAAGGCCTTAAAATGTTGCTCTGAGATATCACAGTTCCATCAAAAACTATACTTCGAGGAGAACTTCCTGTGTTGGTACCTAAGGTTAAAGTTGAAGGTAACCCGCTCATTGCAAAGCCAAAAGGTGTTGAAAATGTTTGATGCTGTTGTAGATGTGTCACATTCTTCTGCTGCATATTCTCAAACTGCTGATTTTGAGATGATGCTTGCCCATATTGTGGACTTTGCTGTCTAAGGAGTAACTATTAAAGACATGAGCACATTATCAAGGAGAGTTGAATTTGATTTCTTACAGCTAGCTCCTAGATTCCCCAATAGCTCTTCCTGCTTTGACTTGTCATAACTTGCTTGAAGCAGCAAATTTAGTGAAAACAGTGCATCATCTTCGCATTCTTTTCCATCAAGAACAAAAAGCACAGCTTTTCGCAGTGCCCCAACATGCATGCTCAAAAGGGATGTCAATATTTTCAGAAAAACGCTTGATTTCCCATCCTTCAATACACAAAAAACTAACTGCTCACAAAGTGTGAGTAATGAAGTATCTTTAGATGTTTTCTCTATCCAAAATGTGTCCTCTATTGAAACTGGGATCTTTCTCAGAGACACTTTCCACAGACCTGCCTGGAGCAATGATAAAATTAAAGACAGCCATGCACTATGCCTTAAGAATAACCAACCCCTTTCCTTCACACTATGCTCTTTGTATAATGTTTGAAGTTGAGAGAGTATATCTAGAATGATATTTTCCAGCTGTGATAGCTCCCTTGTATGGCCAAAATGAACATTATGGCGCAGAATTCTGCTAAAACTTATGAAGTATTCAATTTCAAGCAACTTGTCTTTGCCCAATTCAGGACTCCATGGCAAAGCACCAGCTTCCTTAACATCAATATCTGATAGAGTGATCCAGCCAAGTACAAAAAAATATCTTTCAAGTATAAGCTCATGCACTTGGGAAGCTTCCGTATTCTGCCACACTTCCAAAATGTGACAAACAACAGAATAGAGATCAGACCAATTTAAACCCAGATCTTGAAGAACTTTGTGTTCTATAATACCCCAGTTATGAACCCCACTAACGTCAATTAGTTGCTGAAAGAGATCAGCCATTCCATGCTCTTCTGTGACTCCCTCATTCACATTTATAACACTTTGTACCACATGACATACCCATGATTCTAAATAGCCTGTTCCTGTGGGAAGCTGAAAAGTTCCTCCTTGTGTAATCTGTATTAACTTATTTCTTATATTGAACATCAACCAGGATGGGAAGGTTGTAGAGTGGAGAATCATGTGCCGAAGAATCAACATCAGTCTTGAAATTAGCAAAGACCAGCAAACCAATTGTGTGCTGTTAAGTTCCACTGGAGGACAACTTACATTGCCGAGGGTAGAAAAAATATTCTCTGCCATTTTGATTTTTTCAAATGCATTTGAAGAATGAAAAGCCATGAGAAGAACTTCCAAATGAAATAGGGATGGAAGACTTGCACAAACTTCTTGGATATTTAAGCACCCTGAATATGTAGCTTTCACTTTCTCAACAATAAAACTAGCGTAGCCTTTGAAGATTTTGAGTCTTAAGGAGTCATCTCCCAAACTAGACCCTATGGATGTCCTTATAATAAGAATGCAAGATACAAGAACAAGAGCATCATTAGTATAAGCAAACCTCCCATCCTCTACCTTCAGAACTTGATTTACTAGGTGTTCTTCAAGTTTGATGGATAAAACTGTTTTTTCAGGAGTGCTTTGCACTCCTCCTAAGAAGCCAATGGGGCTTTCTTTTTCTATTTTGAGGGCTACATGTAGCTCTCCCACCATACTAATGCATGGGTAGTATTTTTCAGCATAGGAAAGTATGATTTTTTCTTGTCTTTGTATCCTTGGATACTGAAATATCAAATATACCTCTATTTTCTTGAACGAATCATTGATCTTTTCAGCACCAATGTGTCCATCATAGGTTGGTATATTGATCTTGGCTTCTACTTTGAATGGTGAAATAGAAGGTTAAGAAGAAGCCATGCCATTAATGGAGGTCTCATGCCTCTTACCTTTGGTGTCCTCCTGGTCAGGATTCTCTTCTTCATTCCTGGAGGCTGCAACAGTTCCTCTTTCTTGGCCATTGTCTTCATGAGACAGGTCATCATCTCTCTTGGGTCTTAGCACAACAATACTTCACTCCAACAAGGAAACCTGACCTCTGGGTCCTCTTGGCATTTCCTTACATGGGGAGACCCTTCATTTTTTGCTATTCGTGTCTTCCAACTTTTTCTGAAGTGGTTCTATGCTCTTTTCATACCCACTCCTGGATTTACTATACAGGATTTATTTCCAAGTAATTTTGAACGTGGCCTTGATACCAAATTGATCTGAAATTACAGAGATTGAATTTTGGTGATCACTTCATATTTGATCTCTCTTGGATATAGGTGGTCTATCATTTCATCTCAATTGAAAGACAAAACAAGCAGACAGTGTAGGAGAAGGTGAAAATAGTGATTCTTACTCAAATGCAGCTTTGGAGATAAATTCCGATTAGGCTAGTTAGCATTGGTCTTTAATTAAGAATCGAGGCGTTGATCGCTTGAGTGATATGCTGGTGCATTACAATCAGGTCTGAGAAAATTTGATAGGCTTTCATCAATCTAAAGATGAAATGTTATACATCTCGAGATTGTAGGGATTTTTTGTCATTCTTCGACTTAATAGTATGAGTCAAACTTTGTGGTGTTCACTGGTTTTAGTGGCTCATATCTTGCTTCACTTGATCTCACTGTTAAGATATTAATGTGGTTTTTGGGCAGATTTCTGATATCTTGTATTATGAAGTACTGGATATACCACTTTTAGAGATCTAAGGATTGAAATCTTTAAAGGTTACATTTCACCATGCAATGAAAGACGAGGTGAAAATAGTTTGACTCTCAACCAAATTTAATGTAGATCCTTTTAATGTATTCTCTTGGGATATATCAATGGTTGTAAATCATGCCATGATAGTAGATCCCTGTTCACATTGGTAGTCAATCTGGTTCTCAAGTCAGTGTCCCATGATCAGCTAGCCCGAGTAGTAAAATAAAATAAAAAATGGCATATAATTGAACATGATGACGGAAATTTTTAAAGTTGGACGCAGTATGGGACCATGGGTGCAGTTTCAGGCACCTTGAAGGAAAATATGGAAGTCTAATCATTTGTGATAAGTTGATAACTTTGGCATGTTTTGAAGGGTGTATAGAAATTGGAATGGCCATTAACAAATAAGCCTCAACATCAGCACCTCACTTTTTTTATGTCATTCAACATTGAAGCTCTTTCTTGTGGCATTTGCTTAAAGTGACAAGATAACTTCTCACCTTGCAGGCTACACTGTTTTGACAATCAATATGCTTCATCCTTTCAATGAGACTTTAGAACTGCTCCAACACAGTGAAATCTTGCAGCTGTGCTTGTGTATATGTTAAGTTTTTCCCAATCTCAGCTTCCGAACAGAAAAAAAATTATGGTGTATTTGATGATGATTGTGAATAAAGTTAAAGAGTGCATAATTATTGTTGATATGATCTCAACCCCGCGAAAGATGATGTGAAGTCTTAGAACAACTTAGAAACTCTAATGAGAAAGAGCTTGTAGAATATGTTTATTTTAGAGCCTTTCACAAAATGCAAGGGCTATTTGAGGTTTGAAGATATAAAGAACCTGCTATTCGAGGACACTGTTTCGTGATACTTTGTGGGAAACTTGTATCATAATTAGGCTATTGGAAAGTAATTTTACAAGTTAATGGTTTGTATTTGATAATGTTGGGAACAGTTTAGTGTATTATAGTCTAGTAAATGAACTATAAGGATAAGAAGAGAACGGATGAAATTGGGTAGTTTAGTGAATGGAATGACAAACAGTATTTAAGGGTTGTGGAATTGATGGTCTTACTGAAGGTCATGGAAGCCCTTTAGTGGGCTTGGTTACACCCATTAGTAGATTTATCCTTGTTGTTTGCTAAGAGTTGTACCTGTGGAATGATTTGCTCATGGTACAAATAGCTAGATCTATCTATTTTGTTTATAGGAGTCCGCTCCATCAATTGCTCGTCTTATCTATTATTCTATTTATTATCTAGAACATGTTGGTATCCTTTTAATTTATGGTTTTTATGCAAAATGTTTATGAGCACTTCAGGATTCATGCTGTAATTTATTTGGTGCTATGCCTTCATTTGTTTGTTATGTATTGCAGATTAGACAGTTAAATGAATGCTCATCTTGAATAGTTTTCATTGTTTTCCTTTTGTGCTCAAGCTTATTGATTTTTTTATATCTTCCTTATAGAGGTTGCTTCAGAAATTATGATGTGTTTTCTTATGTATTCACCTTGTTGATGTGCAAATACCTCAGTCACTAACTGTTCCATTGTTCCTTATTTTGTCAGTTGCAATAACTTATATGTTCTGATAGAATTTTCATTTCTCAGGGATCATCGACTTGTGAATTGGGATTGTATCCTAAGAATGGCCATCTCTGATATTGAAGTAGGCAACTTATAAACACCTTTTTTTTTTCTGTGCTATTGTAATTTTTTTGCTATCTTATGTAGTTTCTAGGACATATTTCAAAGCTTCATGCATGTAAGCATTAAATCTAATTAGGTGTTTGACATTTTATTTTCTTGTTGTACAAGTAGACTATATTGAGATCAAAGCACGAACGCTACTCAAAGTGCCTGGGTATAAATACCCAGTGGATTTTGGTGTTCTAACATCTTTTGCTTATCCTCTACAGAATCCTTTAGAGAAGGATATGGGGGAGACTATTGTGGCAACAAAAAGGCCTGAAACAATGCTAGGGGACACTGCAATTGCAGTTCACCTTGAAGATCAGAGGTATATGCATTTGCACAATAAGTTTTCCGTTCACCCTTTCAACGGAAGAAAAATTCCTATCATCTGTGATGCAGAGCTTGTTGATCCAAAATTTGGAACTGGTGCTGTTAAGGTAATGCACTATGATTTTACGGCTATGGATGGTTGTTCCTCAAGGGTAAAGTCTTGTCTTTGTTTTCCTGTGTTTTCTTTCCCAGTCGTTGTTCGCAGCATAATTTTGATTTTTCCAATAGAAGTTTCCATTATTGTTTTCTTTCCATTTAGCTAAGCCACGGTATGCAATTGAAAGGCCCAATTATAACTTTATATTGCCTTTGATATCTTTTGCAGATAACTCCAGCTCATGATCCAAATGATTTTCTTGTGGGGAAGCGCCACAATTTAGAATTCATTAACATATTTAGTGATGATGGTATGATTAATAGCAATGGAGGAAGGGAGTTTGAAGGATTGAAGTGCTTTGATGCTCGAGTTGCTGTGATTGAAGCTTTGAAAAGCAAGGTCAGTTTCACAATTTCTTGTCAAAATAAATGAATAGGGTTTTTACAGAGGTGTTGAAAAATTAAAGTTTTGGTTCTTGAATAAAGAGACTTTGTAACCACTGGTACTGATGCTTATGTTTTCTATCTACAGGGCCTTTACAGAGGTGCTGAAAATAATAAGATGCGCCTTGGCACATGTTCTTGAAGTGATGATATTGTAGAACCTATGGTAAAGACACAATGGTTCGTCAACTACAATGATATGGGAAGACAAGTCTGTGAAGTAGTGGAGGATGGAAGACTTGAGATTATTCTTGGCATTTGTATTTAAAAAAAAAAAAAACACTTATAGTCGTCGCTTAAGCGACGTCCTGTAAATGATTTTTTTTTTTTAAATTCCATACTGTCGCTTAACCGATGCTTAAGCGACGGCCTGTAGGTGATTTTTTTTTTAAAGTTCGATACCGTCGCTTACCCGACGTTTAAGTTTTCATAATCCGTCGGATAGCCATTGCTTAAGCGATGCGTGTTTAAAGTTTAATATGAATTAGATGTCGGATAACCGACGATTTACATTTAACCGACGGTAAACTGAGCTGTCGCTTAACCAACGGATTGGAAAGATGTCGGATGACCGACGAAAATCCACCGACGCTTAAAAAAAATCATAGTGTCGTACATGCGATAGGGAAGTGTCAAAAATCTGACAATATGGCCGTCGGATTTTTGGTCGAAATGTAGTAGTGAGGGGTTTAAAAGTCGCGTGTACTAATTTTCACATGTTTTTAGGGATGGTCAAGGAAACATCAAAGGACAAAAAATGGTCCAAGGGGTCTAAGGAGTCTGCAGAGGGATAGGGGAAGGCCATACAAGTGTGATTCACCTGGAGTGGTAAAATCAGCTATAACAAGGATGTAGTATCCAAAATTTCTTCTAATCTGCTATCTATTTGTAAAATCTTACATCTTTCTTCCTTAATGCACATTTGTAAATGGTGGATCTTCCTTCTCCGAGTTAGAACATGTTATTTTTGTTATATTTTTAACATTAAGCTAGCATTATTAGGATCTTTTAACTGAGAGAATAAAAAGCACATCAATCAAACACAAGAGACCATGGACACGGTGTTTTTCCTTAGGGAAACCATAAATGGAGAAAACCCCGCAACTTCCTCAGAGATAGAATCAGCACCAAATAGAAAATCCCAAAATAATAAGATGATATCCCAACAACAGTAACCTTCTTTCTATCTAGCCCCAGTGTCTTCTCCTTCCTCAACTATGTGCTACACTTGAGTGTGTATAAGATGTGTGTTAAATAGAGAGGTCACCTCTCTATTTATACTAATTCTCGGCATGACGAAAACCCTACTAGAGCCGACTTCACTAGGTGAGTCTAATAACCCTAGTGCCCTGAAATTGCGGGGACTTTAATCCTTAGTCAATAGGAGGGTTACCCACAATGACTTGACATGACTTGTTTACATTATAGATCCTCCCGATCGGAACATCGAGGCATGACATCATGAATCAATTACATTACATACACATCCTGGAATAAACATTGGGGTACAAGACATAAGATACATAGATGAATACATTTCAAAGTTACAAATAGATCAACACTCCCCCTTAACTAGGAATGTATTATTTCGACACAATTTTTAGCACTGGTCTTCTTCTCTATAACAACTGAGTTATCTCGTTACCTTCATCTTCAATTCTTCTTCATATTTGAGTCTTCAAGTCATCTTCTACTTCAAGTCTTCTTCATCACGGGATCTGCATCATCACGACTACTGGATCATCATCACATCTGGATCATCACTTGATCTGGATCGTCATCAAGTCCGGATCATCATCACATCTGGATCATCACTTGATCTGAATCGTCATCAAGTCTAGATCATCATCACATCTGCATCATCACTTGATCTGGATCATCATTAAGTCTGGATCATCATCTCATGCTATCTCAGAATGGTGCTATCTCGATTCTTCTCATCATAGGAAGTTCTATAGAGTCAATCCTGTAGGCCTACCCTTCATGTAGGTCTTCATTAGCGCTTATATCTGACACTTAAGTTAGAAAGGCACACCCAGCTCTTACATCTAACCTCATCTTGTCAGAAAGGCACGCCCAACACTCACATTTGACCTCATCTTATTAGAAAGGCCCAGCACTCACATCTAACCATGTGTAAACACATCGCGCCAGAATGGCTCTGCACTTATATCCAACCATGTGCAAGCACATCGCATCAGAAAGGCTCTGCACTTACATCTGACCCCATCTTGTCAGAAAGGCATAGCACTCACATCTGACCATGTGTAAACACATCGTGCCAGAATTACTCAGCACTTATATCTAACCTCATCTTGTCAGAAAGGCTCTGCACTTACATTCGACCATGTGTAAACACATTGCATCAAAAGGGCATGCAATCACATATGATCATGTAGGAACCAATCCTACAGTCCTATCAGAATGGCCCCCAGTCCCAGACTGAGCTACTTGGTAACTGACCAGGTGCCTCCATTCTCCCAGAGAATGGAAGATGCCCTTACATCTGACCTACTCGTTAGAATGGCCAACACTCACATTTGACATGGGAGGAATCTAATCCTTTAACCATGACAGAATGGTTCAGCCCTTACATCTAATCAAGTGGGAACACATCCCTCTATCACATTAGAATGGCTGTCAATCCTAGACTTAGTTTTCCTGGTAATTGATCAGGCACTTCCATTCCAAGAATGGCAATAGCCCTTATATATGATCATGTAGGAACAATCCTACAGTCATATCAGAATGGCTTATCACTCATATCTGACATGGAAGGAACCTAAATCCTCTCACCATGATAGAATGGCTCAGCCCTTACATCTGACCATGGAAGGAACTTAATCCTCTCCCATGTCAGAATGGCTCACGGACTCATCAGTTCCCTTTGGAGGGAACCTCGATCTGGAGAACACCAAGCTTCTCCGTGAAGTACTCAAACTTCACCCTATCCAATGGCTTCATGAACACATTAGCTATCTGATCATCCATCACAACATATTGGAGCTTCACTGCTCCCCTCTGCACCATATCCCTTATATAGTGATACTTGATCTCGATATGCTTCGACTTGTCATGGAACACTGGGTTCTTCGATAACTTCACACAACTCTAGTTGTCACAATATATACAAGTAGCATCCAACTGGAGATCAAATAAATTAGACAGTAGCTTCCTTAGCCATACTACCTCACAACTAGCTGAACAAACTACAACATACTCTGCTTCAGCTGTACTCAGTGCCACACAGGATTGCTTCCTGCTAAACCAAGAGATCACACCTGATCCCATACTGAAGCAACACCCTGAAGTGCTCTTCCTATCGATGGCACAGCCTGCCCAATCTGAATCAACATAACCCTCCAGGTTAATCTTCTGATTTGACTCATACTTGAGCCCATAATCAACTGTACCCCTCAGGTACCTCAGAATATGCTTTGCAGCAATCAAGTGAACATTTCTCGGATCTATCAAGAACTGGCTCAAGGTGTTCACATCAAAGCAAATGTCTGGTCTTGTGTTTGTCAAGTACATCAAGGACCCAATCATCTGACAATACATCATACCAACAACCAAATTTGATGAAGCATCGCTCAATAGCTTCAGGTTCGATGCCATAGGTGTGGCCATGGCTTTGCAATCCATCATCCCAAACCTTGTCAGGATCTCTACCGCATAATTCCCTTGTCCAAGGGAGATTCCATTTACACTCTGCCACACCTCCATGCCTAGAAAATAATGCAGCATACCCAAGTCCTTCATTTCAAATTCGGCAGAAATATTTCTCTTCATATCAGCAATCAACCCATCCATACTTGTTACAAACAGATCATCTACATATAGTAGAAGCATCACTGGGTTGCCATCTTCAACCTTGTAGAAAAGGTTGGAATTTTCTTTACTCTTGGTAAAGCCCAAACTGGATAGAACGCTGTCAATTCTGTCGTACCATGTCCTGGGTGCATGTTTCAAACCATACAGGGATTTATTCAATCCGCACACATGAGACTCCCTGTCATGTGTCTCAAAACCGAGTGGTTGTTCTACATACACTTCCTCTTCCACTACACCATTCAAGAAGGCAGTCTTGACATCCATTTGGTGTATCTTCCATTTCATCACTATAGCCAGAGCATATACTGATCTGATGGAAGTGTATTTGGCTATAGGTGCAAAGGTTTCTTCATAATCTATTCCTTCCTTTTGTGAGAAACCACGAGCCACAAATCTTGCCTTATATTTTTCAATGCTACCATTTGCAGCATGCTTGATCTTGTAGATCCATTTGGAAGTTACAACTAACTTCCCTTTTGGTCTTGGGACAACATCCCAAACATCATTCTTCATGATCAACTGATACTCTTTGATCATAGCATCCTTCCATTCTTTCCGTTCTGCTGCTTCTTCATAACTGAAAGGTTATTTATCAATGAAATCACATAGTAATGCTACATACCCAGAGGAGGATCTGGTCCTCTTTCTTTCTCTATGATTCTCTTCCAGAGTCCCATATATTTCTGCACCTTGGATAATTTCACGTACCCAAGCAGGTTTCCTCTTATGAGGATTCTTCTCCAGAGGTGGATCTACAGGTCTTTGTGGTTCTTGAAATTCTCGATCTTCTTCTTGAGTTTCTTCATTCATGGTTGTATCATGAATTATGTGTGCTTTTCATTAGAGGAAATTTGGGGTCTAAAATGGGCCTTATAAGAAAACGTGCCAACAATAAATTTTGTGAGTTGGAATTCAAGAACCAATACAATTTCAATAAAATGAGTCAACCATAATGGTTGAATTTACATATTTGTCATAAAAGAAAACTACATTTTTTGTTCATATTTTCGACATATCTCCCTATGTTTTTACTCAAATTTTAGGCAAGAGAGCTCATTGAATGTGGAATTTAATTATATATGCAACAAGCACCCACACTGCATACTTTTGATGGACCCCTCTACCCCAAAAATAAGAAATACCTAAAAAAATGTGATGATGATGTCATCATCACATTTTTCAGGTATTTCTTATTTTTGAGGCAGTGGGGTCTGTCAAAAGTATGTAGTGTGGGTACTCGTTGGATGCGAAATTAAATTACGCATCCAATGAGCTCTCCCTCCTGAAATTTGAGTAAACACATAGGGAGATATGTTGAAAATACGAATAAAAAAGTAGTTTTTTTCATTCTTCCTCCAAAATTAATAACTATTATTTTATTATTTTAAATAATATTATATCATTTTCCTTAGGAGGCCCATTTTAGACCTCAAATTTCCTCTAATGGCTTCTTCAGGTTCTTCAGCAGGACTCTTTCTAGATTTGTTGTAAGTCGTGTCTTCATCAAATTTCACATCCCTGCTGATGTCAATCTTCTTATATCCTGGCAAATATATTCTGTAAGCCTTCGAGCTTTCAGAGTATCCCACAAATATACCCTTCTTTCCTGAAGGATATAATTTTGTTCTCTTTTCTTTTGGAATGTGTATGTACACAGGACATCCGAATATTCTGAGATGGATGACTTTTGGTTTCTTGCCGGAGAAGACTTCTTCAGGAGTCTTGTTCTTGAGTACTCTATGTGGAGTATGGTTCTGTACATACACCGTTGTTCTGGCAGCTTCTGCCCAAAGATGCATAGGAATATCTTGATCATGAAGCATTGCTCTTGTAGCTTCCATGATAGTTCTATTCTTCCTTTCTGCAATCCCATTCTGTTGTGGATTATAAGGAGTGGAAAACTCCCTCTTAATCCCTGATTCTTTACATAGCTCTTTTAATTCATTTGAAGTGAATTCTCCACCATTATCTGATCAAAAGGTATTTATCTTCTTTTCAGTGTGATTTTATATCAAGGCTTTGAATTCTTGGAACTTGCTGAATACTTCGCCTTTGTTCTTCATGAAGTAGATCCATGTCTTCCTAGAAAAGTCATCAATAAAGAAACATAGTATACATACCTTCTTAGTGAGCTTGATGGCATAGGACCACATACATCAGATTCGATGATTTCCAAGATTCCTTTTGTTTTGCTTTCGCTACTTGGAAATGTCTTCTTTGTGTTCTTTCCTTTCGTACATCCTTTGCAGACCCCATCATGTTTTGCTTGTATTTATGGAAGACCTTCAACAGCTTTGCTTGTAAGAGGTAGTGCTCTGTAATGCACATGTGCAAGCCTTCTATGCCAAGGTTCATTTGGCTCTACTATGTCATGGACTAAGGATTGTTCTGGATGGCCCTTCAATTTGTACAAACCTCCTTCTTGTTCCCCAATCACTATTGCATCATCAATATTCTTTTCTTTTGGCCACATGATGACTTGACTATCTATGAATGCAACCCTCATTCCTTTTGCATTTAATGCAGATATGGAGAGAAGGTTCTTCTTGAGTCCTGGTATAAACAATACTTCCTTCATTGTCATATAATTTCCAGAGTCTAGCTTATAGGAGGATTCCCCACTACCTTTTATTGGATACTGGTAGTCATCTCCTAGTTCCACCTTGTGAGGTGAGTCATGTTCTGAAAGTTTCACAAAGGATTCCATGAATCCAGTCATATGTTTGGAAGCCCCACTATCTATAAGCCAATCATTGCTTGCATGAGTAATGTTTCCCATGAGAGCAGAGATCAAAACATATTCTTCCTCTCTTGAAGAATCTTCACTTTCATATCTGGTTCTCTTTGATGAAGGTTCATCATCCTCTATAGCATGAGCATGATGTCTTTTCTTATTTCCCTTTTTCTTGTGAGAGCTACTTGTTGATGTATATGTAACTTCGGAATGTTTTCTTCTATGTATCTTATGTATTGTAACCCGATGTTTATTTTAGGATGTTTCTATTATGTATTTGAGTCATGTTGTCATGCCCCGATGTTCTGATTGGGAGGATTAATAATGTAAACAAGTCTTGTCAAGTCATTGTGTAAGTCTCCACAGTTTCGGGGCACTTGAGTTATTATACACTAATTAAGGTGTAGGCTTGAGTAAGTAATTGTTAGTTGGGCCGACATGATTAAGTGCACTTCAAGTGAATGGAAGAATATAAATAGAGAGTGAGAGTCTCTCTATTTATCACTTGTACATCACATCACTTACTCTCTCAAGTGTGGCGCACTAGTGAAGAAGGAAATATACTGGGACTAGAAGACTACTGCTGTCGGGAGTGCATCTTACTGTTTTGGGGTCTTACATCTTGTGGTGATTCTATCTTTGAGGAAGTTGTGGGGTTTTCTCCATTTATGGTTTCCCCGATCAAAACTCTTTGTGTCTCTTGTCTCTTGTGATGTGCTTATGTTTTATTGCTGTGCTTGTTATTCTCTCAGTGAAAAGATCCTAACATAATGCTAGCTTAAATGTTAAAAAACTAACATGGTATCAGAGCTAACCTGAGAAGAAGACATTGTACAGCTACAGAAGCTAAGGATTCTTACTTTTTGGGTCTTTCTCCACAATTTATCAGCACAAGTATGCTAGGATGACTCTCCATTGAAGGGTGCATCTTTCTGTCGAAGCGGAATTCTATTATGAGCATTTTCAGTTTTCGATGTGGAAATTAGGGATTTCTCAAGAAGAGGAATTTTTGAGTGATACCAGCATAGGATTTTTCTCCTTATCAAAACCGAAGTTTATAGACCTGGATCAACAAATTTGGTTGGGTGAAACTCCGGGAAAGTCAAACCCTAGTTTGACCCCGAGCTAGAGAAACCCTAAATACTAAAATTGCTAAGTTTTGGTACAGTCGCTGTATTCTAATATTGGTGAAGTTTCAGGAGCATAAAATTGCAGGGTCGGAAGCTAAAATCATGAGGAATCCTGTGTCCAAAAATCAGACTCAGATTCGTTGTATTCCAGGAGATATGATCTCTCCCAATTAGGGTTCCAGCCTCTTCCAAAATTCATCCCTAAACAGGACATCTAGGGAGATCTACAATATCTTGGGATAAAAAGGTCCAAATGGAATTTATGAAGATGTTCTAGAAAGGGAACAGACTTTAATTTTAGTGTTCTAAATATCAGACTCAGAAGATGAACTAGTGACACGTGGCATGCCGTACAACTTCGCTGTTCTGAACAGTCCTGTAACAGGTCACCTTGGGAAAAGGATCATAAATCCCAAATGGTGAAACCAATTCTGATGAAACATATGGTGTTAGATCAGGGACATGTGAATTTACCTCAGTAAAAAATTTCAGATACAGAGGATCCTTAATTTCGGAGATATCATAGAAACAGTAACAGGCATTTCTGCAGAAGAAATTGGACATCTAGGGCTTCCTGTTCCGGGAGCTTCCCTCCACTGTTTTCAGAAAATGAGTACATTGGACAGCTCCATTTGAAGAGATCTATCTGTTTGTCCAATCATATCTGAAATATTCCCAGTTTTGAAAATTAGGGTTTCTGTGACAAACCCTAGATCAGCCAGCTCCGGAACCAAGACGGACACCTCAAATCGGTAAGATCTAATCCTTTGCTATTTTCATTTGAGGTTCTCATTTCAAAGTGATCTATCACAACAGCTTGATGATAAGCTAGGTGAAGTTGACAAATTCCAAGCATAGAAGTATTTGATCTCTCTGAAGAAAATGGATTTGACACCTACATGAGTATAGAGGTTCCAGTTTCAGAGGGAGACAAAGTTAGAAGCCTTTCACAAGAAGAACTTGGTCAAGGCTATTTCAAGATATTTGAAGGGAAGAACAAAAATCAGAATATGACCTAAAGCAGAAGTGAAGAATGTAGAAATGGTGGTGGCCACCTTGAATGGCCTCCCAGGATCATGGGATTCATTCATGCGAGGAAGTGTGCCAGAAGGAAGTGATTACTTTCAACAGACTTTGGGAAGAAGAAGAAGCTTGAATCATAAGAAGAGAAGAGAAGATGGGAGCAATTGAAGATCAAGATCTCGCCATCCAAAGAATATCCCTCAATCGATGGGGATTATGAAGATCTCAACTCTTGAAGAACTTCTTATCCACCTTAGCATTTGGATAAGAAACGATGCTATCATGAACGAAGAAGATGATAAAGCTGAAGGCTCAAGAAGGAGTATAACCATGAATCAAATAAAGATAAGTATTCAATTGTCATATTGTTTTGTTATGCATTCAATTGATGTATCATGCATGTTAGGATGTTTGCATTAACGACATTATACTATTAATATGCATGTGATGGGTAAGTAGCTCATGGTTCTATACAAATTCTCCATTGCTACTTATCTAGAATGAAACCTCTTTGCTGACATATTGGATTAGTGCACAATCTCAATGTTGTCCTGGTAGAGATGGAAGGCATCTAGAAAGTTTCAGTGAGATATGGATAAATGTTGTATTGGCTAAAGTAGTTGCATGATCATATATTTATGCATAAGTGTTTTCCAGTATAAATATTCCTTATGAAATGTTTCTAACCATACAATTGCATTTGACTTGTAGGAAAGACCGCATACATAATCGCCTACAAGCAAAGAAGAATGAAGACTTGTTATTAAGAGCAAGTGATGACATTTAAAAATAAAGAATAATATGACGAGTGCAGTGACATCATTGATGCAGAACCTTCCAGCCACCAAGAAGAAAGGGAAGACCAGTTCAAAAGAATGATGTCAGGGCGCAGTATTGAGACCTGAAGAGAAGTTCATAGTTCCATCATGCAGTAGATGGAAACATCGTGGGATACAAAGCAATATTCGTAGCATGAGGCTTCTCACGAAAGGAAGGCCTAGACTACGAAGAGACATTTACAGCCAGTAAGAGTTGAAACACATACATGATGAGATTGATGAAGATCTTAACCTTTGCTACAAGGTTGAAGATGCAAGTCTATACACTAGATGGTCACATAGAACATTAGTAGCATAGGAAGCTACTTGTCACTCCGGTACAGAATGTTTTCAATGCATAGAGCATAGAAGACAGAGGGAGTATGATGCTTCACTTCAGAGGGAGTGGCTACAGAATACCTTGAGGTTCAACATGGTATGACAGGATGGGCAGATTACTGATGACTCTAGGCTTTACTAAGAGTAAAGAGGATTCCAACCTTTGCTTCAAGGTTGAAGATGGAAGACTAGTGATGCTCCTGTTATGTGTCGATGCACTATTGTTCTAGGTATGGAGGTGTGGCAGAGTGCAGATGGAATCTTCCTTAGACAAGGGAAGTATGCAGTAGAGATCCTGAAGAGATTTGGGATGATGGACTGCAAGTCTATGGCCACACCTATGGCATCGAACCCGAAGCTATTGAGTGATGCTTCATTAGAGTTGGTTGATGCTACGATGTATCGCCAGATGATTGGGTCATTGATGTACCTAATGAACACGAGACCAGACATTTGCTTTGCTGTGAACACCTTGAGCCAGTACCTGACAGATCCAAGAAGTGTTCACTTGACTACTGCAAAGCATATTCTGAGGTACCTGAAGGGTACAGTTGATTATGGGCTCAAGTATGATGCGAATCAGAAGATTAACTTGGAGGGTTATGTTGATTCAGATTGGGCAGGCAGTGCCATCGACAGGAAGAGTTCTTTAGGATGTTGCTTCAATATGGGATCGGGTGTGATCTCTTGGTTTAGCAGGAAGCAATCCTGTGTGGCATTGAGTACAGCTGAAGCAGAGTATGTCACAGCTTGTTCAGCTAGTTGTGAGGTAGTATGGCTGCAGAAGCTACTGTCTGATATATTTGATCTCCAGTTGGATGCTACTTGTATACATTGTGACAACCAGAGTTGCATGAAGTTGTGAGAGAATCCAGTGTTTCATGACAAGTCGAAGCATATCGAGATCAAGTATCACTATATCAGGGATATGGTGCAGAGAGGAGCAGTGAAGCTCCTGTATGTTGCGACGGAGGAACAGATAGCTGATGTATTGACGAAGCCATTGGCTAGGCTGAAGTTTGAGTACTTCAGAGAGAGACTTGGTGTTCTCCAGATCGAGGTTCCCTCCAAGAGAAAGTGATGAGACCCATAGCCATTATATCATGGTGAGAGGATTTGGTTCCTTCCATGTCATATATGAGTGCTGACTGCCATTCTGGGAATGGAGGCACCTGGTCAGTTACCAGGAACACTCAGTCAAGGACTGAGAGAGCCATTCTGACGAGTAGGTCAGATATAAGGGCTGAGCCATTCTGTTCATGGCTAAAGGATTAAGTTCCTCCCATGGCAGATGTGAGAGCTAGCCATTCTGTTGAGTAGGACAGATGTAAGGGATACCACCATTCTGACGAGCAGGTCAGATGTAAGGGCAGAGCCATTTTGTTCATGGCTAAAGCATTTAGTTCCTTCCATGTCAGATGTGAGTGTTGGCCATTATGTCGAGTAGGAAATATGTAAGGGCTACCGCCATTCTGACGAGTAGGTCAGATGTAAGGGCAGATCCATTCTATTCATGGCTAAAAGATTTAGTTCCTTCCATGTCAGATGTGAGTGCTGGCCATTATGTCAAGTAGGACATATGTAAGGGCTACTGCCACTCTCCGGGAGAGTGGAGGCACCTGGTCTGTTACCAGGTAGCTCAGTTAGGGACTGGGGGCCATTATAACGAGGGTGTAGGATTAAGGTCCTACTAGGTTAGATGTGAGTGCACAAAATATTTCATCACTGTGGTAGGAAGGGTTTTGGCATGGGTGAGAGTCGTTCATCATTGTGGTAGGATGTGTTCCGACCTGGGTGAATGTGTGGAAATATTTTGTCACTGTGGTAGGAAGGGTTCCGGCCTAGGTGAGAGTCATTCATCACTATGGTAGGATGTGTTCCCACCTGGATGGATGTGCCATTCTAACGAGTAGGTCAGATATAAGTCCAGAGCCATTTCACAGATGTTAGTGATGTGATGTCCTATCATGATGGTGAATGTGAGTGCTGGGCCTTTCTGATGTGATTGTAGTTTACTACATGATCAGATGTGAGTGCTGGGCATGCCTTTCTGATGAGCAGGTTAGATGTAAGTGCTGGGAAAAGACCTACCTGGTGGCTAGGCCTACAACTAGCATGAAAAATGGCTAGCTCTGTAGAAATTCCCATGATGAGATAGTACACACATGATGATGACCAGAGGAGATCCAGATCGAGCTATGATCCAGATCTAGTTATGATGACTCCGAGAGATCCAGATCGAGTGATGATCTAGATCCAGCAGTGATGATCCAGATCGAGAGATGATCTAGATCAAGATCCAGATCGAGTGATGATCCAGATCCAGTCCAGTGATGATGATCCAGATCGAGTGATGATCCAGATCCAGTGATGATGTTCTATGACGATTTAGATCGAGAGATGATCAAGATATGAAGATGAAGATGACTTGAAGATGAAGATGACTTGAAGACGAAGATGACTTGAAGACAAAGATGATCCAGTTGATACAGAGAAGAAGACCAGTGCTGAAAATCGTGTCAAAAGAATACCTTCCTAGTTAAGAGGGAGTGTTGATGTATATGTAACTTCAGAATGTATTCTTCTATGTATCTTATGTATTGTAACCCGATGTTTATTCCGGGATGTTTCTATTATGTATTTGAGTCATGTTGTCATGCCCTGATGTTCCGATCAGGAGGATTAATAATGTAAACAAGTATTGTCAAGTCATTATGTAAGTCCCCACAGTTTCAGGGAACTTGAGTTATTATACACTAATTAAGGTGTAGGCTCGAGTAAGTAATTGTTAGTTGGGCCGACATGATTAAGTGCACTTCAAGTGAATGGAAGAATATAAATAGAGAGTGAGAGTCTCTCTATTTATCACTTGTACATCACATCACTTACTCTCTCAAGTGTGGTGCACTAGTGAAGAAGGAAATATATTGGGACTAGAAGACTACTGCTGTCGGGAGTTCATCTTATTGTTTTGGGGTCTTACATCTTGTGGTGATTCTATCTTTGAGGAAGTTGCGGGGTTTTATCCATTTATGGTTTCCCCGATCGAAATTCTTTGTGTCTCTTGTCTCTTGTGATGTGCTTATGTTTTATTGCTGTGCTTGTTATTCTCTCAGTGAAAATATCCTAACATAATGCTAGCTTAAATGTTGAAAAACTAATTGTTCTTAGGACAATCTCTAGCAAAGTGTCCTCTTTCATCACATATATAGCAAATGAACTTAGACTTATCTCTAGGATTTATAGAGTTATTTCTTTGATTAGAGTACTTACTTATGTGATGGCTGGATCTGGGTTTCTTGGATTGTACTGTGAGAGTTTGATCTTCACTTCCCATCTTCTCTTCTTGAGCTGCTATCCGAGATTCTTCTTGAGAACATTCTTCCTACAGTCTGCTGAACTTGACTAGCTTCTTCCTGGCATAGATCCCTTGAATGAAGGAGTCCCATGTCCTAGGGAGACCATTTAAGGTGGTCATCATAATCTCTGCATTCTCCACTTCTTCATCTACTGCTTCCAATTGTTCCTTGATTTGAGAAACCCTTGTGAAGTAAGAATGGATGGTCTCTGCATTTTGAATCTTCACATTCTTCAGTTGGTTCCTCAAAGTCATCTTCTGGTTTATGTTCTTCCCTTCAAACAATTTTTTTAGGGCATCAAACATAGCTTTAGGTGTCTTGAGGGAGGACACCTGTGGTATAAGGTGATCCTTGATAGAATCAACAACGATCCTCTTTGCCATAACCAAATTCTTCTTATGTAAGGCCTTAGCCTCATCTCCCTCTAGAACTGGAACCTCCTCATTGATGTAGGAGTCCAACTCATTCTCTTCCAAGACCAGGGAGGTCCTATACTTCCAGGCTCGAAAGTTATCAGCTCCCTCAAGATTTTCATCAAGCTTGGTATGATGAGACATCTTAACTGAGAACCTCAAATGGAAATACANTGGATCTAGATTTGGAGCTGAAATTCTGCAGTACTGGTTCAGGAGCAGATTAGGGTTTTGTTTTACCGGAGTTCTGTCCAACCAAATGCTTTGAAATTGATCCCTAACTTTGATTTTTGGGAGGAGATCAATCTAGGCCTAGGCTCACTGAAAAAATCCTCTTTTGTGAAAAGCCCTAATTTTCGGCAGTAGTGTTGGGTCCAAAACTAAAAAACCTCAGAACTGGATTCTGCTTCGACAGAAAGATGTGCCCTAGGGAGAAGAGTTATTCCACCCTTATTTTGCTGAAAATATGTGGAGGAAGATCAATAAAGTAGGAAGCCCTAGTTCCCACAACTGCATAGTGTCTTCTTCTTAGGTTAGCTCTGATACCATGTTATATTTTTAACATTAAGCTAGCATTATTAGGATATTTTAACTGAGATAATAACAAGCACAACAATCAAACACAAGAGACAATTAAAACAATGTTTTTCCTTGGGGAAACCATAAATGGAGAAAACCCCGCAACTTCCTTAGAGATAGAATCAACACCAAATAGAAAAGCTCAAAACAGTAAGATGATCTCCTGATAGCAGTAACCTTCTTTCTATCTAGCCCTAGTGTCTTCTCCTTCTTCAAATATGTGATACACTTGAGTGTGTATAATATGTGTGTTAAATAGAGATGTCACCTCTCTATTTATACTGATTCCTAGCATGACTAAAACCCTACTAGGGTCGACTTCACTAGGTGAGTCTAATAACCCTAGTGCCTCGAAACTGCGGGTAATTTAATCCTTAGTCAATAGGAGGGTTACCCACAATGACTTGACATGACTTGTTTACATTATAGATCCTCTTGATCAGAACCTCAAGGCATGACATCATGACTCAATTACATTACAGACACATCCCGGAATAAACATCGGGGTACAAGACATAAGATACATAGATGAATACATTTCGAAGTTACAAATACATCAACACTTTTAAAGTCTGGAAGTCTATCTTCTGTTCTATAGCATCCTTCAGTGATGCTTTCAATGAAGTATTCTGTTCTTTCAAGGCTACCACCTGTATTTGATATTGCTTTTCTCTTTCTTCCATGGCGGCCTTCTCTGTTTCCAACTCAGCAATTCTGCTTTGTAACTGGTCCTTCTCTACACTCAGAGTTTCATAGGACACTTGAATTTCATATTTCTTAGTTTTCAACACTTGATGCTCTAGCTGTAAACTTTGTAATTCTGCTAAGCTATTCTGAGCATCCTTTTCCATTTTCTCTACAAAGACTTCTAAATCTACCTTATTTGATTGCAGAGTATGGAGTTCTGTCTTTGAAGTCCTCACTTCATTCTTCATGCCCTCATATTTCCTTTTTAGTTTATGACATTCATCTCTTTCCTTCTTCAGTGTTTCTTTTAATTGTGCTGCGCTCTTTCTTGACCACTGCTGATCCATCATCATCCTGTCTACATTATATTCAGTAGCTTGGGTTAATGCCACCCTAGCTCTTGCTGTCAATCTTGGATCCGCATCTGTTCCATACACCAAGGTCTTATCAGTTATCATCTTTCCAGATTGTCCTCCAGTTTCAACCTTTTCCTCAGTTCTTTTAACAATCCTTTTCTTTTCCTTGTCGTAGAAAATAGTACTGAAGTTATGTACTTCCTCCCCTTCTTTAGGCATGAAAGGGATCAAATTCATTCCAGAAAACGAATCTTTCCCTATTATGCTACCAAAAGATGCAGTAGGCTCCTAGGGATTAGGATTAGATTGTTCGTGTCCTTTATCTGTGAGATCATGTCCCCCATGTGTATCTATCTGCTCAGTAGTCTGTTGGTCTTTTTGAGATCCTGTTAATCTCAGACCTTCACTTTCTTCTTATCTTTTCTTTATCTTTGCTTCTTCATTTCTCTTTCTCTCCTCCTCTTCCTTATTTGCTGCTTCCTCTGCAGCTCTCTTTCTTTCTTCTTCTTCATTCTTCATCCAACTCTCTGCCTCCTGTGCTAGCCTTCTAGCATCTTCTTCCCTCTTTTTGGCCTCTTCTTCTTCCACTGTCTTAGTCTTCTGTGCAGTTTTTCCCTTTCTGCCCACAGTGACTATTTTATGTTTAAATCTCTTTTTTAGGGCGGTCATGTTCTTTGCACTACTGAATGTTTCCTCTTCCTTGTCCCAAAAGTTGGTATATTCAAAATGAATGCTTGCCTCCTTGCAGTGATCTGCCACCTTATTTTGGGAGTCATTCCTGTGAAATTTCATTTCACCAAAATGGAAATGCTCCAGCTCCTGAACAAACTCTACAGTCTATTTTACCTTTGAAAACTTATAACTTCCAAGCCAGAAAGGTATTGCGGGATAGGATTCCTTCTTATGTTTGAACAGGAAAATTCCCACATCATCAATGTATACCTACCTAGCTGCCTCTTTGTGTAACACATAGTCAGTGGCATACTTAGGGAGTAGAGAAGGTGCTCTGGAATCCCCATACATTCTTATGTACAATCCTTCCTTAGTTAAATAATAATCTCCATATACCTCGATAACCTTGAATGCTTCTTCGGACATGCAGTTGCATTCAGTTAGGAAAATTAGGGTGTACAAAGGCATGATGAAGTGTTCACATATTTCTCTGTAGTAGCTATAATATTTGTGGGCCCAAAAAAAATTATATGCTGTGTATACTGGGGTCCTGTCCCTATCCCAATTACACCTCAAGGCTGGAAAAGACGGGGTACACAATATACAGGTAACTAGGATAGAACTCATGTAGAATTCTAATTTCTTCTGTGACACCCCTACAAGGGCGGAGGATACACATGCTGAGAGGATATTAGACACTATGTTTGACCAATTAAATATGGTTCCTTGAGTGGCCAAATAGAAAATAATTGGTATCCATCCTATTTTGAATATTTTTTCGTGAGCTCTACCAAAAATCCTATTCAGCATTAGTGCAATAAATCTATAGGGAGTCTGAAGAGTGGATGTATGATATTCTCCTGAAGGCCTGGTTCGAAAGTTATTCCCTGGTATCATCATTCTTTTAACTGTTTCTACCAGGTCCATAGCTGTCTCTTTCAACCGTCTTTCTGTCAAGTAAATATGAGCAAGAGGCAGATGATATTCCATAGAGACATATGAGGGGCTATACGCAGCGTAGCCCTGCTTAGCAGTATTTTCAAGGATCATCGTAGTTACATCTGCCCTAGGAAGAATCCAACCGATCACCTCTGAGCATGGGAACAACTCAAGTATTGTGGCTACTTTCATAAGAGCTGATTTCTCTATGTTTGCATAAATGGTTAGCTCTTTGAATCCTGCATCATGTACGTTTTGATTTGCCTCATCCTATATATCTCTCCCCATTTATAATCCGGTTTGACCCTGGTGGTAGCTTTGGTATCTTCATATATGTATTCAACCCTGGTGATGATCTCAACCTCTTGTTCTCCTTCAACAACTGGATCCTTCTTCTTTTGTCTTTTAGACATATCTCCTTTGCAACAATCACCCTGTCATAAACATAGCATGTTATTAGACCATTTAGCTTTTATCAAGTGAAACAATAATAACAAAAAACTATATCAATCTATTTACCTCTTCCATATACATTCTGAAAATGAAATATACACAGTATTATGACAATCCATAAAATAAAATCTTGCGGGTTGTGTCTTAAAATCATCTAAGTCCACTGTCTGTAACTAAAATCACAACCCGGATAGAAAAGACTCCTCATCTTAATCTGGGTCGCATCTGAACTAACTCAAACTCCTCCAATAAAAGCATGAACCACATTGTCGCTACTGCTAATCCTCAAAACACTAGACCCTATACTGTGCTCCTCATCGTGGAAAAACCTAACTAGAACAAAACATTAAAAATCTCCATCGTCCCACAAAAAATAGGGTAAATGCATACAAAAATTAAAAATCCTCCCCAGACGGCCATGAACAACCAAAGAATGGGTGGTGTAGACAACGTAACGCTTTTCTGCACCGACCCCTTAATATTTCAGACTGGAGTAAAGCATACATAACGGCTCAAAAATTCACACGGGCTCAAACCCCCCCCTTCCCCCCAAAAAATGTCACAACTCGTTATTTTACCCTAAACTTTATGCACGCATACAATGGATATAAACATTCTTTATACGAACAAACCATCCCACGGAAAAACCTAATTGAGGAAAACCTCATTAGGGAAAACCACGGTTTCAATCAACCAATACAAATCAAACAACAAGGTCATGGATTTCCTACCTGGAAAAACACAGTGCAGTCGATGGGATGACCGAAAACCTTCATGATAGCATGCTAACAAGTGTAATTTGGACACTTGGGCACGTAAATTGCTACAAATGACAAGGACTGGAGCAATATTCGAGTTCGAATACAGATAATAATAAAATAATGCTCCCATTCTATATATATATATATCTAAACCTTTGGTGGGAAAAGTCAGCGGGAAAACCCTATCGGCAGTTGAAAACTCTAATCGTTAGGAGGATAGTTTGATAGATAGCCACAACGGCGGACTCACAAACAACTATGGTTCCGCGACAAAATTTTAAGTCTGTCGGAGATTGGAAGCTCTAACTGCTAAAGGTCGGAACTTTAAGCCTGAATGTTTCCACAGTGTCGGTGATCACTATCATTGCAATGGTTATTTATCAGAGATCAGAATCGTTAACCACTACAGCATCGACGATAAAAAAAACTACCCTTTGGGCCTCATCAATTTCCTTCCGAAACGTCGACGGCATAGAGGAAAAGTCTTTCGATCCAATATCGTAAATCATTCCGATAGCGATAAAAACCAAGTAAAAAAAATGGTTTAAGAAATAAAACAAAAGGGAGATAAAAACATGGATTGGCGAGAAACATAACTATCCATTGGGACAATTACCGTTTTCCTTCCGAAACGTCGGCGCCATAGAGTACTAATGCCCCGACTTATTCTTCAACAGACTCCTGACAGTGATAAAGGGTCATCCTAAAATAAAAAAATGTTAATCTCTAAAAAATAAAACGATAGATTCCACAGTTTTCCCTTGCATCGGCTGGACAAACGGCAGTGCTAGATCATTCAAATCCCAAAACAAAGGAAAAACAGTTGACCATACTTTTGACTTCAAAAGATCAAAATTTATAGCAGAGGAATGACAGATTTAAGGAAACGAACAATCCTAGGCTAGATAAAACTAAAGGGAGGGTCCAAATTTTTCAAAAATTTGGGAAAAAAGGTTGCAGCTGCAACAGGACCCTTCTCGAAAACTTAGAAACAAGTTGAAGATATGGACCCTTCTCAGAAAGGAGAAACGGGTCGAATATATGAACCCTTCTTGAAAAGGAGAAATAGGTTGAATTTATGGACCCTTCTCAGAAAGGAGAAACAAGTCAAAGATATGGACGCTTCTCAGAAAGGAGAAATAGGTCAAAGATATGGACCCTTCTTGAAAAGGAGAAATAGGTTGAAGATATAGACTCTCTTTGAAAAGAAAGAACAAGTCGATGATATGGACCTTCTTCAAAAAGGAGGAACAAGTCGAAGATATGGACTCTCCTCGGAAAGGAAGAACAGGTTGAAGACACGAACCATCATCAGACAAAGGGGGAGAATGTTGATAATATGGATCCTCCCAAAAAATGGGGAGTGATGATGAGATTGACATCAATGATGGGATGAAAATGATTCTCTAGCATGAAAGAGACCAAGTGTGCCTAAAGATTCTTACAAGGTCCAACATTCACTTGTGGACAATAGTGTCTTCTCTTGAGGATGGCAGGTATAACACTTTGTTCATGAGAGTGGTCCTTACTAAAAAAGGATGGCCCTGCAAATATTACTCTCGAATGGAGAGTACCCATGTTCACTTGTGGACAATAGTATCCTCTCTTGAGGATGGTAGGTATAACACTCTTCTCATGAGAGTGGTCCTTACTAGCTAGGGATGGCCCTGCAGATGTTACTCTCACATGGAGAGTACCCACATTCAGTTGTGTATGCCATAGTATAACATTCACTTGAGAATGGTCCTATCCTTCATGCTGAGGGTTTCCAACGATGAGTCCTCATGGACTATAGGGTCAATACTTAGGTATGGTCAATATTTGATTTGTATACGTTACTATCACATGGAGAGTACCCACATTCATTTGTGGATACCGTAGAATAACACTCGCTCAGGACTGGTCCTAACCTTAGTTGTATGGATTCTCTATGATGAGTCCTCACAGATGATAGGATTGACATTTTGTATGCAATCAAGATGTGCTCTACAGACAATACTCTTGTATGGAGAGTATTCCTACATTCATATGTAAATGCCATAGAATAACATTCACTTGGGAGTGGTCCTAACCTGTGTGGTATGGATGCTCTAAGACGAGTCCTAGCCTATGTGGTATGGATGTTCTACAATGAGGGCTAACATTTTGAATGTGGTCGAGATCTGCTCTGCAAAAAATACTCTCACATGGTAGAGTATACCCACACGTGAGTGTGGAAACCGTAGTATAACACTCACTTGGGAGTGATACTAACCTCGTTGGTATGGATGGTATATGATGAGTCCTCACAAACGATATGGCCATCACTGTGTGTAGTTGAGATATACATTTATTTGTAGATAATTCAGCTTATCGATATCATGGATCATGCTGATGGAGGATTGTATCATCCTTGGACTTATGTCTTAAAGCGATAGGAATTGATCATCCCACAAATAGATCATGTGTAATGTAAGTAGCGTGGTGACAAAGGATCAAGTAGATTGAAGTACAACGGTGAAGGGTCAAGTAGATCGAAGTGCATTTGCAAAGGATCGAAAGGGTCAAAGTGTTGTTGCAAAAGGATCAAAAGGATCGAGGTGTTGTTGCAAAGGATCGAAAGGATCAAAGTGTTTCTACAAAGGATTAGAAGATTTAAGTGTTGCTACAAAGGATTAGAAGATCGAAGTGTTGTTGCAAAGGATCAAAAGATCGAAGTGCTACTGCAAAGGATTAGAAGATCAAAGTGCTGTTGTAAAGGATCAGAAGATCGAAGTTCTACTGCAAAGGATCAGAAGATCGAAGAGATACTGCAAAGGATAAAAAGATCAAAATACTACTGCAAAGGATCAGAAGCTCGAAGTGCTTCTACGAAGGATCAAAAGTTTGAAGCATTGCTGCAAAAGGATCAAATGATCGTGTGATGCAGAAGGTGAAGACATTGAAGAGTAACTTTTCCAGTTATTGATGAATGTTGAAAAATTCCTATGACGTATAGATGTATAACCTTGATGATGTTGTAGATATTGTCTCTATGTTCTCCTATAGTCTATGATGATGTTGTCAGTAGAATAACCTTCTCATTAAGGGGGAGTGTTGAAAATTGTAACTTCAAAGGATACTCTAAATGTATTTTACTGATATAACCCAAGGGATATGTTATTATTCCTTTGGCGGGGTGTTACTTTTGTATTTGGTCATCATAGAGTCATGAGGTAAATCCTCCATTGTAAGTGAGGTCACTAGTACACTAATGAATATAATAATATTGTTTTGATTCTTCCTAACTAAAGTCGACGCACTTAGTTAAGTGGGGTCAACTTGTTAGGTTAAAAGTCAAGTGACGAAAAAAGTATAAATAAAGGATATGTGTTCCTCATTTGAACACACACTCACTTGTGCACAACGCATAGGAGAGAGAGATATATATATGCAAAAGGGAGGAACACCTGTCTGGGGTCTTGTCTTATACTTTTTATACATCTTATACATAGTAAGTTTTGCTAGGTTTTCTTCCCCATGAGGGTTTCATAGGATAAATCTTTGTGTTCTTTTGTGTGGATGTACGTGTCTATATTTCAGTGATATTTTGGTTATGGTTATGTTGTAATGATGCTAAATGTTATAAGATCTGATATAACCATTAAAAACTTAACATAAACTTATATGGTGGCCCAAGTATTCACATGGGAGATGACAATCAAATTCAAGTTGAAGGGAAGGGTGCAACAAAATTAAAGCATGGAATGTTAAAAAAATGTCCTTTATATGCCCTCTTTAGCATCAAATTTGTTGTATGTATATTAGATGACTCATACAGGCTCACCAAAGTGAGTTGTATTTGATCCTGACTTAGTGGAGATCTCAGATATCTCTATTGGAAAGATGATAGTGAAAGTTGGTTCAAACAATGCCTCTAAGGCATATGAGTTCTCACATTTTTTTCCATACTCATACCCAATGCAATCTCAACAGTCATTTGAAGGGGAAGGTAAATTCATTCTACCTAAACTTATATGATGATCCAGAATTCAAAGTTGGGGACTAATTTGGATTAGTGTTCAGAATTGAGGATGAAAAATGCATAAAAAATGCAAGTTAGATCAATCAAATCAAATAGTAGCTTTCAAAAGAAACATACTACCTCACAAATAGCTGAGAAAGTGGAAACATATTTTTCCTCGGCTGTACTTAGCACCATGTAGGACTGCATCCTTCCAAACCAGTAGCCCATACTGGATCTCAAACTGAAGAAGCAACCAAAATTGCTCTTCTTCGTAGTGGCACTACCAATCTGAATCAACATAACCATGCAGGTTAGTCTTTTGATTCGTATCATACTTGATCCCATACTCATCTCTACCCTTCAGGTACCTCGCTGCATGCTTTGCAAAAAAGTGAGCATGTCTTAGATCTATCAGGAATTGGCTTAGGTCGTTCCTGAAAAAGCATGTGGTTGGTCTTGTATTCGTCAGGAACATCAATGAACAAATCATATGATGATACATCGTGGCATCAACCATATCTAATTAAGAATCACTTAATAGCTTAAGGTTTGATTCCATAGGTGTGGCGATGGCATTGCAATCCATCATCCCAAACCTCTTTAGGATCTGTACTGCATACCTCCCTTATCCAAGGGAGATTCCATTCGCACTCTACCACACCTCCATGCCTAGAAATTAGTGCATCATACCCAAGTCCTTCACCTTGAAATCGACAGCAAGTCTCCTTCTTGCATCTTGAATGAGCTCCTATTTTCCTATAAGGAAGAATTCATCGACATATAACAGGAGCATCACTGGTCTTCTTCCTTCAACCTTGAAGAAAAGGTTGGAATCTGCTTTAATATCAGTAAATATTAGGGCCATTAGTAAGTTGTCTATTTCTTCATACCATGTCAAATGTGAGGATATTTTGCAGTCACTCCCTTTGAAACGGATCATCATTCTCCATCTTCCTTTCATACTCTATGTATTGAAACATTCTGTATTGGAGTGATAAGTAGATTCCTCTACTACTAATATTCTATGTATACATCTAGAGTCATTGGATACCAAGATCCTCTATCTTGATTATTTTTTGAAAAGTTATTCTCGCACCCATCTGTGAGCTTGTCATCCTCTATAGGATTTCATTTTCAACCTTGTAGAAAAGGTTAATATCTTCATCACTCTAGGTGGTCTTCAATATCCTCATGTATGTGTTATCCCATGTGTGCCTTCTGATCTCATATAAGGCCTTCTTTAATTTGCACACATGAGTCTAGCTATCATGTGTCTCAACTCCTAGTGGCTTCTCTACGTACACTTCCTCCTTGATTACACCATTCAAGAATGTTGTCTTGATGTCAGCTAGTGTATCTCCCATCTCATACCTACACATATGGATCTATTGAAGTGTACCTCACAACTAGTGCAAATGTCTCCTTGTAGTCTATGCTTTCTTTCTATGAGAATATTCATGCTATGAATATTGCCTTGTGTCCCACAATGATGCCATCTACTTCATGCTAGATCTTGTATATCCATATGGAAGACATTATGGAATTCCCTTTAGTATTTTAACCGCATCCTAGACATCATTCTTCTTGATCAACTGGTACTCTTTGATCACAGTCTCCTTCCATTTCTTCTTGGTTACTTCTTCATAGCTAGAAGGCTCTGCATCAATGATGTAACTCAACAATGTCACATAATTGCAGTGTGTATGAGGCCTCTTGAAGTCTCATTATACTATTCTTCATTTTGGATTATTTCTCATTCCCAAGTTGGTCTTCATATCTCGAGGTGGATCTACCATTCTATTTATATTCTTTTGAAGCTCTTTCTTTCGCTATGGTGTCTTTGACCCAGGAAGCTTCAGGTTCCTCTCCTGAACTGTCGTTACTTGTTCTTTGGAATGATCTAAAATTCAAGTTCAGTTGCATGATTAGAACATATCATAATTTCCAAAACATATTAATAGTGACAAATATATGTCACATAGCCATGCGACTATTTTAGCCAATGCTACAACATTCATCCATATCATGTATACATACAATATCTTCTATATGCATTCTACCTAATATTATTAGGAATGTTTACTACTCCTAATATGCCAGCAAAGAGGTTTCAATCTAGATAAGTAGTAATGGAACCTTGTACAACATCATTGACTTCTTACCCATCATGTGCAATTCAGTAGTATAAATGCAGATACTCAAACATGCATAACACATCAACTGAATATAAATAAATGCATAACCAAACAATATCATGAAATGACAATTGAATACTTATCTTTATTTTTTTTGTGGGTAGAATCCTTCTTGAGCCTTCACTTCATCATCTTCTTCATTCATAACAACATCATTTCTTATCCAAATGCTAAGATGGATAAGAGGTTTTTCAAGTATTGATTCCTTTGTATTCCTCATCGCTTGAGGGATATTCTTTGAATTGTGAGATCTTGATCTTCAGTTGCTCCCATATTCTCTTCTATTATTATGAGTCAAGCTTCTTCTTGTATGCACTCTTCCTAGAGTCTGCTGAAGGTAATCACTTCCTTCTGGCACACATTCCTTGAGTGAATGAATCCCATGATCTTGGGAGGCCATTCAAGGTGGTCATAAAAATATATTATTCTTCTTCGATTGCTTCATCATAGCGTCGAACACTTCCTTTTGGTGTCTTCAAGGATGACACACGAGGGATGAAATGACATTTAATAGAATCTGCAATGATTCTCCTGGCTCTAGCCTTAGCCTCATCTCCCTCTGTCTCTTAGAACTTCCTTACTGAAATATTGATCCAAGTCAATTTCTTCAAGGACCACGAAGGTCCTATACTTCCATACTCGGAAGTTTTCATCTTCACCAATATTGTCATCAATCTGGTGTGATTAGTCATTTTGAAATGAGAACCTCAAATGAAAATAGCAAAAATTTAGATCTTACTGATTTGAGGTGTCCGTCCTAGTTCTGGAGTTGGCTGATCAAGGGTTTTTGAGAGAAGCCCTAATTTAAAAAAATTGAAATTTCAAACTTTTGATTAAATAGAAATATGGGCCTCTTCAAGACAAGTTGTCCAAAGTTCTCCTTTTCTAAAAATAGTGGAGGGAAGCTCCCGGAACAAGAAGCCCTAGTTTTCCAATTTCTTCTACAGAAACAACTGATATTGATTCTGATGTATCTCAAAAGATTCAAATCCTTAAAGGATGAAACTTATCATGTGATAGAATGATAAGTATTATTTACAACCCCACAGGTCAGATAAGGAATGGATTCTCCAAGTGGTACTTATGTTGAGTTTTCGAAAGTGACTATTTTGTGGACTGTTCAGCATAGCAAAGTTGTACAGACTGCCACATGTCATTGTTTCACATTCTGTGTTTGAAAAACATACCATGGAAACTAAAGTCCATGACCTACCTTAAAAATAGAGCAAAATTTAGTTTGGACCTTCCTATCTCAAGATATAGAAAATCTCCATAGGTCAAATGTTTATGAATGTATTCTAGAGGAGGTTGGAACCTTGATTTGGAGGAACCATATATCCTGAAGTATAGGGAATCCGAGATTGAAAATTTTACACAGTGTACAACACAAATTTGTTTTCGACCTTTAAACTTTTCAAATTCTGATCCTTCTCCAATATCATGTTATAACGAAAGTTCTAGAATCATTAAATTCAGTATTCTAGGGTTTTCAAGCATGAAACCCTAATTTCCATTAGGTCCCATTGTAGTTGTATTTCGGCTGCATAGTGAAACTTCTCCAATTCAAAAACTTCTACCACCAACAAATACACCCTAGTGTGGAAAATTATCCTAGCCCCCTTTCTTGATGATATTTGGAGAGAACACCTTCAACTAGGAAGCCCTAGTTCCCGCAGCTGCATAGTGCCTTCTTTCAGAGAGGCTCTGATACCATGTTATATTTTTTTAAGATACGATTATATTATATAGGATATTTATCTAAAATAATAACAAGTACATAAAAATCCATAAGATTTGAAAGATACACAATACACAAATGTTTTCATCAAGGAACCACAAAGGAGAAAACCGCACAAACTTCTTCATAATAGTAAGATCATCAAAAGCAGTAATAAGAAATGTTCAACAACTATGATTCTCTCCTCCTCTAACTGTT
>LPNX010343484.1:1724298-1744053 GCA_001517045.1 Pseudotsuga menziesii
CCTATAATTTAGGAACCCACATTGAGTCATGGGAGTCTCGTCATCATTTCACCCTAGTCTATGTTGAGTACTTATCCTACGATGGGAATAAGTTAGTTCATCTCCAGTTATCCTAGAGACACATTTTCATTAATTAAGGAGGTTAGGAAGATTTTCTTACATGCCTTGATCAGTTGATTGATTGTAAACTGATTTAGTTGTCTTTAGTTAAACTAGTGAGCCTCCAGGGGTGATTTTCCCACAGTTAGTAATTTTTGGAGTCAGTTCAAGTTATGGAATTTGGATCACACCTAGTGGATTCAAATCCTCCTTATTGTATCATCATTGTATTTGTTAGAATAGTAACCCAACCCCTTAGTACCTTAGTCTAACTCCTTAGTCAAATTTATTGCATTTTGCATTAATACATTATGGTTTTGGACTTAGGGTGCTTAATTGGACCAATAACCAGTTAAGTAGGGGAATTCACACCCACATGAGCTCTCCAACTCAGTCAACCATCCACATGTGCTCCCTCATCATTGCTGTTGTGCTCGCATTCATTGAATGTGGACAGTTTGGTTGACTAGGAGTGCTTAAAGTAGACTTTGTCCAATTTTGGACTGATTCGGTGCATTTAATGCCACTTAGAGCCTCTCATCCACCTATTTTTGCACACCCACGCATGCCAAAGTGTAAATTGTTTATTTTTTAATGGTTTTTGCTGGTTTTGCATCAAATTTGATTTTTGAGTTTCTCTAAGTCTCCTAGATCTTGATGTAGATCGTATTTCTCACATGGTATCAAAGCTGGTTGGAGTTTAGTGAGTTGCAGATCAATCTAGAGCATTTTGAGCTACATTTTTAGAGAAATTCTAGATAAAATTGAGTGGTTTTTGTAGGACATTCGGAAATTTCATCACCATTAGCACAGGAAGAAATGGAATCTACCCACATATTGCTAACGCATTTCAATTTCTTCGATTGGAAGGCAGAGATGGTTATTCAATTGAGATCCAAGCGTCATTACAAAGTTACCATGGGCACACAGGTGGAGCCAAAATTTGTTGTAGATAAAGCCAAGTACTTCAATAGATTGGATGAAGCATATGGATTGTTATTCCTCAATATCTCAAGAGAGATTTTGTTCCACATAGACAGTTTAACAAACCCAAAACAAGTCTGGGTAAAACTAGAGACACTCTTTGGGAAAACTAATGAACTAAGATGACACCAGCTTGATTACGAGCTCATTAGCCTAAGCCCAGCTCACTTTGACACTATCCAGTACTTATTCACCAAGTTTAAATCACTTGTGCTCTAGCTAAATCAATGTGGGATTGAGAAGAAAGAGGATGAGTTGATTCTGTCCATCCTTTCGAAGTTGGGGCCATAATTCTCAGTCTTTATGGGCACATTTCATTCTAGCAAGTTGACACTTCAAAATTGGCAAATTCCAAGTCTAGTTATCTTCATGGAGTTCCTCACCCAGGAGCAAGACAATCTAGTCAAAATGGGCACCATAAAGGCTAAGGATCAATCCTTGGCCATGGGAGTTTTGAATGCCTCCAAGGGAAAGTGGAAGGAAAATAATTCAAAGATTCCTAAGAAGAGGAAATCAGAAAAACCCAAATCCGGTGATAGGGGGTTCGAATCCTCCCAAGGAGAAGGAAAATAAAGGGAAAGAGAATACCAAATGAACCTATTTCCACAAGGATGGCATCCATAGATATCATGCATGAAAAAAATCATTGACCAGATGGTGCAGATACTGGAGAAAAACAACATCCCTGTTCCAGATGGCGCAAGGAAGAAAGATGGCACCTCCAGTTCATACAATAATGAGAAATGTCATGCCTTGGTAGAAGGTAACTCTAATTCCTCATATTTCATCATTGATTCAGGGACTTCCATGCATTCGAATTTTGGCTTAGTAGTTCGAATGGGGGATTAGTCTGAAATACAGACCAAGGGAATTGGTAGGATTGATTTAGAGAATGGATATTTTAGTGATGTGTTATATGTACCAGAATTGGAAGAAAATTTGATGTTAGTCTATCAAATAACACATAAAGGATAGGCAAAGTGTTATAATAATCAACCCATAGTTACCCATATTTGACATTAATTAAATCATTTTTGTCTTATTCCTAGAATCATAGATTCCCTCTCTATGCTAGTTGACTTCTACATGTTACTAGAAGTCAATACATGCTAAAATGGGTCATGGAGTGCTTTGGAATCAACATAGAAACATATTTAGAATGTATTATTTATTCCTGGTTCCTTAAAGTGCATATTTTCTTTTTCTGAAAGCTGCCTTGCTTTACATCTGCTTTAAGGCATAAAGGAAAAACTAATCTAGGGTAACTTGCCTTGTTTTTTTACCACATCCTCCTCCTTCCTTTTCTCTATACAAAAGCATGAATGAATTTTATTTCCACCACATATTATCTTTCCCACTTGCTTTATCTAATTCGTGAGGATCTTCATGGATTTGAAAAGTCCTTTTTGCACCTATGGGGGATTTGACTTGTTTTAGTAAGCCTGCTTTTTGACCAATTAGAATATAAACCTAGTTATTTCAAATATCTCATGTAATTATATATTTGAGTAGCCTATTACTTCATATGGTTGGCTAATGTGCACTTATTCAATACAGGATTAAGTTATGCTCCAATTTCAATCTCCTTTTGTGTGAATTTTGCATGTTTGATTAGCAATTTTGTGAGTGTAATTGATCTATCTCATGGGTTCAATTTCCACATGGTATCAGACCCTTTTTATATCAATTTTTCTACTTCCAAATTGTTATTGCAGGTTCAACATCATTGACAGGGAGCGCATTCTGCTGACTGAAGGGCACAGGAGCTGAGATATGGACCAATCTCAAACGATCATCTTGACTCCATTCAATTTATTTGAATGGAAATATGATGTGGAGATATTGTTGAGATAGAAATGTATCTATAGGGTTACCATAGCTATTGAGGCAGAGCCCAATGCAACTAAAGATAAAATCAAATGGCACAACAGGAGGGATGAGGCCTATGGTCTTTTGTGTCCGAGTATTTCAAGAGACCTCCTCTTTCATCTTGATTCATTGAAATCTCCTAATGAGGTGTGGAATAATATTGAAGATATTTTTGGAAAGATAGATGATATGAGAGGACATCAAATAGAGAATGAATTGATCTCGTTGAATCCCAGTAGCTTCGAGTCATTACAACTCTATTTTACCAAGTTTAAGGCCCTACTTTTGTAGTTAAAACAATGTGGGATTGAAAAGAAGGAGGAACAAAAAGTTTTGACCATTCTCTCAAAGCTTGGTCCTGACTATTCAGTTTTTGTTTTGACCTTCTATGCCACTAAATTAACAGGTCAAACCTGGAAGATTCCTAAGATTGTTGAGTTCATGGAATCCCTCACTCAGAAGCAAGATAAATTGGTGATGATGTGCACCATCAAACCTTCCAAATACCAAGCTTTGTTTGTTAGAGATTCAAAGATGGATTCAAAAAGAAAGAAAAAATCTAAAAAGACACCTGAGCAAAAGAGAGACAATGAAAAGTATCAAGAGGAGTCCTCAGGCTCCAAGAAGAACCCCCAGAAGAAGAAGAACAAAGGAGAAATGAGCAAGTGCACATACTATAGTAAGGGCTATCATACTAAGAGCTCTTGTATGAAAAAGTATATAGACATGTTGACCCAACTCCCGGAGAAGAACAACATATCCCTTCCTGATTGCTCAAAGAAGAGGGAAGGAGGATCAAATTCATAAGACAAGGAGAGAGCACATGCCTTGGTTGCTGGAACCTCAAGCTCACCTAGTCTCATCATTGATTCTGGAGCTTCTAGACATATGGTTTCAACAAAAGAGATCTTCTCTTCTCTTGACATGTCGAAAGGTCCACCAATAGTTTTGGGAGATAACTCTCTGACTGACTGTATGGGAAAGTGTAGGATTGATCTTAACCATAGTAATTTCAATAATGTGTTGTATGTTCTAGGTCTTTCCTCTAATCTTTTGTCAATGTATCATATGACTCACATTGGGTCTCCAAATTAAGTCATATTCTCCCCTAATGAAGTTGAAATCACTAATATTTCAAATGGTAAAGTCATAGAAAAAGGTGTTGTTGATCACACTTTGAAGGTATACAAGTTTTCCCATTTTCTACCCTACTCAAACCCCTCTGCTCTTCTCACTCATGCAAATGAATCAAGCAAGATTTGGCATGAAATATTTGGCCATATTAACTACAAATATATTTCTGATTTGAGTGAAAAATACATGGTCATAGGGTTACCAAAGATCAATTTTTCTAAGGGAGTCTGTCAAGGTTGTATCCTAGGAAAACACGTAGAGCACAAGTATGAGAGAGCTAGTCATGAGAGAACCTTTGCACCTCTTGAGTTGATCCATAGTGACATATTTGATCCATTCCATCATATGTCCATGAGTTAATCCAAATATGCACTCTCATTTATAGATGACTTTTCCAGGTATTGTTGGGTTCACTTCCTAAAGCATAAGTCTGAAGTTTTTAACCTCTTCAAAGTCTTTAGAGCCTTGGTTGAAAACCAATCTGGGAGGAAACTCAAGATCCTAATATATGAAAATTGTGGTGAGTATATCAAGTTTGAGTTCATATATTATTGCAAAGATACAGGTATCTAGATGCAGCATTCTATCCCTTACACACCACAACAAAATGGTGTTGTTGAGAGAAAGAACAGATCACTGAAGGAGATGGAAACTTGTATGATGGAGGCTAAAACTTTGCCACCAAAGTTTTGGGCCAAAGATATAAAGTATGCATCCTATATCCAAAATAGGGTTCCACATAAGCATCTTGATGGTATGACTCCTTTCGAAGCTTGGAGTGGGCACAAGCCAGATGTGACCCATTTTAGGATTTTTGGCTCAAAGGCTTGGGCTAGAATTCCAACTGAAAAGAGGAAGGCTTTGCAACCCAAAATCCAAGAGTACCTATTTTTTGGGTATTCTAAATATTCAAAATGGTACAAGCTGATAAAATTGAGCACTAACAAAGCTTTCATTGAAATAAGTGTTCAGTTCGAAGAAGAGCCTTTAGCAGCAGTTGAAGTTGGAGAGTCCTCTTCACCACCACAACCATTGAAGAGACTAATTACTTTTCTGATTCTGATATGTCTGATAATGATGAATTAATTGAAAATCATAACAGCCCTAAAAAAACAAAGTTTTCATAAAGGACCATTCATGCAGTCGGGGAACTAGTTGGAAATCCTAATGACACTAGGAGGACTAGATATCAATTTGAGAGTGCTCTTTGTGTGAAAGATCCTCTCTTTGATGAGAAGTGTTATTTGATGATAGATTCTGATACACACACATATGAATATGAAGCACATGATACAAGATGGAAAACAGCCATGAAGGAAGAATTCAGCTCGCTTCAAAAGAACAACACATGGGAACTGGTTGATCTTCCCCCAGGGAGAAAGCTAGTGAAGTGTAAGTGGGTCTTCAAAACTAATTTTGATGATAATGGTTCACCTTTGAAATATAAGGCAAGATTTGTATCCAATGGATACTCTCATATATATCATATTGACTACAATGGTACCTTTGCACCCGTGGCAAAGATGGACTCCATAAGGCTTGCCCTAGCCATTGCAGCTTCGAAGTAGTGAGAGGTACATCACATGGATGTAAAGTGTGCCTTTATGAATGGAGAGCTGAATAAAGATATTTATATGCAGCAACCAGAAGGTTTTGTATCTAATCCATCTTTAGTGTGCAGGTTGAAAAAATCATTGTATGGGCTCAAGCAAGCCCCCAGGGCTTGGTATGCCAAGATTGATGGCTTTCTGTTGTCACTGAGTTTTGTTCAATGAAAGTGTGATCCTAATGTCTATTTGAATCCGATTCATGGTTATTTAATTATTATTGTTCTCTATGTGGATGGCCTTCTGATTACAGGAAGTTCAAAGAAAGAGATTGCTTCCTTGAAGGATGCAATGAACCATGCCTTTTCTATGACAGATTTGGGATTGTTGAGCCAATTATTGGGTCTCGAAATTTCTCAATCCCAACATGGAATAAAGGTTCATCAGTCAAAGTATGATTCATATTTTCTCATAAATTTTAGCATGAAATATTGCAAGCCAAGCAAGACTCCATTCCTTTCAGGAGTTAAGATTGAAGAACCAGGTTCTTCTCCTATGGTAAATAATACACTGTATAGGTAGTTGATTGGGTGTTTGATTTATCTTACACATACTTGACCTGAATTATCTTATGTAGATAATGTGGCTTAAATATACATGGATCATCCTCATGATATCCATTGGAGAGAATCCAAGAGGATCCTAAACTTTGTTTAGGGAACAAGGAATCATGGGATTTTCTACAAAGCAAAATATGACTTAGAGCTAGTTGGATTTACTGATAGTGATTGGGAAGGTGACAACACATATTGGAATTCTACCTCAGGATATGTGTTCATGGTTGCAGAAGGAAAAATCAGCTGGTCAAGTAAGAAGCAGAGTTCCATAGCGCTCTCATCTACAAAGGCAGAGTATAGAGGAGTTGTAAATGCAACTACTCAATGTTTATGGTTGCAGGGAATACTTGGAGAATGTGGTTTTGAATCATAGTTTTCAACAGTAATATATTGTGACAATCAAAGCACAATTCAAATATCCATTGATACAATTCAAATATAAAGAACCAAGCACATTGAGATCCATATGCACTATATCGGGGATCTTGTGCATGATGGTACCATTTCTCTACTCTACTACGCATATTCAGAACAAGTAGTAGAAATATTCACCAAAGTATTCTATGAGAAGACCTTCAGTAATATCAAATCACTACTAGGGATTTCTGATCATGTGGTGAAGAATGATTGATGCAATATTTTCAAAATTTTGTTTTCCTGTCCATGTTTAAGGGAGGATTTTCCCACTAGGATTTTTCCTCTTTCCTTGGTTGTATGGACATGCAGTATGTAAAAGGGTCACTAAGCCTTGTTGCTAGGCCCTATAATTTTATGATATTTACTCATAAATTCAGGATTAAGGGGGGTTTTTAGAATAATCAACCCATAGTTACCCATATTTTACATTAATTAAATCATTTTTGTCTTATTCCTAGAATCCTAGATTCCCTCTCTATGCTAGTTGACTTCTACATGTTCCTAGAAGTCAATACTTTCTAAAATGGGTCATGGAGTGCTTTGGAGTCCTCATAGAAACATATTTAGCATGTCTTCTTTATTCCTGGTTCCTTAAAGCGTATATCTTTTTTTTTCCAAAGCTTCCTTGCTTTATATCTGTTTTAAGGTATAAAGGAAAAGCTAGTCTAGGGGAACTTGCCTTGTTTTTTGACCACATCATCCTCCCTCCTTTTCTCCATACAAAAGAATGAATTATTTCTCTTTCCACCACATATTATCTTGCCCACTTGATTTAGCTAATTTGTGAGGATCTTCATGGATTTGAAAAGTCCTTTTTGCACCTATTGGGGATTTGACTTGTTTTAGTAAGCCTGATTTTTTACCAATTCGAATAGAAAATTAGTTCTTTCAAATATCTCATGTAATTATATATTTGAGCAGCCTATTACTTCATATTGTTGGATAATTTACACTTATTCAATACAGGATTAATTTATGCTCCAATTTCAGTCTCCTTTTGTGTGAATTTTGCATGTTTGATTAGCAATTTTGTGAGTGTAATTGATCTATCTCTTGGGTTCAATTTCCACATAAAGAGAGTGTCATTCACTCCATAATTGGTATATATTACATAAATATCATCAAACCAATTTGTAGCAGTTGGGTATGCAGACCGTCATGAGAGGATGTACAAGTTTTAGAATTTCCTCCCTACTTCCAATGACCAAGATATCCTCTCACATTCCAATGAGACTTTCAAGCTATGGCATGAGAGGTTTGGTCACAAAAAATAAAAGTACCTCCAAGTACTACTCAGATATGAGATGGTGGAAGGACTTCAGCAAATCAAATCATCAAATGGAGCTTGCATTGGGTGTGTAGTTGGAAAGAATTCAGAGCACAACTATGAGAAGGGGATGGAAAGGAGAGCCAAAAAACCACTTGGGTTGGTACATTCAGATCTGATTGGTCCTATTCGCACTCCATCCTATGTTGGATCAAGGTATGTACTCACATTTATTGATAAATACTTGATATTTTGTTGGGTGTACTTCCTTAAATTGAAATCTGAAGTTTTTGAGCAATTGAAGACTTGGAACGCATTAGTAGAGAATCAAAGTGGGCATAAGATTAAGATCTTTAGGAATGATAATGGAAAGGATTATTTCAACAAAAAATTGCAGCATATTTTTGAGGAATATGGAATCCAAATGCAACATTCAACTCCCTACACACCATAGCAAAATGGTGTGGCAGAGAGGAAAAACAGATCTCTCAAAGAGATGGCCACATGCATGATTGAATAAAGGGATCTAAGTCCCAATATATGGGCTGAGGATATTAATTGTGTTGCACATATACATAATAGATAATTCCACAAATAAGTCAAAGGAAATAATCCCCACAAGGCATGGTTTGGCCATAAACCAAATGTCTCAATTTTCATGATTTTTGAATCAAGAGCATGGGCTTGAATCCCTCCTGAAAAGAGGAAGGGCTTGCAGCCAAAAATAAGGAATGAATCATGGTTGGGTATGTTGAGGATACAAAAGGTTAAAAAATCTTTGAAACTTCCACACTCAATACTTTCATTGAGAGGAGTGTGCAATTTGAAGAAGAACCAATACCATATTTTGAGCTTGCACTAGGGGAATGCTCTTCTCCTCAACAATTTGATGATGTAAGTGATGATTCATGCTTTGGTTTTTATGATATTCCTGAATATGATATGTATTTAGATTAAATTGTTTTATATGATTCACCATCAAGTCCTAGGTGGGCTGAAAACTCATACAAGTTGCAGGGGAATTGGCAGGCAATCCCCAAGAGTCTAGGAAGACTAGATCTCAATCTAGCAATGCTTCCTTTGCAAATGAAATTGCTCTTGCTGAGAACTGTTATATTCATATTGGATCTGATCCAAAGTAATATCAAAAAGATTTTCATGACCCAAGATTTAAAAGAACAATGGAAGATGAATTTCATTCTCTCCAAGAGAATGAGACATGGGAATTGGTTCCCCTTCCTCCCAAGAGGAAGCTTGTTCAAGGCAAGTTGATATTTCAAACCAAAATTGTTGTTGATGGTTCAGATGTGAAATAAAAAGCTATATTAGTTTCTGAGGGATAATCTCAAGTCCATGGTGTGGATTACACCGAGACCTTTGCACCGGTTGCAAAGATGGACTCCATAAGACTAGTTCTGGCAATTGCAGCTAGTAAGGGTTGGAAAGTGCACCATATGGATGTCAAGAGTGAATTCCTGCATGGTGAGATACAAGAGGAGATATACATGGAGAAACCTGAAGGTTTATAAGAGGATCCTTGACATGTTTGCAGGTTGAATAAATCACTATATGGACTCAAGCAAGCTCCCAAGGCTTGGTATGCAAAAATTGATGCTTTCTTTCTCTCTATTGGTTTCATTAGATGAAAATCTGACCCGGATGTATATTTGCAGAAACATGATGGTATTTTTCAGGTTATTGTTCTCTATGTTGATGAAATATTAATTACAGGGAGATGCAACACTTCAATTGGTTCAATTAAGTCATCTTTACATAGTGAATTTGCCATGACCGATCTAGGATTGCTTGGGTAATTTTTGGGTTTGGAAATTGAGCAATATGAAAGGGGAATCATGTTGAGTCAACCAAAGTATGATTTAGACCTACTAAATAATTTTAACATGGATGATTGTAAGGAAGCCAAGTGCCCTTTCCTTTCTCGCATCAAATTATGTGAATTTGGCAATTCTCCATTAGTTCATTGTACACTCTATAGGAAGGTAGTTGGTATTTTTATCTATCTTACACACACAATACATGATTTATATTATGTTGTAAGTGTTGTAGCAAGACATATGCACCATTCACATGAAATCCATTGGAAGGAATAGAAAATAATTCTCTAGTATGTCTAGGGTACAAATAATTTCAGGGTGCACTATTTAGCTAGTGCTTCACTTCAACTAGTTGGATTTTTTGATTCGGATTGGGCTGGGGATCCCATTGAAAAAAAATCAACTTCAGGTTTTTTTTTCCATGCTTTTTGAAGGTCCTATTGACTGGTAAAGTAAGAAACAACATACCATCTCTCTTTCTTCAGCAGAGGCCTAGTATAGGGAAACATTCAATGCATCTACACATTGTGTTTGGTTACAGGGAATTCTTCAGGAATTTGGTGCCGCAATTGATTCTCCTACCAACATTTGGGTGGACAATAAAAGTTCCATCAAGATATCCACTGATCCATTTCAGATGTGCAGAACAAAACATATTGAGATCCATATGCACTACATCCAGGTCTTAGTGCATGACAGGGTGATTTCACTACAATATTTCCCATCCACTGAGCAAACTGTCAACATTTTCACTAAGAATTTCACAGAGAATACCTTCAATCACTTGAGATATTTGCTGGGAGTGAGTGATGGATGGTGATTTCTGCTATTTGTTGTAGGTTTCATCCCCATATCCATTCTTGAGGGATGGTTTTGTCCCGTGTGGTTTTCCTTCTTTTCCTCACTTCATATGGGAAAATAAAATTTATGATTTATGTATTGAGGTGACTTGAGCCTTTGTTTCCAAGACCTTATTCATTTTATGAGATGTAGTAATTTTTTGGTTAAGGGAGGGTGTTAAAACAATAATCCAACCCCTTAGTACCTTAGTCTAACTCCTTAGTCAATGTTATTGCATTTTGCATCAATACACTATAGTTTTGGAATTAGGGTGCTTAGTTGGACCAATAGCTAGTTATATTGGGGCATTCACACCCACATGAGCACTCCATCTCAGTCAACGATCTGTTAGAAAATAAGAGCACAGAGCAATAATAGATATACAGTTAAATCATTAAACAATATGCAAAACACCGTTAAACACATTATAGAGAGACATAGATATAATGTGGTTTACCCAAACGATGGGATACGTCCATACAAAATTTTCCAATCCTTTTATTACCATCCAAAAAGATGAAGGGATACAACCTGCATCAATACCGCTGCACTTCCTCTTCATGCTCTCACCGTCTCTCTCACACAATCACATATATTGTTTACAATGATACAATACAATACAATACCATGCACAACCATATTACAATGCTTTTATTTTATAGGGTAAATACCATGGGAAAATACTACGGTTAACCCAATACCATGGGCCCACCTGTTGGCCAACAAACATCCCAAAATTTTTTCTCGGGGGCTTCGGCCTCGAAACCCCAAGGTTGGGGAATGGGTGTACACTACACGTGGGGTACACACATGATTGAACAACATCTCTGAATCTAGAAGATCAGGCTCCACAACCAACACCATCCACATGTGTTCCCTCATCATTGCTGGTGTGCTCCCATTCATTGAATGTGGACAGATTGGTTGACTAGGAGTGCTAAAGGTGGATTTTGTCTAATTTTGGACTGATTTTGTGCATTTAATGCCACCTAGAGCCACTCACCCACCTAATTTTATTTGATTGATCTGACTTGCTAATTTAACAAAAGTTTTGTAATTTGAAAATTTTTGGTATTTTTGATATGTTACAATGTGGTATCAAAGATAGGTAACAACACTGGACATCATGGAGTCCACTTATGGAAACATATTTATTTTATGATTTTATTTTATTTTTTCTTGTATATAAGAAAACTATGTTATTTAAAACTAAAAGAAAATGGCAGAATTGCGTGAAGGCCAATCCCCTACCCCACATGTCTATGTAGAACTTACTGATTAATAACAAAATCATAAGAACAATAACAATAACAATAGTCAAGATGAAATTTTGCAAACAATTATAAATTTACATTTAGAACTTCAAACTTTTAAAACTAATCATTAACGAGTAATAAGAACTCAAGAGGACTTGAATGTGGCTCTTTTATTTAAATTAACTGAGATATCTAATGACACCAATATGGCAGGTAATACAAGGAAACATAAATATAAAGTAATTAAATCCTCTTTTGAACCTTTGTACACTAATGATAGCTTTACTGACAGTGAAATGAATGATTCCTATAGTAGTAATGAACCTAAACAAGGGAAAAAGAAAAAGTACAAGGATGACATAAATAAAGAATTTAAGAAAAGTAGGACTCCCATATTTGATTTTGAAGTCATAAATGGAGAAGAAGTTGAGGCTTGGGTATCAGGAATGAAAAAATACTTTATAATGTATCATTATTCTAATTCAATGAAACCTAAAATGGCCATATTTAATCTCGTTGGAAAAGATGAAACTTGGTTAAAATATTTGAAGAAGGATAAAGTAGCCAACAAAATTAAAGGTTGAAATACTTTAAGAAATCATTTAAGAAAGAATATGTTTCATAATATTATTATGAAGGGAAAGAATTTTTTATGAATTAATACTAGGGAATATGTCGATGCATGACTTTTGTACCAATTTCCTATCATTACTAAGGTGCGTAGCTTAAATTACTAAATAAAAGAAAAAAATACAAAGATTCTTAAGTTGTTTGCCAAGATTTTATAATGAGAGACCAAAATTATAATTCAAAAATACTTTACGAAGCAATGAGAAAAACTAAATTAGCCTACGACCAATCTAAGAATAAACACAAAATCCCAAAGAATTTTAAGGGAATAGAAGGGAATGATTTTCAAATAAGAGAGTTTAATCCATTTAATAAACACAAGAGTTACCAAAATAACACTCTTAAAGGTAAAAAGAAATCAATTTGATTTGAATTTAAAGATAACTTTGTTACCAAGAAAAATGAAGAAGTCAAAAGATATCCCTTGAAATGTTAGGGTTGTGGGAAAAGTCAGTACTATTGATATTTTCCTCATAAAAGAGATGGTCGAAGAATTCACATGGTAAACAAAACTACTACAGTTGGAGAAGTTTCTTGAAATATTCCAAAGATAAGTGCAACATTGGATAACCATTAAGCACACAATCAAGCTTCTATGATAGAAGATAAAGGTACAATTTTTTATAAAACTATCTCTATTTTGAGTGATTTAGGTTCTACTTTGAGTTATATATCCCCTAAACTAGTAGAGACTTGTAAGATGAAAAAGCATGAGTTTAAAAATTCATGTCTAGTTCATATAGCTATAGGAACAAAAAGAAAAGTGACTAGATTTAGTTACGAAAGCGTACTTAAATATTTTCCCTTTGGGATAATATGACTAGTTAATTGGTATGGATTGGTTAGAAAAACAAAGAGTTTTATTGATTTTTTTTCAAAATATTTTTACTTGCATTGATGAATAATGCAATAGTAGAATGGTTAAAGGTATTCTCAATAAAGTATCTATTTGAAAAATATATGCTTTACTGGTAAAACAATGTGCTCAAATTGATGTAAAATATTTGTTGTTCATATAAATGAAAGTTCTAATGAAAAATTCAAGACTAGATTAGAAGAATATCCCATTCTACAAGAGTTTAAATATGTATTTACATAGGAAATACCTTGATTACCTCCTAGGAGGGATGTTTATTTTACTATTGAATTGGTACCTAGAGTTGTACATGCTTCTAAATCCCCTTACAGAATGAAGAAACCATAATTAAAATAATTAAAAATGCACAATGCAAGAACTATTAGATAAAAATTAAACAACACCAAGTTTGTACCTATGGGAAGCTCGTTTATTTTTTGTTAAAAATAATATGGTACCCTAAGAATCTTCATATATTATAGACAATATGTTTGATCAAATACGAGAAGTTGTGGTATTTTCAAAGATTGATTTAAAGTATAGATGTAATCAAATAAGAATTGAAGACAAATATATTTATAAAACAACATCTCGAACATGGTACAAAGATTATGAGATCATGTTTACATCATTCAATTTAAACAATGCTCCAATGCCATTCATTTGCTTAATGAATAGTCTCCTTCATAAATATTTATATAAATTTGTGGTTGTGTTCATTGACGATATATTGGTCTACTTTAAAAACAAACAAGAACATGAAGAACACTTAAAAATGGTTTTATAAACATTAAGAGAACCTAAGCCATATGAAAAATTCAGTAAATGTGACTTTTATCAAGATCAAAATTAGTATCTGGGACGTGTAATTTATAAGGATGGAATCTCAGTGGACCCGAATAACATTACATCAATCATATATTGACCAATTCATAAGGATGTAACTAGAGTTAGATCCTTTATGGGCATCATCAGTTACTGCAATAGGTTAATTGAATGGTTTTCATGAATTATTTATCCATTAATTTTGTTACAAAAAGAAGGGGTAGGAGATTAATTACACATAAGCACACTGACTTAATGTGTGTTATTTTTATATAATCACATCATGTGCAGATCATTATATTAATACCAGATAGTAGAGAACTTCTATTTCAATGTGTTAGATACATGTAGTTGCATCGTAAGCTCAATGTTCCTAAGTTTAGTTAACGCATCGAATATTAGTTTATAGTTTAAAAAACTAACTTATTCTATGGTGGTTTGTTGTAAAAGTGTATCAAACTAGTATGAAAGTGTGTTGAATTCATTCGGCTTTCCGGAAATATGGTGGAACCTGTAACAAAATACAGTGTGCATTGACTTCTGGGGCAAGCCGAATGGCTTGAATGCACTACAAAAGTTTTCAAATTTTTTTAAATGGAAAACTAAGTATTAATTCCAAAAATTAAACCACTAAAATTTTAAAGTATGAAGTGAGAGATCATTTACCTGTTGAACCGCGCATAGGGGAGGAATCCTAGATATGTATGATGAATTCGATTGTCTATCGACAATTTGGGAAAATTAATCAACTAACCATCCATTAAAAGCAAGCAATGTTTCAACGAGGAGTGGAATGAGCACTGGTGGCAAGGCACTACAAAATTTTTAAAATTTTTTTAAATGGCAAATTCTTGTATTAATTCCAAAAATTAAACCACTAAAATTTTAAATTATGAAGTAAGAAATCATTTAACAGTTGAACCGCGCATAGGGGAGGCATCCTAGATATGTATGAAGAATTTGATTATCTTCCCACAATTTGGGAAAATGACTCAATTGACAAGCCAATGAAAGCAAGCAATGTGTCAACGTAGAGTGGAATGAGCACTGGTGGCAAGGCGTCTAGGTGGGGTATGGATGGAACCGATGCAGATGGATCATACGCACTATGGATGGGTAAAAATGATTTTGACCAAGAAGTAATAATATTTTTTATGAAACCTTGTTCCAGTGCACCCGACTTTTAAATTCACTGGTGCATTATAATTACACCTCCACAACGCAATGTAGGTTTTAATTTATTATTATTATTATTATTATTATTATTATTATTTAACAAATCCAGACTGGTACATTTGTGTTTTTTACATGCAATGGTGCATTTTTTAATAATGAATGACCCATTATGGTATAATTTTTTAATGATTTTTTTCGGGGCTCTACATTGTTTTTAGGATATGGAGGTGCATTATGGGTTTAAACGCATTGGTGCAGCAAGATTATAAAAACACACTGCTATTGTTTTTAAAATTACTATTTTTCATAATATTTTTAAACACATGTTTATTTTTTGTGAGGCCCCGATGCATTTTGATTATAGATGCATCAATGTGTTCATATTACCAATTGCACCAATTTTTTTTTAATTCGTGGTTTTTTTGGGGGTGCGACAAGTTTTTGAGGGCCAATGCATTTTGTTTGTAGATGCATTGGTGTGGTACGTCGACTAAAACACACCGCTACGATTTAAAAAAAAAATGTGGCCATTGTGATTATTTCTTTATAATTTCATCTTTTTTACGTTGTGCACCATTCCTTTTTTTGGATTCCTTGGTGCTTTTGTGGTAAGAATGCACCAACGCGTTTATGTTGTATATACGCACTAGGACATTTAATTTAGAAGCACACCAAAGGAAAATTCTCCACTACAACCTCTAGTCACTCGCCTCCACTACATACCTCTATTATAAATGGATATATGAGTTGTTTTGAGAGGAGCATCCTCTATAACCTCTGCTACAGGGCCTTTTCCTTGTAATGAAACTTAGCGAATACATTTATGAAATAAAAAATTTGTTTGCATGGTATTCCTAAAGGGGTAATATGAGACAGGGATGTAAAATTTATAGGTAATTACTGGAAAATATTCATTTAAAGGTTTATATACTAAATTAACTTTTAGTAATCCGTATCATCCTTAGAAAAATGGGTAGTTTGAAAGGACTAATCAAATTCTTGAAGATATTTTATGTATGTATGTGATGGAAAATCCTAATAAATGGGAAGATTATTTATACTTAGTTGATTTTTCTTATAACAATGGTTATCAAGCATCTCTTAAGATAAGTCTATTTGAAGTGTTATATGGTTGAAAATGGCACACTCCTATATCATGGGATAATCCTATTGACAGGATTGTTCTAGGACCTCATATGTTGAAGGAGATGGAACAAATTGTTAAATAAGTACAACATAATTTAAAAGTTTCTCAAGATTGATAAATAATTTATGCATATCTTAAGAGAAATCCAAAATATTTCAATGTAGAGGATCAAGTATACTTAAAGCTAAATCCAAAGAGAAGTACATTAATCTTGGGAAGATGTTCTAGATTATGTCTTAGGTATTGTAGATACTTTGAAGTGCTAGCCAAGATAGGACCCTTTGTTTTTCATGTTTCATTATTGAAACAATATATACATGATGGTACTCATATCATCGATTAGGTGTGATTCAGGTGGAGCTTGAGGGAAAGTTTCAAATAGGGCCTTTGTGTATCTTAGAATGGAAGGAATTTATGCAGAAAAAACTAAGTCATCACTCAAGTATAAGTGGAATGGAAGCACTTCATCCGTAAGGAGGAATCATGGGAAATGGAGGATCGTATGTGAGCAACATATCCTTCCTTGTTCCAAAATGAGAAAGAATATTATGAATAAATAACACTAAGGAAGGTGTTAAAAATAAGGGGGGGAGAACTGTAATACTACCAAGACTTTGAGTTATTTAATTAAGTATTTTATTTCAGAAATAATCTCAAACATTTATTTTGTAAAGACTTATAAAACTCTAAACTTTTAAGAGACAAAATACTCACACTACTGTGGGTGGATGTTGTGTGTACAAAATATTATTTTATTAATAAAAATAGACACTTGGAGCCACCGATTGAAAGACAAGTTTCCAACATAATACAATGAACAAGTGGATAGAAAGCAAGACATTTGATATCAATCAAATCCAAGTCAAGAACTCAGCAAGCGGACTAGATCCCTGATTATAGGTATCAAGATATCAAAGTTGAGATTTGATTGAGATGGCACAAGACCCAAGAAAAAATTATATAATAATGAATTGAGGAGACACAAGATGTTGTGTGGTGCATAGAGGAAAATTGTTGCTATGAAGGGAAAGATGTTGAGTACTCTCTCTCTCTCTCTCTATTTAAAAATTACATCACTGAAGTAGCCAAACAAAAATAATTCCAGTACTCCTTTGTATGCACCGCATTCTTGGACAGTTCCAATCCCGAAAAGGATCACATCATCAACAAATAACAAGTGAGTTATAGACAGACTAGGAGAGTACTAGAACCCTTTAATAAATCCTTTTTGTTGTGCATCTATAATAATTTTGCTGAGGCTCTCAATAATCAAAATGAATAATAAGGGAGACAAGGGACATCCTTGATGGATTCCCCTTGAGGATGGGAAGAAATACGAGGGAGTCTCATTTACTAAGACTGCAAAACAAGAGTTAGTGACGCATCCCATAATCTAGTTCACACCAATTAGAGGGATACCTATCTATAGGAGAAAGAGTCTCAGAAAGGGCCAACTGACGCTATCAAAGGCTTTGACTAAATCCAACTTTAGCACTAGGACACTTGAATTCTTAGCTTTGATAGAGTGTAAAACTTCTTGGGGCCAACAGGTTCAGTGATCTGTCGGTCCTTTAAAAAACTAAATTTTTGAGAAGATATGGCCCTATTCAGAATGGGTTTAAGGCGAAGCACAATAATTTTAGAGATAACCTTATAAACAAGGTTACATAAGGAGATAGGGAGAAAATAAGCAAAGGTGGAGGGATTTTCACACTTAGGAATCACTGTAAAAAAAGTAGAGTTTAAGGATCCATGAACAAACCCCTCTAATCTTGCTTCTTCTGTTGCAGAGGTAAGCTCCTCACCTATTAGGTAAAAAAATGCCAAGAAGAACTCGATCGACCATCCATCAGGACCAGGGTTTTTATCTTTCTTGAAGCCCTTAAGGACAACTTCAACTTCCTGAGGGGTAATAGGCTTTAGAAAACTGTCCACCTCCTCATCCTGACTAAATGTTGAAAACAACCTAATTACCTTTAGTTGGTCAGCAATATTTGATGACTTATCATCCATAAATAAATCACTGAAATGTTGTTTTCCCAGCTTATTAAGGGAAACATCATTAGATAGCAGGTTACCCTTTTTATCCTTAAGGGACTAGATAGCATTGGAGTTCCTTCTTGCTAAAGCATAAGCATGAAAAAAATTAGTGTTGGTATCCCTTTCTTTCAACCATAGAATTCTTCTCTTAAGTATTTGTGTAGTAATCTCATGAGCCAAAAAATTACCTTTTTTGTCTTGAAGTTCTTTCATCTTGTTTGCATTGTCTTCTATTAGAAGCCTAGAATCCATCAAAAGCATGTTAGAGATCTCATCATTTATATCCATAATCAATTGTTTCCTTTCACAATTTTTCTTCCTCTCCCAGCCTTTAATAGTACCTTTGAGTCTGCCCAACTTCCCTGTGAGAGAATCCAGAGGGTTTGTATGTCCAATAGCCAAGGGAGCCTTCCAGGAGGACCCAACAAGGGGGGAAAAATCATCTTCCAGGAGCCATGCCTTATTAAATTTGAAGGGGTAGCAATGAGGAACAAGTCTTTGACCCCACTCCAGAAAAATAGGGTAGTGGTCGGAAACACCCGTGTTAGTTTTTCATCACATTTAAGCGAGCATTATGATATTAGGATCTTTTCACTAAGAGAATAACAAGCACAGTAATAAAACATAAGCACATCATAAGAGACAAGAGACACAAAGAGTTTTCCTCGGGGAAACCATAAAGGAGAAAACCCCGCAACTTCCTTAGAGAAATAATTAGCACCAAAAGAGTAAGAGATCTCCCCAACAGCAGTAGTCTTCTGTCTTCTGTCTAGTCCCAAAATTTCCTTCTCCAGTAGTGCGCCACACTTGGGAGAGCAAGTGATGTATTTTACAAGTGATAAATAGAGAGACTCTCACTCTTTATTTATATTCATCCGTTCACTTGAATTGCCTTTTCACACGTAGGCTCAACCTAATAATTACTACTCGAGCCTACACCTTAATTAGTGTATAATAACTCAAGTGCCCCGAAACTATGGGGACTTACCTAATGACTTGATATGAATTGATTACATTATTAATCCTCCCGATCGAAACATCGGGGCATGACCACATGACTCAAATACATAATAGAGACATCCCGGAATAAACATTGGGTTACAATATATAAGATACGTAGAAGAATACATTCCAAAGTTACATATACATCAACACTCCCTCTTAACTAGGAAGGTATTCTTTCGACACAATTTTCAGCACTGGTCTTCTTCTCTGT
>LPNX010343484.1:1748395-1770140 GCA_001517045.1 Pseudotsuga menziesii
TCCTCCCTTGAAGAATCTTCACTTATATGGATATCTTTCTGGATGGTTCATCATCCTCTGCAGCATGAGCATGATGTCTTCTTTGGCCTCGTCTCCCTCTGAAACTGGAACCTCTATACTCATGTAGGTGTCCAATCCAGTTTCTTCAGAGAGATCAAATACTTCTATGCTTGGAAGTTGTCAACTTCACCAAGCTTATCATCAAGCTATTGTGATAGATCATATTGAAATGAGAACCTCAAATGGAAATACAAAAGATTAGATCTTACCAATTTGAGGTGTCCGTCCTTGTCCCGGAGTTCGCTGATCTAGGGTTTGTCGCAGAAACCCTAATTTTCAAAACTTGGAAAATTTCATATCTGATTAGACAAACAGATATATCTCTTCAAATGGAGCTGTCCAATGTACTCCTTTTCTGAAAACAGTGGAGGGAAGCTCCTGAAACAGGAAGCCCTAATTTACTGATTTCTTCTACAGAAATTCCTGTTACTGTTTCTGTGATATCTCCGAAATTAATAATCCTCTGTGTATAAAATTTCTCAATGAGGTAACTTCGCATGTCCCTGATCCAACACCATAGTTTTCATCAAAATTGGTTTCACCATTTGGGATTTATGATCCTTTTCCCAAGGTGACCTGTTACAGGACTGTTCAGAACAACGAAGTTGTACGGCATGCCACGTGTCACTGGTTCATCTTATGAGTCTGATATTCAGACCACCGAAATTAAAGTCCGTTCCCTTTCTGGAACATATTTAGGAATTCCATTTGGACCTCTGCAGCTCAAGATATTGCAGATCTCCCCAGATGTCCTGTTCAGGGATGAATTCTGGAAGAGGCTGGAACCCTAACTTGGAGAGATCATATCTCTTGGAGTACAGAGAATCTGAGTCTGATTTTTGGACACAAGATTCATCAGGATTTTATATTCGGCCCTGTTGATGGACGTATTTGACTAAGCCCGCAACGGGGGAAAACGACCCAGTCCGGGACCCTTAGAACAGGCTCCAAGCTGTTTGGAATAGTCGCTCCCGACAGGTTTAAAGGCTCTGTTGGCATGGGATCCTAGAAGACTAATGGTTACAATTAATGCTACTGATAGTTAGTGTCGATCCTATACTTATAATTACAAAGATTAACCCAAGTTATATCTTACAAAGAAAGGAAACTGTTAAGTAAACTCACTCAAAACAATTAACTCTGGATACATAAATAAAACATAAATCTGGACAAGATTCGTATGCTACAAAGTCATGTTATATTTATATACAGATATACAGTAATTACATAGAAGGATAAACTGAATGTATTTAATGAAAAAGATCTAACTCAACAAGGTTCTTCAGATAGTACAAAAAGCAGAAACTGAATAAAATATAATTCTGATCTAATACCTATCCTGATCAGGAGCAAAAATTAATTTAACCTGTAACCAACTGATGTCGATAAAGGCACTGTATGTAAACATTTGCTGATATTTAAAGAAATTCAAATATTGCAAATCATACAAGCATCATTACACATTATGTAACAATAATATCAATTATTAAATACAAAACATGACATACCAACACAGTTAAAAACAGGAGCAGCCGATACCTAATAAATTATATTCGCACAATTCATCAAGGAAATTATAACAAACATTATAATATAGGAAAGCAAATATCAAAACTGAAAGATATTAGCAGCCACATAAAAAGTTTCAAAACTGTAAATGTGTGTAAAACATCACTAGTTCAAACATTGTAACAACTGACAGATAACTGCCTAGAGGCACAGATAGAACGAACCAGCAGTTTTGTTCTTTCTTCCCCAGAGTATCGACCCCCCATCATGTTCACTATCAGCCCTTTAAATACATTTTGAGTTTTCCCAAAATAATAATAATCCAGATCGTGATCTCTAACTAATATCGAATAAAAAACGACAAGTGGAACATGTCGTTTTTTCAGCGAACGCACAACTTATTCCATCCATCGCATGAGATCGAAAACAAAAGAGTGGTAGTTGTAATACAATCCGTCCAATATCGATTTGTCTCCAGAAATACAGGGATCGCCAATATACCCAAAATCCTCAAAATCGGGAAAAGAGATATTCATGTCACTATCTGCGATACAACACACAAGAATTATAATTAAAACATAATTGAAATAATAGCAAATAAAATCATCAACAAATAAACTCGAAATAATCAAATACCTGATCTTGATCAACAAAACAACATATCACCAAACACTACAGATTGACTGGGGCGTTGAAAACCTGAATATTAACTCCACTAGGTTGACTTAGAGATGGAGCTTTGAATTGCATTAAGGCGATCTGAGCATTGAGCTCACGCAATTTCTCTTCGCTCTTTTCATTCTCATCCTGTAACTTAAGCACCCGCCTGATAATTTTGTTTTTATGATTCCTCAGTCGTGAAAGATGCTGATTACTTTCATCAACCTTTACCTTTAAACCCTCATTATCAGCTTTCAATAAGTCTCGACTCGCTACTATTTCATTCATCTTATCTTCCATTCGGCGAACCTTGTCTAACAGATAGCTAATGAACATAGGGTGAATAGTTTCCCCAATTCCACGAGAAACAGCTGAAGTTGTTTTAACAGGCTTTTCTTTTACAACTGAACTAGTCGTACAATCAACTAGGACTTCCTGAACTTTCTTATCCACTGATGGAGGACTATCATGAACAAGAGTGACATCAATATCAGGCCGAACAGGCTGAACCTCTATAGACAGCGAAGGATTTTCAGAGATGCCTTCAGCAGTTACAGGGTGACTTTGCCCAGCTAGATCAACAACCAAATCACGATGAATCACATCATCATTAACAGGTGAAGGGACAGCAATTTCCTCATCATCGATTACAACCGTTTTGACTAGAATCTTAACATTCACAGGGTTTTGTGGCATCTTGGCTTTCGCCATGCTCCTGGTTAGCCTTCTAGTCAACTTGGACTTAGATAATTTCCCTCGACGGTTACCAGATTTATCACTATTGTTTTATGGAGTGACGGGTGACAGAGCTGAGATCTTCTTTACACGCCTAGACTCTGGAGATGTATGAGGAGTGTTCATTGGATCACCCATAGACATTTGAGAGGGTTCTGCACTCTTAAGGCTAGGGTTTAATGTAGGTTCGCTCAAAGGAGCCGAACTTGAAACCCTATGTTTGCTACAGTCACCTGGACTGTTAAACATACAATGACAAAACTCTGAGAAACCATTTGATTCTAAGAACTGTTCCCATGAGCGACCATACTTCATTAGTTCATTCTCAATCAACATACGGACTAGCCCGTGGTGAAACAAACTGTGGCTTACATGTTTCGGTCCCTTCTTTATGGCATTTGACATTTTAAACAAACTGTTTAGAAGATAGTAAGGGAGATTGATTGGAAATCCTATGAAAGAAGCCATCAAACGAAGGTGGTATACATAGGCCGAGGACAACCGACCTTCGCAGGTTAAATACCTGTGAATTAAATCAAGCATGGGGCGCCAGTTTTTTAAGAAATACTTACGTGCAACTCCTGTCCGGAAGGAAATTTCTTGAGTTGGGTTCTTCAGCAACGATCTCCATTCCGTAATCTCCATTTTCTGATACTTAAACCACTTCTGCCCATCCAGAGACAGACCGGTTGCACTTGCAATCGACCTCTCATCAACCCGAAAGCACAAATCTCCAACTTCGACTTGATAGTTTACCAGGGACAAAGCGAATACTTTGGTGAATTCTGGATTAGAATCGGAGAACTTCTCAAGGAATGGCAGCCACCCGACATCTTTGACCTTTTGCAAAAGCCCAGGGTTCGAATTCAACAGGGTTAACTCATAGGGTTCGACTCTCACAACAGGGGCCATTACTGATTGTTTATAAACGCGACACCATGCACAGAATACATGCCACCACTGGACCGAAGACAGAAAGCCAGGTCGTGAGTGCTTGGAACCGAGACGCAGCAGTAGTAAATAATGCAAAGGATAAGCCATGAGTAATGGCAAGCGAAACCCCTGCGGGTTCGGCATGAGCAGAGCCATCACTACTTGGAGTGCTGAACGCAAATGACGGTTGAAACCCTAAAAGACTAATGTTATCTCAATCAAGACTGAATTAAATGATAGGAAAGCTCAAGGTGTACGCAATAACAAGTGCTCCACTGGTAAACAACCACGACAAGAAATAGGTACGAGAGCTGAGACGTGGACAACAGGGTAAGTACGAGTGTCATAATAACACTCTGAATTTGTGATGAGTGTTACTTGTGCCATAGATCATTCCCCATAATGTGTTCGGCTCATTCATCAAAGGTGGTGAATTATCATATAACCCGACACTTGACCTTTGCATATTATCACATGCAAATTTGCAAATAATGGTTAACAAACTTTAGGATATGGCATGCGAATCATGTATCTAGGCTTCTATAGAGTTCGACAAACCCTTGATCACCATTACCTGATTGTGCATAAAGATCATGATACACGACCTTAGTAATATTTCTTGTCAATGAAATCGACCAGAAACGGTGTTAATGTTTAAGGGAACCTGCACAACTAGGATGTACAGCATCAAGCATAAATACCATGAACACTCATGTATTAACATCCCTAGTTACCATTCATCCTAACCAGTAACTCAGAGATATTGATATCATTGATCCAATGTAACTTGCAAAGTTTGTTAAAAAAAAACGTTGACTTCAATAAATCAGTAGCCAAGGAAAAATCCTCCTTTCAGTAGCCGAATTTATCCCTTTTAAAATCTAAACATTTCATCGAACAAAATGGGATTTTGTTCGATGAAATAATGATTTTAGAAGGCTGTTGAGCAGGGGCACAACAGGCCCCTACAATTTTCAGCTTCTGATACGTCTCCAATCTTGGAATATAGCGACTGTACCAAAACTTAGCAGTTTTAGGATTTAGGGTTTCTCCTAGCTTAGGGTCAAACTAGGGTTTGAATTTCCTGGAGTTTTCTTGATCCAGGTCTCTAAACTTCGGTTTTGATGAGGAGAATAACCCTATGCTGGTATCACTCAAAAATTCATCTTCTGTAGCCGCATCGAAGACTGAAAATGCTCGGAATCAAATTCCGCTTCGACAGAAAGATGCGCCCTTCAATGGGGAGTCATCTTAGCATACTTTTGCTGAAAATATGTGGAGGAAGATCCACAAAATAGGAAGCCCTAGTTCCTGTAGCTGCACAATGTCTTCTTCTCAGGTTAGCTCTGATACCATGTTAGTTTTTCATCACATTTAAGCTAGCATTATGATCTTAGGATCTTTTCACTGAGAGAATAACAAGCACAGCAATAAAACATAAGCACATCACAAGAGACAAGAGACACAAAGATTTTTCCTCGGGGAAACCATAAAGGAGAAAACCCCGCAACTTCCTTAGAGAAAGAATCAACACCAAAAGAGTAAGAGATCTCCCCAACAATAGTAGTCTTCTGTCTTCTGTCTAGTCCCGAAATTTCCTTCTCTAGTAGTGCACCACACTTGGGAGAGCAAGTGATGTATTTTACAAGTGATAAATAGAGAGACTCTCACTCTCTATTTATATTCATCCGTTCACTTGAATTTCCTTTTCACACGTAGGCTCAACCTAATAATTACTACTCGAGCCTACACCTTAATTAGTGTATAATAACTCAAGTGCCCCGAAACTGTGGGGACTTACCTAATGACTTGATATGAATTGATTACATTATTAATCCTCCCAATCGGAACATCGGGGCATGACCACATGACTCAAATACATAATAGAGACATCCCGGAATAAACATCGGGTTACAATATATAAGATACATAGAAGAATACATTCCGAAGTTACATATACATCAACAACCCGAAGGAGTTGCCCAGGACATGAAGAAATATAGACTAGGGAGGAGATGGGCCAATGATAAAAAATCATCAAGTCTTTTACTAATTCCCACATCCCAAATATGACCATTCCTCCAAGTGGGGACAGGATTTTTCATGGATAGATCAACCAAATTGTTGCTAGTAATCAATTGAGAGAAGTAAGAAGCCAAGGGATAATTCCTAGATTTTGAACCCCAGACTTGAGAGGAAGAGATATTAAAATTTAGGTCACCATCCAAGAGTAGATTTGGTAAGGAAATAAGGCCACCTGCCAAAATGTTATACCAAAAAATAGTTCTTTGTGCATAAGGTCCATAGCAATTAAAAATCGTAAGGATCTTAGAGATCCCTTTTATGTTGGCTTTGAGAAAGATGCAAACAAAGGAGGAGAAAACTTTACATCAAACTAATAGCAAGGAGTCCTCCAGAGAGTCCAGAGGCATCTATAGCACAAAATTCCCACCCCGGCTTGAATATTGAGAACAGAAGGAGGGATTGAGAAGAATTACACATAGTTTCTTGTAACAGAATCATATCAAGATTTAAATTAGAGAATAGAGAGATAAAGGATTTTTGTTTGGAAATCCCTCCAAAACCCCAAATATTCATGGATAAAATCTTCATGGAGAACCTAGTGCCTCAGGTGTTCTTGCTCTAAGTACCTACGATGAGGAGGGAGATGATCGAGGCTGTCTAGCTGCATTCTTTAATCTGGTAGAGAGAGGAGTGTAGGATCCCGAATTCTCAGTCGTCTCCGAAGGGGCCTTCTTAGCCTTACAGATCATTACATTTTTAAAATGAATGGAGTCCAGAAGGAGTGTGGAAGGTGAGATAGGGTCTTTATAAGAGAATATAGAGAGGGAATTTAGGAGTGAGGGATACAGGAAGGCAGGTTCATCTCTGGGACTTGAGGGTTGTAAGTTGGCAGGTGACAGAATAGTAGGAGGTGAGGTAGAGGGAGAAGATGCTGAGGAAGTAGGGAGAACGAGATAGTGCTCCATCGTGAATGGGGGAGGAAACATTTTAGGTCATGCAACAGGAAGGGTTTGAGGAGCAAGGGAGGGAGTATCAAAAGCCAATGAACAAGAGAGATGAGCACATACTTCAATATTATTAATGTATTTAAGTTCTCCCTTAGACAGTCCTTCATAAGGTGTAGGTGAGGATGATACATAAATCACTTCAAGAATGGGTTCCAAAGGCTCCCTGGGGAAAAAACAAACTTCAGGAGAGGGATAATCAAACCCAAAACTAAGATAAAAACCCTTTTCGGTCGGACAACCCCTATGAAGAAGAGTGAAAGAACTTCGCAAATGACCGGTCTTATGGCAGTAGTTGCACCTGAAAGGCATGTGCAGGTAGTCCAGTTTCTGGGTAATAAACCTGTCACCATAGACAAGGTCAATCTCAGGTAGAAGACCCTTAGAAATATCCAGTTCTACCAAAACCTTAGCTATACGCTTGTCAAAATCAAGTGAAAATCCTTTTCCAAGGAAACGAAGTGCCCGATCAAGTTTGCCAATCTAGTAAGGATATCTTTATTCCATAGGGGGAAAGGTAAGGCTAGTAAAAGGACCCATAGGTGACAGATAGTGGCCCTTTCTTTGAGGGGATCGAAACCTGAATGCCAATGACGTAGGACTTAGGAACCCTGCTGAATGGTCCAAAGAGTTCCTAAAATGTGAGTAGCATATATCTCTTCAATAAAAACGATGACCAACAATTGTTAGCAAGAAGAATGATTGTGGGTACATAGTGGATGATGGGTTTCCAATGGGTGGTCGCTCACTCCACCCACTCTTCCTTGGACAAAGAAACATACTCTAATCTTCCAATGAGAGCTCTACGGCAAAGGGTTTCAACCTTGTCTAAGTATACATCATGACCCAGGACGTATTGATAATTCTCCTCTAGTGCCTTAAGGGCCTTTGCTTTCCAGTGAACACATCCTGAGAGATGGGACCATGAAAATTTTGAACCCGTGCCACCAAGGGTTACCACAAGAAGACATAACTTGAACCCATAGCCAACACAACCAGGGTTGCTTTCTGGCGACACAACCAACAAACCAAACTGACAGACTGACCCAAGTTTAACATAGTACACTAGATACCCAGGTACCTGAGTCAGCGGGACCCCCATTAAATATTAATCCAGGTTTAGACACAACTAGGAAGGGTGACACCAACAATAGATAGATGAGACTACTTGCGAACCAAGCTACCAACAGTATACGACAAGTATCACCGATAACCCAGTCGACAAACCCGACAGAGATTAACGGACTTCCCACTTTTTTTATCATGGTTGGTACTAACTCTCTAGGGAGAGAGTGAACTCCATGTGAGGTGGCCGGCAGTTAAAATGCCCATAAACCCTTTGTAGTGGAGTTTATACTAGCCCCAACTACACGAAATAAAAACAATAAATAAAACAACAATGTTGGAGCAACAATGTCGGAGATTACCTAGTCACTGCAGAGCTGCACGTCTTGTGATAATGTCTGTCGTCGCTGAAGTCAACCGGAGAAAGCAAATACCCATCAAATCTGAAAACAATACAATAATGAGGTCCCCAGAGCAAGACCACGAATGTTGCGACCAAACAGTCCAAGGTGACAGATTCAAGTCCCGGTTGAAAAAGGTGGTCAGGTAAAACACAAATCCAGGGTCAAACAACATGCATGGTGAAGCCCCAAGGGTGGCAGATAGTCCGAGTGATAATATACCCCTCAGGACTAGCAAAGAATACTTCTACCAAGCAAGATATCCAACCAACCAAAAACCCAGATAATAACTCCTGCGTATACAGATAGCACAGGTCTAAGAGTAACCGGCACTACAGGGAACCAAAACGCCCACCAAACCCTAAGAACCCTCAAAACCCTCCGCTCTCCGCTCAGCCTCAATCCCCCACCAAGATTAGATCATAATTTCACATACAAGTAGTTATAGTTAATATAGATTCTCTCATACTCGGATATCCATGGATTTCATTCATAAGTACCCAGTTCTCTTATATTAAAGTACATTCTACTCTATGTGCTTCCATAACCATTTTTATTAACTCTAGTTGAAAATTATGTTAATATGTAAAGGATGAAATAATATTGAAAGTTATATCTAAATATAGGTTTTCAATTGCACTTGAAGATTCAAAATTTCTTCGATCTACTAAACTAAAGAAGACACTATAATTTAATTATATAAACTATGTAGGAACCCCTCACAAGGTGCAAGTAGGTTCAAAATTTTGAATTGTGTTTTCCTAAAAGATTAAACAAACCTTTTGAAAACTATTCTTAACACATGGTGAATTAATAGATTATATATGAAGCCGTATGACTGGATCACGTGAAACCCCAGATTCGAACTTGCAATAGGGTTATGATTGGGTTTGTATAAAAAAAACAAGAGGAGCTGCGAAAGGTAGCTAGTCCCTGCCTTTAGAAGTTGAAAATCTATTGAATCGTTATATATTTTTAGAAATCAAGAATGCATATAAGGAAGAATAGTCATTTGTAATTGAGTTTTGTTTACTAAGGAAATGATACTCTACTAAGAAAGATTCTAACTCTGATGCTTTACTAGCTGTTTTCACTGATATGGCTAAAGCATGGACGCACTCTAAGCTTAGCCTAGTGTTATCCTAATATTAGAGCTTACTTGGTAAATTGCTTATACCCTTGCTCTATACTTAGTGGCCTTAGTTGTCAAATCTTCGGGAATAATTAATGTTATGCCTTTTCTAGATCACTTAGCTATTAATGGTTATATTGATCTTTATTACCCAGCCAATTCATACGGGGTTCAAGCTAGTTAGGTACTTAAACGCTTGCATCACTATGAATAAATAAATACTATTCTAGTATTATGGATGGTTGGAAACAAATATGGGGTTGAGGAGGTTGAGCTAGCTGCCAATAAGGACGTGCTAGATGAACTGGGATAAACTTGATCATAAAACTATTCATGCACAAGGAATTTCAGACGTTATTTTTTTAATAATTTTACTTAAATTCCATTAGTACTTTTGTAATTCGATCATGTATAGCACAGTGATGAACTTTATTCTAATGAGGGCTATCAAAGTTGGTCTCCCTTGCAGATCAACTAATGGATAAACAAAAATTATATCAGCTTGAAACTATAAACAACCAAGCAACAAAATTGGTGTCGTGGTTAGTCCCGTAATCGATTCTCATAGTGTTCCCAAAGCTATTGCTAAAATAAGGAAAACCCTCAGTAATTGCATCATGAAGATCCTACGTTAAGACCTTATCCATCGATTCTTAGCTTTGGTGGATCTGTTACTGCCATTTCTAGAAAGTGGGATTCCCATACCGTGTGGGATTTTGGATGGGTGACATTTCATCGATCCACCCATCCATAATCCCCAGAATTTCGACGATACCCTACTTTCGTCTGTGACTTTTTGACAGTAGTCTAGGAGGATACCTGCTTGTCAAATATATCATATGTCAAATAGCAGGGCAAGGATTTGGTAGAAAAATTATTAGGATCAAACCGTCTCAATTGCACATGAGTATTGTCTCATGATGTCCTGAACCAAATCTTACTTAAATGCACATTTAGTAATTCTTGAAGAACCCTCATTACTTGGCTGGTGGAAGTCATCATGGTATCATACCACTTGTTGAATGCACTCTCATTGAATTTGTAAGGAAATAATGGTGTGGCCTAGGGTCTTTACTCTGTCATGTTTGATCTGTAGAGTCTCTGTCATACTGGTCTGGAGCACTGGAAGTGGTTTAGGGGAAGGATTCTATGGTCGACATAAAGCCTGAGGAGAATCCTTGTTTTGAAAAGGGGAGGGAAGCATACATAGTCGAAGGAGGACGAGTTATTTAGATTCATATAAACAACATGTCGTCACAGTGTTATACCTTCACAGTGTTATACCTTCACTCACTGCATAGAAGGACAATAGTTTTCTCCTCCTATTTACCCTCTCCTTCCCTTACCCTGCACTACCAAGCCGAGTTAGCTATGTTTAAAACTATGAATTTCATTATAGAAATGAAGAGTTAAATCTTTGAAATATAACTTCATACTTGTTAAAACCATTACTGGCTTGGGAAGCCTCTTCCAGAAATCAAAGGAGAGCACCTAAGTTTCCACCTTACCACACGAAGAGAAAAAAGATGGTTCAGATTGTGTAGAGGAGAAATGTCATTCACACAACCAATAAAAACGGTCAGTAAAAACCTTTAAACATCTCAAAAAATGTGGCATATAAACCAAGCAAGTAATTGTAGATCGTTGAACGACAAGCATGGTTACAAACAAGCACCATGGAATCCATGAGAAAAACCTCCAACAACGATCAACATGAACACGAAAAAAACCCTTACAACCAAATTAATGCGATCATAAAAGCCCTACAATATATCTCCAATGACAACAATCAGATCAAAGACATATGGATGGAAAAGGTCAATTTCTTCACACAGAAAGCATGCACACAACCAATCATCTTAACTCTACCTAGTTGTGTTGTCAACTCGTAGCCAGGGATTATGACAAACAATTTAAAACTTAACTAAACCTCGTTAAAACCATTCTTTATCGCAAGCTTCATACACCTTGTATCTCCTATGGTCGCATGCCAAAACTTGGCATAATATTTTATAACATGGTCATACCTTGCACTATCACCCTCATCACATGTAAATCCCGCGTGGTTAACACCCTTTTCCAACACCTTATGCAAGAAAGCTAAGAACTTTATTACAACACATAAAGAATATGTCCAAGCAACATATAGCTTGGGACTAAGTCCAAGTCTAAGATTTAATCCTATGTGATCAATCTAAAAATTTCATTAAACATTAACATCACCTTGGAAAGGGCTGCAACCGAGTTGTCATTTTAATTGGAGTCAACGCCGAGCGGACGACAAGCCCTTTTGTCAAACATTTAAAAAGTCCAATTAATTTATCCATGAAAACAAGTAAAAAGTATGTTATGACTAAGAAATACTTATTGCGACGAGTAAGTAGTGTAAATTATAAACATATTTTTATTTATCTTTTATGGAATTTACGGGTATGTGACACGTCCATCCTCTAGTTTCACTATGAAGTTCATAAGATTTTGTTTTAATCTTGGAAGTATTAATTTTGTTTTTGAGCTCATTAAGATAGAAACATAATTTTGATCCTCAAGATTAGGGTTGCAGATATATTTATAATATCTTATATTTTTGTTAACCTCGATGATTTAATCAAGTTATGACATATCTATGCCACCCTAGCAATTTTAGGAAGTTGGTTGTCTCCTATATTGTTCAATTTTTGCTGGAAAATACTATTCTAAAAAGTCTTTGCTAGAAAATAGATACATACTAATGTTTGTTCAGTTTTGATGATCAAGGTGATATACTTGATGTTTGTATAGTGAAAACTACATGAGGGTAGTTTACTTGTTATTTGATCTTTTTAGAATGGATATAATGTGATTTGTATATCAATTATTATCTATTTTTGTAAATCATTTTTTGTGCTGGAGGATATTGAGGAAATTGACACTTATAAGAAATGATAGTGGATCATATGAAGTATGTAATTTTGTTTTTAATAAAGTTATGATTTTTTTCTGTGGAAAAAAATTATTGTTCAATTTTTGTTTGTACATTTAATTTTACTTACATCAATGTAGTTTAGTATACATAATTTTGATTATAAAGGGATTTCTGTGTTAAAGAGAGATTTCTTTTTGGAGGTAAAACACTTTCTCTTTTATATAAAATCTCTATAGAGACTATAAGTTTAATATTAAATTGTTTGCATAAAATACATAACCCAAATCACATAACCTAATTTAGGAAAAACGAAATTCTAAAAATTTAAAAAATAAAACAACTATTGGAAAAATATTTGAATTAAAACATTTTTCTAAATCAATATCATGTTTTACAAGAACCCACACAAACAAGTGGAATGTCACCAAAGCGGCTTACTACTTTTATTTGAAGAACAACCAAGGAAAGTAAGATCACCACAATTTAGCTACTTAGTACTTCCATTTAAAGAAAAGTTTAATAAAAACAATTTGAAAAATCATATAAGTATGAGAGTTGGAAATTATAATATATTTACTTAATTTTATAAATGATTGAAATTTGATGTAATAATAATAATAATAATATATTATTTTAGGTCATTGCCAAGCGAGACACCAATTGGTGTATGAGACCCCCTTGTTTATGGAACAATCTGTGTAGTGATTTAACTGCTAAAGTCTACAGAGGTGTACATACCCTACACCCATTTGGATTTGAACCTGTGACCTCCTTGGAGGAAACACATGCTCTTAACCATTAGGCCCACTCAGATTGTACTATTTTACAAAAATAATAACAATAAAAATAAATAATAATAATAATACTAAATGTCAAGTTCATATTTAAATATTAATTTTCTTTTAACATTAATCTTAATGTTACTATATATATATATATATATATATATATAATTGAAATATTTCTTCATAAATATATTAAAATAGTTTGCATAAAAAAAAATCCATATTAAATGAAATTTTAATTCTGTAATTTTTTTTTCACCTTAACCTTATCATACCTAATACCCTAATGCTTTATTATTTTTCGATATACTCTATTGATCTGTGTATTAGTGTTACATATGAATGTGAGTTAATATATCAAGTGCATAAATAATAATAATTATTTTTCGATATACTCTATTGATCTGCGTATTAGTGTTACATATGAATGTGAGTTAATATATCAAGTGCATAAATAATAATTTTTTTAAATGTTAATATCTTAATAAATAACTATTTTTATAAATGAATGAGTGTTTTACTAAATATGTAAAATTATTTTGGCTCTTCACTTGAGATTACACTTAATTCAACTAGTACTACATTAACATTTATCCTTAATGTTACATGAAAAAACTAATGTCTAACCAAAAACTTAAAAAGTATGTATCTTAATAGTTAAGATAAGGTTTTTATATCTCTACAACTTTTGGACCTCACATTTTTTAATTATTAATATTTTATTAAAAGTATTTTAAGATAACTTACATACTAGTGTTAGTAAATCTATGTTGCACATTATAGTTGTTTAATATAATGGGGCACTAACAAGGATTTTTTTAATGAATTGTTATTTTATAAAATATGTTAAATTACTTTGGTGCTTTTCAAAGGGTTACATATCGAGTCAACTAGTGTTATACTGATATTTTTCCTCAATGCCGTTTTTAGAATTAATGTCTAACTTAAAACTCACGAAGTCCCTCACATTACCTATAAATACCAGTTTTTAATTACAAAGTTTGGTCATCACAAATTTTCCATAGATCTTAGTTTCATTATAATATTTTTGTGTTTCAATGTACAATACATTGGAAAACGTATATATGCTAGGATAAAAAACCATGAGATAGTCATCACTATCAACATCATCTTATGGAACACACATAGTCAATATCCCAATATCCATGTATCTATAAATCAAATATCCTTATACAACTCTTTCACTACCATACATAAAAAGGATATGAACGTAACTTCCACTTTTTAAAAGAGACTCAAGAATACTCCAAGTAAGCAATCCTAGAGGGACAACTCAAAGTGGCACTTCTAACTAAATATATTTTACAAGAGAGTTTTCCTTCTTTGAGGATCAATGCATCTAGGGATTATGGCCTAAGCACTATATCATTACCATCGTGAACAATAAAAAAATATCTTGGTTGTATACAATTATGCACTAGCGTTATCATTCTCTTATATTCTAATATATATACATCATTTAATATATATACCTAGTATACACATCAATATAGATATACATGTGGAGTTCAACAAGTGATGAGGATATGAGATGACTCGGCTCTTCCTCTACTATCTGTACCGCCTGTATAGTCTGCAATCGCTCTAAACAACCTGACCTCGTTCTTCTTCATTCAATGCCCATGGGAGAGGGACCAGAGGTCCCTCCCATCCACATAGGGACACTAAATCCATGAAAAAGATCCAAGTGAACTAGAACCAAGATGATCAATAAAAAACAACTAGCTGAACACATGAATAAGTGGTTTAGAAACCCCTCCCATTCCCAAGCAGAACCCATAGCTACGAATCTCTCCCTTGCATATGACTAACATGATGACAAAAAGAAAATTGGCCCAAATAAAGAAGGAACTAGTAAGGAATAAGATTATGACAAACCAGAAATCTCAAGAACCAGAGAAGAGAACGAAAACTATGAATATTCATTAAATGGAAAAAGAAATGGGAAAACCCAAAGGAATAACACATGCATTTCAATCACTGAGAAAGCATGAAAAAAACAAGCCTTCAGTTCCATATAACCCAAGAAAATGAAAATATTAACATATTCCCTTCATAAAGCCAATGCAAACAGTGAGCATGGAATACATAATTCCCACCCAAAATACTTTAGGAAATACATGAAGGACTTCAAGAAACGAGGAGGAAAATATGATCTAGAGAGGACAAAACCCCTAGGAACCAAGATGGTTGAGTCGAGGCAATATGCCCATATTACAAAATTCTTCCTACAGTTTCCTAATGAAACCGATCTCCTGGAATATCAAAGGCATCAATAGCCCCTCCAAACATAGAATTTAGTACGTAGGAGAATTCTCCAACACAAATCGATCGTTCTCTTTGTATAGGAGACCAAATGTACTGGTAATCATATGGAAACTCTTTTGAAAAGGATTTGGAAAGGATGTAGCATTATTATTGTGGATGGTGACACTCCAAGAGGCTTGGAAATTATCTGGAACCCCATGGAAATCACTATTCAAGAATTTTTGGCAACTAGAAACACCATCTCAACCTCCTATCATCTGATGGGAACACGCTGTAGGGGGTAGCTAATGAATGTTTATGGTCCTCAAAAATCAGAGTCAAAATATGGCATGATGGACTATCTACAAAGGATTCTGCAAATCAACAACTCCCATTCTTGGATCAAAAGTGGTGACTTCAATATGATCACCTCTCCAAGGGACAAAAAAGGAGGTCGATGCATCCTATCATGGGAGGACCTGCGCCTTAAATATTTAATGGAGAATTCCAATCTGTTGGATCTTGAAACCCCTAATGGTCTCTTCACTTGTAATAATAGGGGGGATATTGAAGAAAATTTCCTCCAGATTGGATAGGTTTTTGGTCTCTAATAGCATTGTAACTTCTGCAGGATCGGTCAAAGCCTCTATTCTACAATTGTATGGGTCTGACCATTGGCCCATTTTTATCGTCTAGCATGACGATGGAACTTCTTCAAAACATCCTTTCAGGTTTGAAAAATTCTGGCCCAACCATCCTGATTTCGTAAACACTTTGAAAAATTGGTGGTTTGACCTTTAGGTAGATGAAATATCTAAAATGTATATATTTCATCAAAAAATCAGACTTCTCAAGGCCCATATGAAGAAATGGAACATGGACATATTTGGAAACATCTTTCATACCAAATTCCATATGGAAAAAGAACGGGAGGAAGTATAACATAATTGTATCACTGAAGGAAGGATGGAGGATAAGAACCACTGTGATATCTTACTTTCTTCCCATCTTGAGGAGAAATGCAATCAAGAGGAAATTCTCTGGAAAAAAATACAAAGTATCTTGGATGAAAGAGGGTGAAATAAATACTTCATTCTTCCATAGATCCACCATCCAACATCGAATGCAAAACAATATAGCCAAGCTCAAGTCAGAGATAGGAGAGAATATTGAAACCAGAGAGGATATGGAGAAGGAACTCACCATCTTCTACAAAAATGGGCCTCTCTGAGTCAAATAACCATATATTGGAGGAAATTTCCAAAGTCCTGGAGGAAATCCCCTCTATAATCATAGAGGATCGTAACAAAGAGCTAATGCGACCCATTGAGGAAAAGGAAGTCAAATATGCAATAAAGGAAAAAGAATAAATCTCTCGGCCCAAATGACTTCACGATAAATTTCTTTCACTTTTGTTGGTGCTTTCTAAAAAATGAGATATGTGACCTTGTGGAATAATTTCATCAAAATAAATGGTTCTTTAATTCCCTCAATGCTACCTTTCTCACCTTAATTTTCAAAGAAGAAAATTTCACCATGCCAAGGAATTTTTTCTCCATTTCTCTTTGCAGTGTCTTCTACAAACTCATTTCCAATATTATCACCAATCTCCTTAAACCATTGCTCCCACTTATCATATCCCTTAATTAAATTGGTTATGTCGAAGGAAGACAAATTATTCATGGGATCATCCTTTCCCATGAAGTTATTCATTCTCTTAAAACTCTCAAAATTCTTGGTATGCTTCTCAAACTCGACCTCTCTAAGGCCTTTGAAAAAATAAACTAGCAGTACTTAGAGAAAATCCTTCTTGCTTTAAGATTCTGTCACTCTTGGACCATATGGGTTCTCTGACTCATTTCCACCCCCATATTCTCCATTTTGAACAATGGCTCCCCCTATTCCTTGTTCACCTCTTCCAGAGGAATTAAAGAAGGAGATCTTATTTCCCCCTTCATTTTCGTTCCTATAGCTAAAGGTCTCAGTATAATGTTAAATAAAAATATTGCAAGGGGTGCCTGAAGAGGTATATCTATTCATGAAATCCCTCCAATATCTCACCTGCTCCATTCATGAAGCCATTGAAATTGTTTCCAAATCCTCGGGCACCACCATCAACACGGATAAATCCCAGGCCTACTTATTCAACATGCTTGTCATCACTCAAAAAAACATTTTTAGAATTGTGGGTTTTACTATCTCCACCTTACCCTCTAAGCATATTGGGGCTCCTCTAATCTCTTTTGTACTCCTCTTGGAGAGATATTCTGGACAAACTAGCTAGAAAAATTTCCTCATGGACCTACCTCTTGTTAGGATTATTAATCCTCCCTTGATCGTACTATCTATTAGATTATTTAGTCTAACTTAGGAACCTTAATTAATTAATTGGGTCCACTTTGACTAATGGGGCCACATGTACCGGTCATTGTATTGTGGGGAACACTACTAGAGGTTAACTACCACTTACTGCATGTGCATGCATCAATTTGGGAACCTCCTAGACCAATCCCTACATTTTAGGAGCCACTGGGAGTCTCGACACCAACCTACTTCAGTTAGTTGGAGTTAGTACTAGTTAGTCTCAGTTAGCCCCTAGTTACTTTCAGTTGGTTCATAATTAGTTAGCTAGTGCAATATTTGCATGGATAATGCATGGATTCATGTGGAGTAGGTGCCTTTTCCCACCTACCACACTCAGTTGCACTGAGTTAACTATCTTTCACTGATTGTCTGAGTTGTTGGACATCTAGGAGTTGAATTGTTGGACTTTGACATTGATTGAGACACCATGATTTAGATGGTCAGTTAGATACACTAAGATCTAGTGGATATATTCGAATTGCGTGTCATGCATTTGAATTCTTTTCCTATGTAAACTATTGTATCAACATATTTTTTATTGTGAATGATACTGTAAATTCTTGAGCAATACTTGTCTGATTCCTGTGTGGTTTGTTTTGTTCACTTTGTATCTTCATTCTCTAAATATTTGCTGCAAACATTACTAGAACTATTTGCTTGAAGATATAAATGGCATTCAAATTCTAATAGGGTATCAGAGCCTACTCAAGAAGGTTTCATGCTTGTTTCTCCCCATCAAACATTAGAAGCAGCTGGGTTTCCACAGAAGTCCCCTATGAAAATTTACTAGCTCTCAATTTATCTAGAGCGACGGAGAGGGCGTGACGGACCCTGAAAATATGTTCACGTCGAGAGGAAAAGGATGATTCTAACAATTCAGATATTTTTATTTTTGTAGTAATATTTTGCAGGTTCAACTTCATATGGATTCGATATTATCAGTTCCTCTTCTTACTCCATCCACAAGATATTCAGAATGGAAGTCGAAGATGATTGCATATCTGAAGAGACAAGGTCTCTATGAGGTATCTATGGGAATTGGTAAAGAATCTTATGAATATGAGAAATACTAGATAAATGACGGTGATAGAGATTATGGAGCAATATGTGGGACTTTTTCTCAAAGCTTGCTTATAAACCTTATTGAGTTTGAAGAATACCCAAAGGATCTCTGGATAGAACTTGATAGAATATTTGGGAAGCACAATGAGGATTGTTATAGCAATATGGGGAGCAAATTCAAAACCATAAGGCTTCTTTACTCAAAAGTCTCGTCCTCTACTCTCTCTGATGAATTTGTTCAATATGAAGAAGAAGCAGAATCTTCCTCACAGTCAATTCGAATTGAAGACAATATCCTTGGAGTGACTCCTTCTTTTGTCGCTCTAGAAGTGTATGAGATCTATGATATCTCATCTCCTCACATGGCAGATCCAGAAGAATAAATTTGAATATTTGTTGCTGAATAAAATCTCTCCTTCCATTCTATGTGAAAATTCTCCAGTGATTCTTGTACTACAAATTGTGTGCATAGTTTACCGGTGATTGCTCCAAGAAAGGGAGAGGAATTTGATTTCTCTGACTCTAATGATGTTTCTGGTGTGCAAGTAATAATTCTTTGGATATTTTGGAAATAATTTTATATTTTAGGAGTGATCCATTTACTCTCATTGATATAGAGCTTCCAACAAATTGCTACATGATTGCATGCACCGATACTCAAGGTTTTGAAGAAGGAGAAAACTATGCATCTACCATCTCGGTGGAGCACACTCTTGGATTTGATATGGAAATTATTGGGTCTGATATGATATCATTTGCATATGATATGATATTACTTGGTTCTATGGTTCAATATCTTTCAGTACCTCTTGTAGCTGTTCTCATCAATCTTGGTGTGAAGAAACAAGTACCAAAAATCTCTTTCAAAGGTTTTGAAGAAGGAGAAAATTCAAAGGTTTTGAAGAAGGAGAAAATTGTGCATCTACCAGCTCGGTGGAGCACGCTCTTGGATATAATATGGAATTTATTGGATCTAATATGATATTATTTGGATCTTATCTGATATTACTTGGTTCTAAGGTTCAATAGCTTTCAATATTGCTTGTAGCTGTTCTCATCAATTTTGGTGTGAAGAAACAAGTACCAAAAATCTCTTCCAAAATTTCTGCTGGGGATTTGATGTCAGTTTTCTCTCATGAGTTTGCTGATATTATATTTTGTAAATAATTTCAGGTTTTATGAGTGATCCATTTACTCTCTCTAATCTCGAGCTTCCAACAAATTTTTACATGATTGCATGCATCGATATTCAGAATTTTGAAGGAGAAATTGTGCATCTACCATCTCGGTGGATCAAAATACTGTATATGATATGAAATTTATTGGATCTGATATTATATTATTTGGATATGATATGATATTACTTGGTTCAATAATTCAGGTTCATGATCCTTTAGTACTGCTTGTAGCTGTTCTCATCAATTTTGGTGTGAAGAAACAAGTACCGCAAGTCTCCTTCAAAATTGTTGCTGGGCATTTGATTTCATTCAACACTTTTAGATATAATATGGACTTATTTGGATATGATATGATATTATTTATATTTATTGGTTCAATATTTCAGGTTCATGAGTTTTCAGTACTGCTTGTAGCTGGTTTCATCAATTTTGGTGTGACAAATCAAGTACCGCAAGTCTCCTTCAAAATTAATGTTGGGGATTTGATTTCACTTCACAGTTTTGGATCTGATATGAACCTTTTTGGATCTTATTTATTTTCTGATCTAATAATATCTGATTCAGGTTGTAATATTCAATAGCTTTCAGTATTGCTTGTAACTAGTTGCATCAATTTTGGTGTGACAAATCAAGTACCGCAAGTCTCCTTCAATTTTGTTGTTGAGGATTCAATGTTAGATTTCTCTTATGGTATTTATGATATTAGATGTTGTGAATTATTGGATATTTATGAATATATATCATATTATGGAGCTCAAGCATTCACTCTCCACAGTACCAGGGCTTCTCTACCTTTGGTCACATGCTCATCTCCTCACAGAACTAGTAAAGAGGAAGACATTCTACATCTGCCTATACACTTGCTCTTAACACTTGGGGCTAATTTTACCACTCATGGTTTGGTGTTCAAGGCTGAAATATATCATTTTCTTGGGTGTTCCTCACATGGTTCGAATTCTCAAGCACCTTTTCTCTCTCTTCATATGATTTCAGATGCTCTACATGGGTCTAGTTTTCACCGTGCAACTATTTATATTTCTGATTTAGTTAAGTGCATTGTTCTTCTTCCAAAGAGGAAGATTCCTCCAGAAACAAGGACTTTGTTTGGATTTATGGGTTCACCTGCACATAACCATGATATTGTTGCTGCATAGCGATGCAAATAGTAGCAAAAAATCTCACAAGTTTTTTCAAAATTTGTATTCCTGCTTCTATTGAGGGAGGGGAGGGGAGGGGAGGGGGTTCCCATGAGGCTTTCCCCTATTTCCTCAGTTGTATTAAGCTGAATTATATCTTTTAGAGTATATTTGGGTGACCTATGTTCTTGTTACCCAAGCCCACAATTGTCCAAGTTAGGATTCATGGGGAGTGTTAGGATTATTAATCCTCCCTTAATCATACTGTCTATTAGATTATTTATCCTAAATTAGGAACCTTAATTAATTAATTGGGTCCACTATTACCATTGGGTCGACTTGGCCTAATGGGGCCTGCTAGTTTTTCAACATTTAAGCTAGCATTATGATAAGATCTTTTCACTGAGAGAATAACAAGCAAAGCAATCACATAAGCATATCACAAGAGACAAGAGACACAAAGCTTTTAGGAGGGGAAACCATAAATGGAGAAAACCCCTCAACTTCCTCTAAGATAGTATCA
>LPNX010343484.1:1775523-1793707 GCA_001517045.1 Pseudotsuga menziesii
AATATAAAATATATAGAAGAATACATTCCGAAGTTACATATACATCAACAGGGCCACATGTACTGCATGTGCATGCATCAATTTGGGTGCCTCCTAGACCAATCCATACATTTTAGGAGGCATTGGGAGTCCTGACACCAACCTACTTTAGTTAGTTGGATTTAGTACTAGTTAGTCTCAGTTAGCCCCCAATTTATTTCAGTTAGTTCACAATCAATTAGCTAGTGCAAGCTTTGCATGGATAATGCATGGCTTTATGTGAAGTAGGTGCCTTTTCCCACCTACCACACTTAGTTGCACTGAGTTAACTAGTTGTCACTGAATGTTTGAGTTGTTGGACATCTGGGATTTAATTTGTTGGACTCTGACATTGATTGAGACACCATGAGTTAGATGGTTAGTTAGCTATAGTCAGATCCAGTGGATAGATTCTAATTGCATGTCATGCATTCAAATTATTTTTAGTATGTAAACTATTGTAACACTGGATTTTATTATTGTGAATGATACTGTAAATTCCTGAGCAATACTTGTATGTTTCTTGTGTGGTTTTTTTTTGTTCAGTTTGTATCTTCATTCTCCATTATTTTGTTTCAAACATTATTAGAACTATCTTCTTGAAGATCTAAATGGAATTCAAATTCTAATACCTCTTTGTTAACCTCACTGGTAGGCTCATATTGGTCAAAGTTGTTACTTAATCCATGCTTCTCTATCCCTTTTATGTTCTTATTTCACCCCAGTGGGTTTTAAAATACATCTCAACCCTTCAAATCACCTTTCTCTACAGAGGGGAAAAAACTATCCTAAATGGGCCTTGGTAAAATGGGACAAGGTTTTCCTTCCAAATTCCATTGGAGGCCTCAGGCTCAGGGATCCTGAGATTAGCAATAAAATTCTAAGTGCTAAGATTTGGTGGAACTAGTTCTCTTACAACTCCAAACCATGGGCTCAACTCTCGAATCTTAAATATGTTGAAGGATGGGACACACGAGATATTATAAGGTACTCCCTCAATTCTAAGGGCTCTCTAACTTGGAACTTTTCCACCCAACAAAAATACATAATCCAGAAACATAGTTTCTAGTGGTTAAGGGATGGTTCCACTGCCCACCTCTAGACTGACACATCACAAAAAATCCCTATTCTTTCCATCATTTTTCAAAATGAGGAGATGCAGCTGGCCTTTCAAAACAATAATAATGTGTTTGTTTCTGAGTTCCGGTTCTCCAATCTCTCTTCTAGCTTCTACACCTATAAATATCTAGATAGATGGATGATGAAATTTGTGTGGAAATTAATACTAAGCTTAGATCAATTGAACTCACGAAATTGCTTGTAAAACATTCATATATTCACTCAAAAATGGAGATTGAAAAATGGTGCATAAAATAAACTTCTATTGAATAATTTTACACCAAACAACCTTATGAAAAAAAAAGTTGTCCAAATATATAATTACATTAGATATTTGAATGCATATGGATGTTATTCGAATCAACACAAAAGAAGGCTTACTAAACTACTCAAAATCCCCCATAGGTGCATAAAACACTTTCCTAATCTTTCAAGAAGGCCACGAATAGGATGAATGATTTGTATTAGATGATAAGTGAAGGAAAGTGGAAAAACTCATGCTTTTAGGAGAGATAAGGAGGTTGAGTTGTGTAAAAAACAAGGCAATTGCCTTAGACTAGCTTTCACCTTTTGCCTTAAAAGATGCTAAAAAAGTAGGAAACTCTGGATAAGGAAGGAATGTGCACTTACTAAACTGGGAATTCTAATGGGTTGTAAGAATCTTATCCAGAATATTTCCAAAGAACTCCTAGAGGTAGTTTAGGCAAGTTTGACCAGAAGGAAGCATGTGGATTCCAACTAGCTAGTGTAGGACCTAGGAATTTAACCAAAATGATTAAATTTTACTTCCTAAGTATCGGAATGGGTTTTGATTATTATAACACCCCCTATTAATCATGAATTGTGAAAAATAGCATAAATATATCATAGATATAGGGCCTAGCAACAATTCTTAGTCACCCTTTACATACTGCTTGTCCATACAAAACAATGAAAGAGGCAAACGCATAAAGGGGAAAATGCTCCCTTAAACATGGACATGAACATATTGTATGAAATATTGTCTTCAATGAGTATTCACCACATGAGCATCTATCCCCAGTAGTGATTTTATATTGTTGAAATTATTCTCAGAAAACACCTTGGTGAAGATGTCTGCAACTTGATCAGATGATGAGAAATAATGTAGAGGAATGATCCCATCATGCAAAATACCTCTGATGTAGTGCATATGGATCTCTATGTTTGGTTCATTTCCTTAGTACTATATCAGTTGAGATTCCAATAGTACTTTGGTTGTCACAATAGATGATTTTATAAGTCTCAAATTCAGTCCTAAAGTCTCCAAGTATACCCTATAACCACAAACATTGAGTAGCTGCATTCATAGCTCCTCTGTATTCTGCCTCTATAGATGAAAGTGAAATGGATATTTTAGTTTTACTTGACCAGATGATTGGCCCATATGCAAGCATAAACACATATATAGAAGCTTATTTTCTATCAGTTTTATAACCTTCCCAATTAGAATAAGTAAAGCCAACTAACTCTAGGTCATATTTTGCAACATAGTGAATTCCATGTGTCCTTGTTCCCTGCACAAAGTGTAATATTATTTTTTATTCTCTCCAATGGATGTAATGAGGATGATCCATGTGTCTTGATTCCACACTCAATGTATAAGATATATCAGATCGAGTATGAGTCAAACAAAGAAGACATCCAACCAGTTTCCTATAGACTGTTTTGTTTTCCAATGGAGTGGATTGTGCTTCTTCAAGATTAAGTCTTGAAAGGAAAGGAGTCTTGATTGGATTGAAATACTTCATGTTGAACTTGTTCAGCAGGTATGAATAATAATTGGAATGATATACCTTAATTCCAATACCTTATTGAGAAATCACAAGCCCAACAAATTGGCTTAATAATCCCAAATCAGTCATGGAGAAAGCATGGTTCATTGCACCCTTCAATGAGAAAATTTATTTCATGGAACTTCTTGTGATCAGAAGGTCATACACATACAAAAAATATTTATAATTGAACCATGAATCATATTCAAATACACATTTGGATCATACTTTCATCTACTATAGTTCTATGATAGCAGAAAGCCATGAATCTTGGCATACCAAGCTCTAGGAGCTTGTTTTAGCCCATATAGTGATTTATTCAACTTGCACACAAGAGATGGATTAGTAAAAAACCTTATGGCTATTGCATATATATATAGTCTTTGATATCTCCACGTAGAAAGGAAATTTTCACATCCATGTGATGTACATCCCATTGCTTAGAAGTTCCAATGGCCAAAACTAGTCATATGGAATCCATCTTTGCAACTGGTACAAAGGTATCATTGTAGTCAATGCCTTAGAATTGGAAGAATGCCTTGGACTCTAAAATTTCCCTGTACTTCTAAGGATAGCCATCGGCAAATTTTTTTGTCTTGAATACCCATTTGCACTTGACTAGGTTTCTCCCTAGAGGGAGATTGACTAGTTCCAATGTCTCATTCTTCTGGAGTATATGGTATTCCTCCTTCATGGATGTTTTCTGAAAGAGCAAGAAAGGGGAAATGGACATAGACGTAAGAGAAATGTAGTGTAATTGTATATTTTATAAAATGTAGAGGCTGATTTACAAAATAGATGCCCCGGTAATTTATACTGTAAGTGGGGAAGAGAGGTGACTTTTCAAGTCACCTCTTAGTTTATATACATTAATTAACCTAGCTTATAATTAAATTTGGTTTTTGTTACATTACCTTTCCCTTAAGGAAGCTTTGTCCTCAAAGCTTATTTGACGACAATGACTACGTGAACTATCGCAACGTCTCTGATGTGGACATCTGTGTGGGTTGTTACTGTCAGGTTTTGTCCTTGGTTCTATTTTGATTATGTGTTCAATTTTTCTGTTTGTTGGGAGTGCCATAGGTAACTCTTAAAACACCTTGCAATGTTTTCGAATTAGCTCTTGTGTCTCTGGTTGTTTGTCCATATCTCCTTCACTTGTTATAATCTCCATTTCTCGACATTGAGGTATGTACGTTGGTGCATCTTTCCAATGTATCCTTTCCATCTGATGTGATGTAACCAGTTGTATTGGAGGTGGTTGGAACCCATATAATTTGTGTGTTTTCCCGAATGCATGGAATTCAATAAATTGTTCTTGGTGATTTGCAAAGTATGTACCCAAGGTTTGTAACCATTGTATTCCTAATACTACGTCGACCCCTCCTATTGGTACTGCAAAGAAATTTGATTCTAAGTTATATTCTTGCATTTGTAACTTAACCTTGTGACATTTTCCCACATTGTCAATATTCCTGCCATCTACTACCATAAATTTCATGTTAGGTACTGGATGGATAAATAGGTTAAATACTTTAGCAAGGTTGACATTAATGAAGTTATGGGTGCTTCCAGAGTCGATGAGAACTGTGATGTTATTATTTTTTATATGTCCTTTAATCTTCAATGTTTGCGGTTGGGAGATTCCGGTAATAGCGGCTAATGAGATTTGTGGGGATTCGTCCTCGATTCCTGGGTGGTAATCTTGTTGGATATTCACATTGTTCTCAATTGGTTCATTGACTTCTAGCTCTGCTTCACAAGCATATAATTTCTTTTGTAAGCATCTGTGCTTAGGATCCCATTTGTCTCCACATAAATTACATTTCCCTTCTTTTATTCTTTGGGCCTCTAAACTAGGCTTTATTCCTTCCATAAGTTGAGGCGGTGTATACCTTGGATTTCCTATGTATCCTGATTGGAGGGGGTTCTTTTTGGAGTCGTTTTGGTCGACATTTGTATAAAGGGATTTGCTTTCAATAATCCTATATTTACGTCATGTTTCCTCCATGGTAGAGATGTTGTGTAACTCTAGTTCGTCATGGATGTGTTGTTTTAGACTGTGTATGTAGGTCTGTAGTCATTGGTCATTGGTTAATTCTGGGACTCGAGTTGAGAGTGCTTCCCAATCACAGGTGTACTCATCGACATTGTTTTTTTGTTGTAACCTTGTGATTTTGGAAAATAAGTCTTTTTCTTCAATGCCTTGGAATCTTTTGATGAGGTCGTTCCTGAAGCTAACCCAGTTGTAAGAACATATTCTTGCAGTATTCTTCCACCATAAGTACCAGTTATAATCACTGCCTTCTAGATGCATGGAAGCATATTTAATTTTCTCGCCGTTGTAATGGATGTTGTGGATGTCTAGGTATTCCTCGGCTTTGTTAATCCACTCTATGCATTGTCATTCATCCTCGTCATATTTGGGTAACTCGACTTTCACTCGTATTTAGCGTTCTTGTGTATATGCATTAGAGGATGGCATGTTGAATAGAGGATCTGGTTGCTCCAGAGTTCTGGGAGAGTTTGGTTGCAGGTCATTTGAGATTTGTAATCTGTCCAAGATGGCGATTAAAACTGCCTGACTTTTATTTTGGTCTTCTTGTAGAGTGAGGAAATTTTTCTCAATTCGTGACGTAAATTGTGTCCAATTTGATGTCAAATTGTCACTCATCTATTTGATTTTTGCGTGGAGTTCCTCGTAGTTCTTGTTAATTTTCTCATTGAATTGATCGAATCGAGCGTCTATTGATCTGGTGATTACTGGAATTTTCTTAGTGCTGAACGTGGATTTATTTTTATTCAATGTACGATGCTAGCTCACCACGATTTATATATTTTATTTTTTTAAATTTCTTTTTTATATATTTATAATAATAACAATTATTATTATGATATAGTTTTTTTTGTTTTTATTTTTTTAAATAATAATAATATTAATAAACATTAATATTAATAAATATTATTAATATTAAGGTATATTAAATAATAAATATTATTAATAAACAAAGTATATTAAATAATATTTATTATAAGAGCGAATTGTGGATGAATGTGGAAGATGGAGGCAGCGATTGGGCGGTAGAATGACGACAATAATGGAGTAGTGAAGGTGATGTGGTTTGGGGCATGGAGGAAATGGGATGGCAGAGAGGGAGTATGGTGGGAGAAGGAACTGGCATAGAGGGGTGGAAGGAGGGTGGATGGTGGAGAATGGCGCAGGGTGGCTGAGAGGAGATGGATATGGAGCAACAACAAGAGGAAGTGTTGAGTGGAGAGGATGATGGGTGATGGAGGGGCGACGTTAAGGAGCGAAACGTCAATGATTGAAGGGATGATGGGACGTGGCAAGTAGGTGCGTAGAATGGTGGAGGGAGATGGTGCACGTGGAGGAAGCAGGTGTGCGTGGAGAGAACAGGAGGATGGAGAGTGGAGGATGGAGGATGGGGGGTGGAGCAGGTGCGCGGGGGTTGGAGGATGGAGCAGGAGGATGGGGAGCGACGGGAGTGGTGGAGGAGGCTGGATAGGCTGGAGCAGTGAGGCGATGAAAGTGGTGTGGTGTGGTAGCAGTGTGGCATGCAGCGTGAGTGGGGGGAAGGTAAAGAGGAGGTGGGTGCAGCAGAGGTGGGAGTGGTGGTGGGCTAGTGCCGAGAGTCGAGAGGTTATGATACCAATGAAAGAGCAAGAATGGGGAAATGGACAGAGACGTAAGAGAAATGTAGTGTAATTGTATATTTTATAAAATGTAGAGGCTTAGTTACGAAATAGATGCCCCGTTAATTTATACCGTAAGTGGGGAAGAGAGGTGACTTTTCAAGTTTCCTCTTAGTTTATTTACATTAATTAACCTAGCTTATAATTAAATTTTGTTTTTGTTACATTTTCCATATTGGATATTTTGATTCTTCTTCATATGTTTGTGGGTTTGATTCAACCATTATATAACACTTCACAACAAAGAATGGGTCCTTGACATAAAGGACACTCTTGAATTGACATCTAGTTCTTCTAGGATCACTAGGATTCCTAGCTAGTTCCTCACCTGCATGAATGGTATTTTCTTCCCACTTTGGCCTTGTAGATGTGTTAGGATCTGCAATTAAATAATCATTATCAGACATATCAAAATAAAAAAACTTACCATCCTCTTCACTTACAGTCAGAGGTGGTGGTGGTGAATAGGACTCTCTAATTTTTGTTGCAAGCATAGGCTCTTCTTCACACTAAACACTCCTTTCAATAAATGCTCTTTGATTTCTCATGTTTATCATATTATACCCTTTGAAATATTCAGAATATCCAACAACTAGGAACTCTTGACTTTGGAGTTCCAAATCCTTCCTCTTTTCTGTTGGAATTCTAGCCCAAGCCTTAGAGCCAAAAAATCTTGAAATGAGACACATCAGGCTTGTGTCCATTCCTAGATTTGAAAGGAGTGATTCCATCAAGATGCTTGTGAGGAACCATATTTTTTATTTAGGATGCATATTTTATAGTTTCATCCCAAAACTTTGGTGGAAAAGTCTTAGACTCCATCATACAAGTATCCATCTCGTTGAGAGATCTATTCTTCCTCTCAGCAACACCATTTTGCTGAGGTGTGTAGGGAATATAGTTCTACATATGGATACCTGCATATTCATAATATTGAATGAACTCAGAATTGACATACTCACCACCATTATCATATTTTAGGATCTTGAGCTTTCTTCCATACTGATTCTCAACCAAGGCTTCAAAAACCTCGAAGAGGTAAAAAAATTCAGAATTATTCTTAAGGAAGTAAACCCAACAATATCTGAAAAATTCATCTATGAAGGTTAGGACATACTTGGATTGAATTATGGACATATGGGGAAAAGGACCAACAATTTCACTATGGATGAGCTCAAGAGCTGTTGAGGTTCACTCATGACTAACTCTCTCATACTTACACTCTGGGTGTTTTCCTAGGATGCAACCCTGACATACTCCTTTGGAAAACTCAATCTTTGGCAGCCCTATGACCATGTCTTTGTCACAAAAATCTGAAAGGTATTTGTAATTTATATGGAAAAACCTATCACTCCAAATATTTTTGGCTTAATTAGCATGAGTGATGAGAGTAGAGGAGTTTGAGAAGGGAATGAAGTGTGAGAACTTGTACACTTTCTAACTGTGATCCACAAAATATTTAGCAATGAATCTACCATTCGAAATCTCAGATATTTCAACATCATTGGGAGTAAATACTACCTTCTTAGGAGACACATTGTGGGTCATCTGATATACTAATAAGAGATTAACACCATGACTTGGAACGTACAAAACATTATTGAAGGAACCATGGTCAAGATCTATTCTACTCTTTCCCTTACTTTCAGTTTTAGAATTATCTCCCAACAAAATCTTTGGACCATTTGAATCATCAAGAAAGGAGAAGGCCTCCCTTTTCAAAACCATGTGCCTTGAAGCTCCAGAATCAATGATAAAGGAAGGAGATCTTACAGTTCTTGCAACTAGGGAATGGACTCTCTCCTTGTCTTTAGAACTAGATCGTCCTTCCTTGTTCTTTATTCCTTCAAGAAGAGAGATTTGTGCTTCTTCAGGATTTGAGTCAACATATCGATTTGTTTCTTCATGCAAGATATCTCAAGATGAAATCCCTTACCACAGTATGCGCACTTGCTCATTTCACCTTTACCTTTCTTCTTCTGGGAACTCTTCTTATTGAAGTTTGAGGACTCCTCATGATACTTGGACTTGTCTCCCTTTTGATCGGGAGGCTTCTTAGCATTCTTATTTACTTTGGAATCCACCTTTGAATCTCTAGCAACCAAAGCTTGATCTTTGGAAGGTTTGATGGTTCCTATTATTACCAACTTGTCTTGCTCCTAGGTCAAGGATTTCATGAAATCTTCCAATGAAGGAATCTTCTAGGTTCGATCTGTCAGCTTTGTGGCATGGAAGGTTGAAAATAATACTGAGTAGTTAGGGAAAAGATTCAAAAGTATGGACAAAACTAGTTGTTCATATTTCTTATTGATACCACACTATTTCAACTGCAAAACCAATGATTTGAACTTGGAGAAGTAGACTTACAAGGATTTGAAGCTTCTTGGACTTAGTGAAATCGGATCATTCTCTAGTTGATGTCCCCTCATTTCATCTATCTTACCAAATAAAGTTTGAATATTATCCCATACTTCATTTGGTGATGCCAATCCATCAAGATCAGAAAGAAGGTCTCTAGAAATGCTAAGACATAAGAAACCATATTCCTCATCTCTGATATTATTCCATTTAATCTTCTTTTTTTCTACATTAGGATCAGCCTCAGTTCCATGGTCACTTTATAGATTCCTTTACTCCTCAACATAATCTCCATCTGTGCCTTCCATTCGAAGTAGTTGAATGGAGTCAAGATGATATGGTGAGATTGATCCATTCTTCAGCAACAACGCCCTTTAATAGACAGAATGAGGTCCTAGGGAATGATGTTGATCCTACAAAATCAATAGAAGAGGAGAAAAATTGAGCTAACAAGGATATTATACCATGTGGAAATTAATGCCAATCTTAGATCAATTGAACTCACAAAATTGCTTCTAAAACATGCATAGATTCACTAAAAAATGGAGACTGAAAAATGGTGCATAACATAATATTCTATTAAATAATTTTACACCATCCAACGTTATGAAAAAATAGTCTTTCCAAATATATAATTACATCAAATATTCGAATGCATAAGGATTCTATTCGAACCATCACAAAAGCAAGCTTAGTAAACTAGTCAAAATACACCATAGGTGCATAAAACACTTTCTTAATATATCAAGAAGGTCACAACTAGGATGAATGAGTTGTATCAAGTGATAAGTGAAGGAAATTTGAAAAATTCATGCTTTTAGGAGAGAAAAAAAAAGGAGGGTGAGATGTGTAAAAAACAAGGCAGTTGCCTTAAACTAGCTTTCATGTTTTGTCTTATAAGTTTTTCATGAAAAAGAAGGAAACTATGGATAAGGCAAGAATGTGCACTTACTAAAATGGGAAGTCTATTGGGTTTTCATAATATTATCCATAATCTTTCCAAATCTCTCCTGGAGGAATTTCAAGAAATTTTGACCACAAGGAAGCAAGTGGATGTCAACTAGCTAGTGTAGGACCTAGGAATTTGACCAAAATGATCAAATTTTAATTCCTAAGTATGGTAATGGGTTTTTATTATTCTAACAAATTGATATGGATGGCCTTCACCCAATCATGGAGGAACTAAATAATCACAAAATCAAGTATGCTACAGGTACTGACATTCTCAGATGGGGGCATGAACCCAAAGGAAATTACACCACGAAGGAAGATTATCACCTCTTAGTTCACAATGGCGATAACATGCAAGATTCCAACTGGAACAAAATATGGAGCCTCAAAACATGGATGAATATCCACACCTTGTTATGGATCTTAAGACACAAGAAAACCCTGATGTGGGACAATATCATGAAAAGAGGTTTTAAAGGACCATCCCAATGTCTCATGTGTTACAAACAAGAGGAAACTATATACCACCTTTTTACCTTTTTCCTTTGGCCAAATTACATTGGGACAAAGTTTCAATTTTGTGTCACAGATTGTAGAGAGTCTGAGGAAATATAGTCAATACCCTAGACAGCTGGACTAATCACTCTTTTCAAAACCTCACCCTTAACCTTCTATAGAAGCTCATCCCTGGATTTCTTCTTTGGGAAATATGGAGAGAAAGAAATCACCTCATTTCAACAACCCCTCCCAGCCACCTGATTTTATCTGGAACACCTTCCAACAACATCTTCTAGAAACCCTCTCACTCCATCCCTGTACGAATGATGATTTTATTTCTGAAACTACTGAATCCACCATTCTCAAAGACTAGGACTACAATCAAAACCTTCTAAATACCAATCCTCTTCATATTATCCTTTCCTCATGTAGCTTTGATGCTTGGATCCCACCCTCGACATAATTCTTCAAATGTAATTTTGATGGGACCTCCAAGAACAATCTCGACCTAGCTAGATTTGGTGAATTTTTTTGAGATTCGTGGGGACGGATGAAGAGCATTTTTTATGGACCTATGAGAATTAACAACAACGAGGATGCTAAGATAATGGCTTGTATCTCGGGGATACATATTTCCAAATGCTGGAATATTTTCCCTTTAATCATGGAAGGAGATTCAAATCTTATCATTTCTCTCACCACATAATTCAAAATAATACTCCTGCATCCAAATTGGGTTAAGGATAGAGGCTGGATCTCCTCCTCCAAATTCTGACCAAGGAACTCAATAATGCAGCTCCGATCATCCTCCAACATGTGAGGCACAAATTGAACAGTATAGCAGACAAAATAGCGAATGAGGGGGTTCTCTCACGATTTCATCTCTATGATATTGATAACCATTATGCTACATCCCTTGATCTTTGGTCGAATTATCAAAACATTATGGCTAAGGATATGACCACCTCGGATGTGGGTTCCCCGAGACGATGCAATGTGGAGGTAGTTGGGACATAGTTTTAATGAACACCAACCCTAGCTTCGCTGCCCTTATAACCATGCACACCTTCCTTCAAAAAATCATTCCAGCCTGAAAAACACTTTCCTCTATACTTTTAGTGACTTCACACAGACCTCGGCTTAGATGGCTACCTCCACGCAAAAAGGAAATTTAATGGTCGTCATCGTTAATATTGGCCTCCTCATCACCATGCTTGATATCTCTAAACATACTTTTCTTGAGAAGCAAACTATTTATGGACATTTTTTCAGTTGCTCCAACGTTATTTGGCCCTCCAACCCTAAATAAATTCCATGGAACAAGAACATCAACCATTTCTTCGGTCGCTCCAATGTTATTTGGCCTTCCAACCACTCACCGACTATGTTGATCAGACTTAGGGCCACTCCTCGCAGAGGTAGAATCTCTATGGGATCTAGAATCAGGGAAACATTACGATGTTTAATATCTGTGGGATATGGCGCCCACATTCCCCTCAGTGTGCACAGGGTGGTGGATGATTATGAAGAAGAAGATGTGGCTCGCCACCACTCCACGCAACCCATACGACAATGACTCTCCCATTATTGGAGAATGAAGAATGTGCTTGCACAATTTCTCTAGGAATGTGACCGTGCTCCCACTCCATCGACCTCTAGTGACTAAAAAAGCTTGATTTCTCAGGAAACTTCCTCGACCGCACCAAGCATGAACCAGCAAGACCCTACAAGGGACATTCATCACACTGGATGTGTAGCTGAAGTTTCTACCAACGTGGAAGCACACGGGCAGAAAGGTGAAATGGGCATGCATACTGACAACCAGCAACAACAAATGTCGGTTCCTTCTCCTACCACGGAGCCACACCAGGACCCTGAACCTGCTCTCTCGGGGTATGAAGATGACTACTTAAAAGGCTGTGCCCTATTGTCGAGGAACCTTGGAGAAAGTCATAAGGACTACGATATGCATTTCCCTTCATGGTTTGTTTCTTTTTTTATTAGATTGTTAGTTTATGATACAACTATGTTAAATTTTGAAAGTATAAACTTGATTTCCCACCTCAAGGGAAAGTTCATGACAGAAGTAATAACTTCTAGTTTCTGCCCTGGTAAGTTTTGGAAACTCGGTTTTTACTATTTTTCATATTTTAATATATTTTACTCCTACTTAGAAAAAAATATAGATATACATGCATGTTCACATAGTATACCTAATAATATATATGCTAACATACATGTATACTAATATATATACTAGTATGTATAGAATATTAATCTACCAGCTTGCATGTATAATTAGACATCTATATCACCTGTAGGAACCATTGTTATTCTTAAGTATGTAAGTTGAAATATAATATTTTTTTTAACTATTAGTAAAAATATTTTACACATTTGTTTTAAACATGGAAACCATGTTTTTCGATATATGTAAATAACATATTTAAATAAAATTTTTAAAATAAATAATATGTTTTATGAATATTGGTTAATCAAAAGTTAGATAAATTAATAAGAATTTATTTTTATAAATTTTTATGAAATCTAAATTGAATTTAAAAAAAAAACTTTAATTTTGATATTTTATATTATATGAATCTATGATAGGGTATGAATTCCATGGAGGCATGCAAAGGACACACGGTGGGTGAAGCAATAAATGCAATGACTAAGATCATGGAACCAACTAGTGTTTGATTATGTGGTCAATTATGTGGTCTCAAGGAAGTATGGTGTGGTTTATGGTATTAAATAGACATGATGGGAGGAAGAGTAGACAACCCTTGATCACCAAGATGATGGAGGAATGTTATAAGATGAGTCTAGCTTGCATCAGGTGGGATTTATTCCAATTGAATGTTTGGGTTTGGAAGGGATAATACTTAAGAATGTTGGGATTTCCCTTAACCACATATGTTCTGATTGAGCGATTGTGAGTTTTCATAAATCTCAATGCCTTGTTTGACCATAAGGAGGTGATGGATCCCTATCAATGCATGCGAAGCTAAAGAGGGGGAAACAAGCGCAATGAAAGAAAGGATGAGGATCCTCTCTCAGGCCAGTAATTCATGGCAAGGATCCCACACATATTAGTGTAGATATTGGGAACATGGAAGAGGATGAGAATAAGAATATGGTGGAAGAACGAGGCATGGATGCTCATTTGAACACTCACTCAATATTGAGGAGAATCTTGGATAAAACCATGATGGAACATGAAACCATTGTGGACCTGGCTCATAAGGTCCTGAATAATTTAAGAGAAGACATGTAGAGTAACATGGATATTTTGGAAGGTGTCATGCGCTTGGAGAAATCCCCCTTTGTGTGTGTCTTAGTTAATGGCACTTTGTCATCGGACAGTCGGGAGCACACCCCACCATCCAATGACAAGAACCTTCCTGCAGAATACAAGCCTTGACCGAAGGGAGCTTGGTAAGGATTTGTTCATGTTTTGGTTTGTTGTTGTTTGTTTTGTAGGGATGGGATGTTGGGGAATGGATATGTTGTGGGATGGCCATGTGCCAATTGTTTTCTTCTGGTTCATTTGCTTCACCGACCTTTGAAGTAGCAACTCTTTTGGGATTTAGTGGATGATGGTTTGTGACACCCTTTGGGATGGGGACTGAGAGGTTGGTTTGGATATCTTGTTTGGATGGACATTTTCAATGCTGAGAAGATCATGATGAAATATGTGGATTTTGCAATGCGAATGGGGAAAATGAAAAACTAGTTAGGTCTCAAGGACTTTATGATTGTAACTCTCTTGGGTTTAGGGGTGGAAAAGGTTACCATGGGAATTTTCAGTCAATTTTTTGTATCTATATGTACAATTATCATTAATTTTTAATAGAATTTTCTCTCTCTCACACAAAAAAAGGGAATTTTATTTTTGTAAATTGGTGTATGTACCCTTTATTTGTGGGGACTTGACTACTAAAAGAAAAAATAAATGTTAGCAAGCCTAGAATATTTTATCATTAAATTAAGTTCATTTTATCATCAAATTAATATTTCTTTATCACAACAATTATTCTCTAATAAGAAAAAAAATGATATATAAATAATATATAAATTTTATTATTTATTTTTATGTGTATCTATCTAAAAACTATGAGCATATAAAAAGGAGGGCCAAACATTTTTGTAAGGAAGAAACTTTTCATGCAATTACACTCGTAGTTAAGCCTTATTTAAATAATCTTAAGATTTAGACCTCTACTTGCATCATTATGATTATGTTTGACAAAACTTAGCTACTTAAAATAATCTTAAAAAAACTTAAGTAGTGATATGTTTCTCAGGAAAATTTTAGCTCAAGGTGTAAGCATGGATTAAGAAGAAAAACCATAAAAAGGTAGAAATAAAAAAATAAAATATCTAACCATAGCATATAAAATAATCAAACCCAAATACATTACAGATTATATTTTTTTTCTTATTAGAGAATAATTCAAAATTTTAATAATCATAACAAATACAATTAATATATAACATTATATTAAATATTCAAATTTTCATTAATAATAACTACCCAAAAATTATACTACGCAATCCATATATAGATTGATACAAACACACAAAATTTTAATGTTTACTAAAAATAATTTATCAAAGAATCTCTTACCTATAAATAAAATAAAAATGGTTTTGCCTCCACAACAAATTCATAAAAAATCAAATAAATACTTTAAATATATAACTAACTAAATAATCTAATAATTAAAAAACATATACAATATTATTAACCTTTTGTTATTAATAAAGTTAAAACACATAATCTAAAATTAAAATTAAACTTTTAAACAGTAAATACATAAATGCTGAAGATAACCTAACTAGTAATTTCACAAAGTTGTCACTAAGTTATTCATAAAGTGAAGAGAGTAATCTCACTAAGTTATTCATAACATTCTTTATTGTCATTCAAAACTTTATATATCTAGTCACTCCTGGTTACTCCCTGGAGATTAAAATTTTTAAACATCCACTGTAATCAGGCGTGGCAGCCCTGAATCACTAACTCCTCTGAAGTTGCAAAAGATGCGAACGGAATGTTGTTCACGTCAGACTATTCTCGGGACATGAAAAAAAAACCATTTCAAATCTACACCATCAACCGTCACATTGCTCCTCCGCAAGTTGCTAAAGATGTTGATGGAACATTGTCGACATCAAAATAAATGAAGCATTTCAAATTACAAGTAGCCGTTGTATGATAATCACAATCTGGATCCAAAAAAGCCATAATCAAAGGGACGATGAGCTTGGAGTTTGTTGTGTGCTTGTAGATTTCAAATCATGAGTATCCATTGTATGATAACGACATTCTTGATCCAAAAAGCCATAATCAAAGGGACCATGAGCTTGCAGTGTGTTTTTTTCATGCAGTAATTAACACAAGGTTCTCCCTTCTAATTGAACAAGGCACTTCATCTTGTTTGTGATATGGCTGCAGTTTCTATTATCTGATCTCTCAAATTTATGCAATTATTGAGGGATTTCACAATGAGTTCCAATACAGGAGGACCATATTACCCAACGATGATGATAAATGGGAGCTAACCAGAACCAACTCGACTTTCAGCCTTTCGGTGAATTACCCAATTGGCGGTACTGAGATCTATCCCCATATGGTTGTGAATTACCTATTCGGGCTTGTCTTTAAAACCTTTTTTGGTTGGTTTTAATTCTTGTGTTTATTTCTGATTATTTTTCTGGGTTTCTTTTATCTTCAGGCTCAACCTAATCAGCACGCTGATTGCCTGAGTTTTAAGTTCGTGGAAACTGGTGGGTTTACTGTTCAGACATTTTTTGAATCCGCGTTTAGATTCACTGTTAGAAATTTTGCGGACCAGGGAAGAACGGTCGTATTACCAGGGAGTTTGAGAAGAAATATGAATGCGAGTATAAAATTTATATTGGTTTTTATTTTATTAGAACCTATGTATACAGTGTCTTACACAATAAATGGTATTTTGTAGGGAGGGTTTTGTTATTTTTTATTAATCTTCCGCTATTTTTTTAAGAGGGTTATGTTATTTTTGTTAGGCTATATGTAATGAAAACCTAAACCTAAATCGTATTGTATTTTTGTTAAAAGGGTTTTGTTGCTGCATGCTCACATGTTATTTTGTTCAGAGGGTTTTGTTTCTTTTGTTTATGCATGCTTAGATATTATTTTTGTCATTTATTTGAGGCATTTGAATCCCCACTACAGTTATAGTTGAATTGGTTGGTGTTTAGATTAATTATAAATAATGCCATTAGTATATGGATGGATCGATCTCTTACCAAAGGTATCGTGTATCGAAGGGAGACACTTAAGTCAAATTAGGACATAAGGATCTGTATATCCAGTATAGAGAAGAGCATCAGAGCCAGTGGTAGCTCCAGAACCGGTTTATTATGTTTATGAGAAAATTTTCTTAACCCAAAATATCTATTCATTTATCGCTATTATGTTTATGACTATAATTCGCATGCTTCTATAGCTTTAGATCTGTGCAGACACTTGAGATTGGGTGCGGTTCCACCATTGTTTTATTAGACTTCTCTCCAAATAAAAGAATTACTCACTGAAATAGATCGACTCATGCCATCATCATCCTCCAAGATCCATTTCCAGCAGCATCCCATATCAGCAGAAATCCGACAAACGAAGAATTGTTGAAACCATTGATTAACTTTAGAACATAGTAAAGCAGAATTTTGTTCAGATTTAGGGAAAATATGGGTGCAGTAATGGGGGGCTATTTAACGACCCGTTACCCATGCCTGTGGCTTGTTTACAAAACTCTTTTAGGTTGGTTTGAATTCTGAAAACAATTTTGTGTTTATTTTCTCATTATCTTTTTGGGTATGATCTTTTATGTATGAAATGGAGTAAATGGTGTGATATAAATAGGGTTTAGTTCTGTTTTGTCTCTTTGATTGGCTATTATAAATGTTGTGAATCGGGGAAGACATCAAGGAGTAAAAGGCAATTTTTCCAATCTGTAACCAATGCATGCTTGCGAAGAGAAGAGGCAAAATCAATAAAATTATTATCAGTTAAAGGGCGAAGATGTATGTATCTTAAATCTTAACTTCTTTCAACATTTCCTCATCTTCTGTGGTTGTGTGCTTGACTATGGGATGGTCTGGTGTGTCTATGTGTGTGTTGTAGAATCGATTCCTGTGTGGATCATCTAAAGGAGTAAACAACATCAAGGAAAGGATAGTTGAGATGCTCAATGATCATTTCTCTCACGGGTATGTTTTATTGTTATTTCTTCTTCTCTTTCCACTTATCTGAAATCTAATGCATAGCCTTTGTTTTGTTCAGATATGAATCTCGATTGGTTGGAAGAACTCAACGAAAGAGAGAAGACGATCCTTCAATATGATTCGAGCCCTTTTGAAACCCTAATTCTGGAAGTAGTTCGATCCTTTGGAAACCTTTTTTTTTTGTAAATTCATTAAAAAAATTATCTTTTCCTATTTAATTCAAATTCATGCATAGATTTCATGTTTATGTCAAATCTAAATTTTATTAAAAATATTTTCTCTGTTATGTACAGATGCGAACGACCTTTGGTTAGAAGAGCTGGATGAAAGCCAAGCATTTCATAGGATTCGAGCCTTTCTATTCTAATTCTAAATCCTTCTTGAATGAATCTAGCGACAGGTATGGCGGCTCTTTCTGAATAGTTAATGCCATCACAGTGTCAATGGCCACATTTATTACA
>LPNX010343485.1:1681-17267 GCA_001517045.1 Pseudotsuga menziesii
AGCATGTAAAGCGACCTTCAGTAATCATGATTATGTTTGAGTACTTACATAAGTGAAGAATACTAGGGCAGTATCCTATCGCAAGATTCGATAGGTTCTCTGCATCAGAATTGAACTCCCTGTACAGGTGCCTGAAGGATAAAGAAAGAAAACAATTCTTTATGAGCCCAATCCTTTTCAACCAACAATCATAACTCAGTGACTGCAAATTGGTGAGACCTCTGGCCCAATCAATTATGACATTTGATTCGCCAAAAATAAAAAGCTAGAGAATTTTTTTTTTTTGCGAACCATAAAAGCCCCCATAAGGCTAAAAGTTCAGAAAAAGTATTAGTGCCACTCCCAACACCCATCCTTAGCTTGAAACTATGAGAGTCATATACGAAGGATCATGCCAGTACCACAATTTCCATCCTGCTCAGCCCCATCAAAGAATCCATATATGGTATCGGATTCCAACACCGGGATGATTCGAATCTTTTAAACTTTTGGGGCACAATCTCTGTTCCATTACAGAAAACTTGCCACAATCTAAGAAACAAGTAAACCTCCTTGCAAATTTTAATCACTTCTTCTAATGCCTGCTTCAGTTTTCCTTTGGAGCATGTGAGGAATGTCGATGTGCAAAAACTAGTGACCTTTGCAAATAGTGGCATTGCAGGAGGGTGTGAGGAGGGTGCTCATGCTTTTCCTAGGTTGAAAGCTCAAAATGCATATGGTTATGAGCACATAGGCTGAAGATGGTGATAATTGCAAATGTAAAGTGGAAGCAGTAACTTTAGCAGCATTGAGACTTGTAAAAAACCATAGCAACTGATTATTGATTGGAGTGATGAACACAATCGGAGCAGCAAGAACCATACCTTTGAAGCGCTCCGACTGGTCACTGCGAGATCTTGAACCAGCTTATTGTCTTCAAAAATAGGGTATCGAGTAAAAAACAAGGGAACAGGGGTCGAACAATACCTTCAGTGCAGAAATACGAAGTTGACATGTTTTTTTGGCCATGCATTGGATGCATTTGGTAAGTCTACGTTGAGGAGGCGCATTCGAATGGCCGGTTCTCTAGGGGATGTAGGGCTATCATGCTTCTATCTAGGTAACGATATGGTACTGTTTCTAGTACCTAATTCGTAATTGTCGTAGGAACATAATTTTCCTTTGGAACGCGCTTAACCGGGTTTGCTTCAATGATGCAGCAGTGATAAAGATGGTCAAGAGAAAATTCATGCAATTGCTTTGTTGGATCTCTGAAGATCGAGGTGCATGGCACTAATATTACTAGTAGAAGGTAGACAACTTACAAAAATTACACTTCATTACCAAATTTACAATTTTCCATGACACAATTAAAAATGACTAATTCATATTCTTCTAGCTAGTCATTTTTTATGCCGTGACTAAATTAGTCGTTTATTTTAGTCATTTTTAACTCTGTCACTTATTATCTAGTCATATTTGTTAACTGGTGACTAAATTATTCATTAATTTTAGTCGTTTATAGTTGAGTCAATCAAAATTGCTCATATTTAGTAGTAAATCACTTGGAAAACCTGTGGTGACTAGAATTTTTAGTCACCTAGTAGCTAATTCTTCATTTTATACTAGTGATTCTATTGATGAGTTAATAAGTTTGGTGGTGGTACCGTATTGATTCCTTCTGGTTTGCAAGTTGACCACTTCAGTCGTCATGGCTAGCAGGTGGTGAACACATGTTTCAGCCATAGGAGGTGTCCTCAGAGCATTGGTATTGGCATGGGGAGGGGGAGCAGTTTCCACCAATACTTGGACTGGTAGTGGGTTTTGAAGCACCATGGGGGGAGGTCCTTATGGAGCTTGGTTAGGTTGGGCTTGATTGGAAACATTGGAGGCTTGCTGGACCTCATTCTGAATGGCCTACTTAGCTCAACCCATGAAGGGACACTCGAACGTGTAATTCCCTTAAACATCACAGAGTGTACATGGTTGGTTTGTGCGCAATATAGCATTGCATCTTTGTGCATTCTGTCATGGGGTGTTTTGGGCTGGCTAGTTTTCCGTGGCATTGTTGGGAGGGTTCGGCTGTTCACCACCTCCCTACGGTTGGTTATTTCCTTGGTTGCGGGGCCGGTTATTCCTAGCTTTCCCTTGTTGATTGTTGGGGGCAGGATGGTTGGGACAATTTTGCTATATGAAAACTTTTCCCAACTAAGCGGGTGGAGCGGGGGCGGGGGCTTGAACCGGTTGCATTGGTGGTGCATAATAGATTTTTGGGGGTGTTGGTGCCACAAAAGTGGGCATTTTCCCCACATACTACTGCATTGGCTAAGCCATGGCCTGAGCCTACTATGGTGGTGCAATTTGTGCATAGGAAGTTGTTGCCCCGTACTGAGACATCATTCTAGCATAGTCCAGAGCTTGGTTCTAGTAAGCAATACTAGTAGTGTTGCTTGGTTGTGGTGTAATAGTAGGTGGTGTCGGTCAAGGATGTGGCTGTTGGGAGACTGACCCTATGATTCCATCCATAGTGTGGGATGCCCCCAGTGTGTCGCAGTAGGAGGTACTCAAACGAGGAGCATCTGGAATGGCAGTGTACAAGTATCTAGACTGAGTATAGATAAGGTCAAATTGTTGGGCCTTCAGTATGGCCTCTTCTTGAGATTGGGGACATTTAGATGTGATGTCCTTTGTGATGGGCAAGAGAAAAGTCTTAAGGAACCAATCTAAGAATATCCTGTCGTCCAGTTGGATTTTGCATAGGCTACGACGTCTCTGCCACTCATGGATATGATTGGTTATGTGAGTGGTACTGCTTTGACAGCAGGATAGTAGGATCTCCACCCCCTCGTCAAATCTGACCGGGATTTGGAAATACTGTAGGAACATGAAGGCTAGGGATTTGAAGTCTAGGTACTTGACTTGTGGTAGCTCAATGTACCATTTGGCCACAGCACCTGTAAGGGTGCGTTGGAATAGCATCAGCCTGATGGAATCATCTATGATGCTATTGGAGGAGCACCATAGATGGAATGTCATTATGTGGTTTTGGGGACATTCCCCTGCTTTTCCTTCAAACTTGGGGATGTTTGATGCCAGCTTAGTTGGCATGGGTGGCCAAAACGTTTGGTGGCGGATGGGGTCGTTTGTTAATCTGGCCAAGTCAGGCAAGTTCAACTAAGCCATGAAGGGTATATTTGACCCCAAGTTGATATGGGATGAGGCTACGATGGTGGTGGGGTTTGTAGGTGCATAATGCATCTGCACAGCTGGGGGTGCATGCGATGGCACCATTGCGGATGGGCCAATACCCCCAAGTGCTGTGTGGGGCGAAATATGAGTGGCGGGGACATTGCCCGCATGTATGACAGTAGGGGAAATGTAGGTGGACGGTCCACTGCCCTCCTGTGTGGCAGGAGGGGCAGTATGTGTGGAACGGCCATTGCCCCCATGTGTTATAAGTGGTCCAGCTTGGCTAGTCACTATAGGTAGTGGCAGCTGGCTAATGACAGTCTGCATGACTGTGCTTGGGCCACTTGCTAGGTTGTGGGTAATAGGTTGTGATGTGGACATGGGTCCACTTGCTAAGGTTAGGCCAAAAAATGGATCCAGATTTGTATTAGCCATGGGGCTAGACAGTGTGGTGTGAAGGTCTGGCTTAGACTGATATGGGTTTGAATCAGAATTAGAGGTTGTGTGGCCCTCTGACTGTGTGGGAGATCACTAAGAATGGCTACGACAGTGCTGATTGAGTGTTCCGAATGGTGGTGGTTCGCCTCTTAGGCATGAGGAGGAACATGGACGATCAATTGTGTTTGATTTTATGTGTGAAACTGGTGGTAATAAGATTTGGACCCCATTTTTAGTGGCTTCCTATTGGCTGAAGATGGTCTCTCGGCCACCAAGACTGCCAAAATATAGCGCTTGTCTTGTTCCTCATAGGTTCTTCTACTCAATCGGAAAGGGTTGCTACCCATTTCGCTTGGCTATTCCTCTCAATGGCCAGCTACTTTGGGGTTCTTGTGGTACTCCTCAAAATGAGTTTCTGGGTAGAGCCCAAGTACTTCCCACAATTGAAGCTGTTAGGATCTTATGTCCTCAAATACTGCAGAGTTGTTTTGACTTGGTGTAAATTAGTATATTTTAAGGCTCACTCAGCCTCATGAATTGAGTTAAGTTAATTAAATTGGTATGATGTATTTGTTTGGTTGTTTTTTCTAGTATTTGGTTGCTGCAATATGGTTTATGAATTCATCATGGTAGAGTTCATGTCATTGTGGTTGTGTATGCAAGGATAAATAAACAGAAATTGTAAACAAGTACAGTGATTAACCTTGAATGTTTTCTGTCCTAACTAGATGTATTCCTCACAGTGATATTTATCTTCAACCAAGAGAAGGTGTTGGGCTCTCAACACAATGGGACTAAGCCCATCTGTAGATCCTCAGGTCACCTCCCGGATGCTAGGTTGGTCAATAAGGAGGACACTTAGTGCTGTGATAAGGATTCCTTTTATACCCCCTCTACCTTTTAGGTCACTCAGTTTTAGTGGTTTGGAACAATATCATGGAGTGCCTAGATCTATACGAGCTTTCCCTTAATCATATCCTAGAATACCCCAGAGGGTGATGAATGGGTAGAGGAGGAAGGGGGAAGCAAGATGATTTATTTTAAGTTGTTTTTAGTTATACTAGGTTCATTTTATTAATCCATAATGATTTAATTAACATTTACACCTTGTTCATGAAATAAAATACAGAAAATAAAAACAGAAACTGAAATTAAAAATCCCAAAAATGGGTCATGCACCTATAAAAGTCTCATTTTTGCGAATTGGATTCTGATCAAACCGTGAGGAATTACCTCAAACGGTTGACAAACCAATTCAAAAACAAGCCCTTTTACCGCTAATTGCAAGAATATTTGCAAATGGCTCAACTTTTTGGGCAGAAAACAAGCCCGAACACTGGTGAATTTTTAGAAATTTGGTTTGACCGTTTTTGCATAGTTGAGTGATTTGTAAGCCACAGAATGGCCAACAGTAACTGGTACTATGGCCAAATGGGATTGTATTGGCCTTGAGGAGGCTCGGCAATAACTAGAAATTTACATAAACAAGAATCTAAGACAGATTTAACATGAAATTTCTGAAAAACTAGGGAATTTTTTTTTAAAACTTGAGAATAAAAAGTTTGGCCCAAGGATCCTACGGGATCGACCTGGTATGGTTGACAATTCTGTAGTAAGTATTTCTCCCTACTATAGGGGTATGAATGGCTCCCTTATGCTTATAGGTAACAAGGGTAGGTTCCTGCTAACGTTAAATGAAGAAAAATAAAATGGAAATAACAGAAGCAGAATAATAAACTAAGCTAAGCTAATCTAAGCAAGAAGGAGAAGCAAATGGAAATATTGAACCCCTCTGCACACAATGGGTTAGGGTTCCACCTCCAAAACCTACAAATAAACCTAATATACAATGTAAAACCTACAAAACAATGTTAAGCAAAACCTACAAATGGAATGAGGGTTAGAAAGCAAAGCATATTAAACAACTAAGAAGTAGAAGTAAAACATGGGTATACCTTCTCTTGGGTGGAAATGGGACACCATACCCAAGCTTGTGGAAGCACCTCTCTTGGTTGGGGAGCAATGTCTCAATGGAAATGGAGATGGAGGAGAGGGAGTGTGGGTGGTTTGAGAGGCAAAGGTCTCAAAGCATCCACGGATAGCATAACAATAGGCAAGGGAGAAGTGTTTCGAGAGTGACCCCCACCCTCCTTTTATAGCTTTTAAAATGGGTTTTAGGGTTTTAATCCCTTGGTCAGCGCTTTAGCCCCTTTTTTGGGCCTTTCTCCCCTTCCACCCTAACTTTAGCCCCTTCTAGGGTTTTAGCCCTTTTTTGAGGGCTTTAGCTCCTAGGGGGCTAGTTTGGGCTCCTTTTTGGGGTTTTTAGCCCTTTTTCTTCATCCTTAGGTTATTTTGGGGTTGTGGGGGTCCAATGGAGGGTATTATGGAGTGATATGAAGGTTTTGAGATGGTGTCCTTGGGTGGTGTAAGCCATTGAGAGCTATGTGGGGGAGTTTTGGGTTAACACCTACAACTACAAAACATGAAAGGAGAAAAGGATATGCTCCTAATAAATGGAAAATCATCCCTTTGAACCTCATCCACTATAATGAAATCCATTTCTCAGTCGTCCTAGTTATTATGATATTGGGATTTATGGTTTTGGTAACACTATATTTAATTATTCATGCTACCATAACTTTGTTGTGTCAATCAATTCTTGTGCTTGGGACACCAAATGACTCAATAAAATCCCTACCTAATAATAAGTGTAATCACCTCAAATCATTGACATTGCTCATAGAAATAATGCTCAACCTCTAATGATGAAGAAGAAAGCAAGAAGGTAGCTATGTGGTATAGACACATTGATAGCACCACCAAAGTGACACCAATTTACAAGTGTTGTGATATATATGGTATATTCAATAATTATAACTATCCCCTTATTCAAAAAGAAGAAAATGATTATTCGAGTGCATACAAGAATGTGAGGAGATCATAGCTCTATCAAGTTACAATTAGGCCGAAGGTGTTTCCTTACACTGATGTAATTTATTGGATACTTCTGAGAGTGGACATAGAGAAAAATATTGTCATGAGTTAGGGAGGATCCAAAACAATCTCTTCCTTCCTTTGTTCTCACATATACCATTACTTTAAGTTCCCAAGCGTGAGCATTGGTATGACAAAGGAAAATATTGAGGCATGGCCACTAGATGTGAATGCATGTTATAAAAAAATATGGGTGAAGAGAAGAAGATTCAAATCCAAATAAAATGGTTGTATCATACTTAGTTAATTCACACTTTGTATTAGCTAATCTCCATGTTGATTTCCAATTATATGGAGAAAATGATGTATCCACTTTGCGTGAATATTAGGTCTTAACAATGCACACAATAGTCACAATTGGCCACATTTTCAAGCGGGGTGCCATTTTATCATCTAGTTTGGAGAAAACCAGCATTACAATACATAACGCAATCTAAGTACCTGCATATTAATTGTATATTTCCTCTCATGTCACATACCCCAATTTTGTAAAATTATGTAAATTGTTTTATTATATTTCTGAGACATTATGTTAAACTTAATCCTAAGTAGGGATTGATGACTCAGCAGAGTCAACAGTAATAGAGTGTAATTCAGAATATTTTATTATTAATAAATAAATTATGGAGACAACAGCATGGGAGAGCTGTTAAAAGAGGTTACTGGTCAAACTAGTGGATGGAACTAGGTGGAAAGGCAAAAGACAAGTGGAAGCATCCTCAAACACTTCCTAAGTTGCAGGTGGCAACTTTCCTATATTTGGGGTCATGATTCCCCAAGAAAGTGGAATCAGAGCAGGTGGCTCATTAAATGATAGTTAACCCAACAAAGACATAGGCAATATTTTAAAAGAACTCAATGAAGAGAGTTGAGGCTGCTCAGATATTCCAGAGAGAATTCATTCAGGTGAATGTTATTCAGGAAATCCATTGAGGAAGAGGGAAATACAGTAAGGAAGTTGTTTTAGGAAGATTGTTGCAGTAACTTGATTTTTAATTACATCTATTGGGCTGAAGAGAACTGACTGATAGTTTTGAGTTAATACTGAGTTTGAAGACTGGTATCTGACTTTGCTGCACCTAGTTCCATCCAGGGAGACTAGAGCGAGCTCGGGGGTCCTGAGAATTCACTGTCTGAGCGCTCTCCAGGAGTTGGTAGGGAGGAACGACCTCCCATTGTTGTTGTTGTCCACAGCTTAAACAGGTTCTGTCACTTATTTCTTTATGTTTACTGAGTACAAATGAACGCATGTTATGTTTATTTTATATGTCTGAAGAGTTAGTTAGTTCAGTAAAGTTAGTATCTCAGAATATCAGTAGTTAAATCTGTTAATAGTTACTATGTTTTTCCACATCTAGGATCACCAGACCGTACTCCAGCACAGTGCCTCGGTATTGTGAAGTAATATCCTTCTAAACCGAGTCTCTTATCTAATTACTTTCAATAACTACAAGTGTTTCACAATTTCATAATTTGTTTTGCTTACAGTTTTTCAAACTACTTCCTGGTATTGTATCTTTGCTTCCTGTAAATACTAGCTGCAATAAAGAAAAGATAGACTAAGTATTTCTGCTATTTAAGGTTTATAAGAGTTAATTTCCAGTTTAAAATAATCAAACCCTTAATATTGAAAAGACAATACTAAGAGTAGGATTTGACCATTTCATTGGTTGTTTTTTTACAGATAAATCCTATTGGTATTAGTCTGCATTATAGCTAAGAATACAATTATTTAATTACCGTATACTCTTTTATTTCAGCTAAGTTTAAGCATATTTCAAAACTATTATTCTATTTTCAAATATGGTAAATGAATGCTATCATATACACAAGAATTTATATAGATATGTATATGAAAATATAATTTAATATTAAATGAGTATTATGTAGAAATATTCAGGCATTATAACTAACTAAAGAACCCAAACCAAACATTGGATAAATAATATTAAATAACAATCATAGTAACATTGACAAGAAGTAATATCATTATTGTATCACCAATAATGTATCTATATTATATACATTATAAAAGTAACATTCAAGTAATATATTATTATTACAATTATAAACCTAGTCTATTTATACTCAAAGTATAAATAAATAAAGTTTATGTATAAACTAGTCATACTCTGTGTATCATAAAGTAAATAAGCATTACTTAAAGACAATAGTAATATTTAATAAGAGTACAGCAGGCCTTTCTAATTCGAAAGGATTACACTTGCATGTACAGTTTCTAATAAATAGAATTCAGGGTATAAAGCCTGTATGGAAACTTAATAACAAATTCATTAAACAATAAGCTGGAAAGTACTTTAACTACAAAACTCTTTCATAATAAAATAAATTACAGTATTATAACACGACCAACAATAATGCAATAAAATAGTATCAACAGCTACGATATTGGTATAAGGGTAAAAACCCTATATATATATATATATATATATATATATATATATAATTTAAGAAGTTAATGCATAATTTTAATAGTAACATTGTAAAAGAATTTATTAATAGTAATATAATACAGTTATTATTTTTAAAAGCAAAAAGGAAATAGCAGAACTGTAAATTGCTCGAATGTCGAGCTTAACCATTTATTTTTATCTTTGCTCCTAGTCACCCACAGAGTCTATAATGTTAATTCTTAATGACAGATTGAGCAACTAACTGAATCTCAACTGTAAAATTAGGGTTGAACCCTATACTATTCAGTTTATACAAGTAAAACAAATACTAAGAGTTAAAACAATATTTTCACTTACAGCCGCATTTTTAATCCACAGTCTAAGCTATTATAAACCCATATATTCTTATTAAATTTCCTGTACAGAGCATAGATTCAAAATGCATGTGTTAAACAAACTCAAGACACACGAACGCTTTTAATAAGTCGTATTACAAAACTCTGGGTGAAAACCCTGAACAATTTTAAGAGTACAGTAAAGGAAACTGAATATAGAGGCCGTAATCTCATCTACAGGCAGGCTTACAGCCATTTCCCTTTTTATGTATACAGTATTTCTTTTATATAAAACCTTAAATACAAAAGAAAGGCGTATAATTACAACATCGACCGAAGCCATAACACCCATGCTTAGTGCAGGATTTTAATCTGTTAAAAACTCATTAACATACTTTTTAAAAGACTGAACAGAGCTTAGGTAACCCTGGAGTCGAATTACTCCAGCCAACCACTAATAGCCCTAAAAACCAGCAAGGAGGAACGCCAGGTTTAAGACCAGGCTTACTGGAGAGAAGCCAACATCCGAAACCTTGCATTTTCTACTCCACAAGGAGGAGTTCGAACCTGCAAAAAGAAGGAGCAGCTATTAAAAAACCATATTACATATTGTAAAAACTTTATTCATGAATTGGAAAATGAAAAGACAGACCTGTAACTTACTAGCGCATCTGAAGGAAGTATAACCACTGCAAATGGACTCATAACATGAGCAGAGGAAGCATAAACCCTCCCTTTGTCACCAAGAAGAACGAGCTGGCGGGAGTAAAGGGTACCTTCCACAATGGAAGCATTGACAGTATCAAGTCAAAAATGCACCCACGCCGTGACAGGGTCGACAATGGTGCTGAAGAGGAAGACCCTAGGTTTATCAATAACCTTAAAGCCTCCAAAAGCAAGCTTTTGACTCTCTTACGGTGCAGAAGATGAGCACGAAGGAGTGGAGTAGCATGCAAGCTGCTATCAAACAGTGCAACAACAAAAATTGAACCAGGAAGGTTTGCAGAGCGACCGAGCCCGAAGGCGAGGGAGAAATGGTGAATTAGGGTTGAGTCAACGGCTTTATAACACCAATACATGGCTCTGGTGTGACCACATCACATTTTAATATATTGCATGCGAGTGGGTCGAAGTCCTAATGTCCTTCGACAAGATACCCCATCGATTGTTTTTCCAAACAAATCATCGTACGAATATTCCATTTGGTCATTATGCTATGGTTTTTACCTGCCACATGATTCACAACCATGAACGTTAGATTAATGCTTTCAAAACTTTGCATTATATATGTTAATACTTTGCATTTAAATGTTGTTCAATATTAAGTCTCGAGGTAGCTAGGCATAAAGGAATTGATTTTCAATTTTTAAAAGTTATAAGGATATGAGTTTATGGTAAAATGATATTTGCTCATAAAACTTACCACTATGTTTCCTTTTACCCTAGTCTCAGGTGAAAAGAAGAGAATTATATTTTCTATAAAGTCTATAAGATAATGGAGTAACGTTAGATATAGATAGTTATAATTCTACAACTGTAATGCCATTTGCTTTAGCTTTGCATAGAGAGTAAAATACTTGTCATTTTCTCTTCATATGACTTTAACTTGTAGTATTCAAGCTATATAACCCACAAATTTGGAGTAGGGTTACTCTAGTCCCTTTTACTTATTATTACCAATATAATAACAATCTCTTAATAGCCTTAGATTCCTTATGATAACAAAAAGACTTTTGTTATTCTTCATGCTCTAAGATTTACAAGGATTGTGTAAGTGAGTATATGTAGGTAGTTTATGTAAAATTTTATAACCATTCTTGTGGTAGTATAGTCTAGAAAATCATAAATGAGTTTAATCATGATAATCTAGAACTAAGTCTAAAGGTGCTCTTAGATTTTATTCAATTGTCATCATGGAAATAGAAGTAGTTTTCCAATCAATGCAAATCCTTAAATGTTAAGAGAGGACATGTATCAGATAGTACATCTTGTAATTTATGGAAGTAAGAAAAGTATATAGATCGATATTATTAACTCCAGATCCTTTACATTGGTAGCTGTAAATCAAAACATATTCTGAATTTAAACTTGGCATGATGCAATAACAACGGTTGGTCTGAATATGATAACCTAGTTTTATTTACTGTGCTAGATAAGAATTATTATTTACTTCTATGGTTGCATTACAGTAAACTCATCAAATGATTCAATACTTCATAGAAATGCTTAATTCTGATATTATAAAGGAAAATAGCTATCTTTTCTCTAGTAAATTCCAGTTTTCTATCAGTAAGAACTTAAGGAGAATTATAGGAAAAGCTTTACCTTTAAAAGCTTGATAAACTGGACAGCATGCATGTAATTTTTACTGAATGATTTGGTACAACAAATTGAGAAGCATTACTTTAAATATTTGTTAGAAGCGACGCAAACATTACCTGTATATCTGTAGGAGAAAGAAAAACTGTTGCATTAGCTCGAAAGCTAAGTAAGCCCAGTCTGTCATGATATTTCCCCCTTGTGATTTCAAACAGAAAACAATCAGTAACTGACAAGAGACTCATATTAATAGTTAATTATAATAAAAGATCATTCAGTTACATTTCTGGTAACATAAACTAATCAAACACTTAATGACTGCAATTAATATGATTATATGATTTTAAAAATTTTAAATTTTTCAGAATTTTTGGGGTTTTGACATGTGGTATCAGAGCATGGTTCAAATACTAGGCCTTGATGTGGCCCAACTAGTTTCCGGAGAATAGTAAAAATAATGTACTAACTTGTAATTTGTTTTATGTAAAAAGCAGAAAAAATTCTTTTTCTGAATCTAACAGGCAGGTATGGAGAAGCTGGGAGAATATGCCGAGGAGTCTCCAAACACTGAGACAAGACATGTGTCTAGAGAACCTGTGATAGAGGAGGTAACTACTCACCCCTCGGAGCTGATGCAGACTATAAAGAATTTAAAGACTGAAATAGAATCAGTCAAGAAAGACAATGAACGGATTCTGAAGACTCAAGAGAAGTTAAATCAAATTTTGATAGAAAAATTTCAGACTTAAGGGAGAAACAGAAGGTCTGAATCTGAAGAAGCTAGCCATCAAAAAGAGTCCAAAAAGATGAAATTTGCTAAAGCTGATAGCAGTTCCTCATCTGAAAGATTCAGGGAACAACAAAGCTACTACTCTACTAGTGACAGTAGCAAGGCTGAACTGTATAAGAGCAAGAAAAAGTACAGGCCATATGAAGAGATTTATGGGGAGTTCAAGAAAATAAAACCCCCAACTTTCAATGGAGAAATTGAAAAAGGAGAAGAGGCAGAGTCTTGGTTATCTGGAATGAGAAAATATTTTTAGATATACAACTATTCAAATCAGCTGAAAGCGAGAATGGCCATCTATAACCTTTCTGGAAAGGAAGATATATGGTGGCAAGATTTGAAAAGGGTCAAGGGGATCAAAGAAAAAGAGGTCAATTGGAGTACCTTTAAAAGGTACTTCAAAAAGAAATTTCTGTCCGAACAATACTATGAAGAAATGGCCAAGGAATTTTATGAGTTAAAGCTTGGAACCATGACTGTGAAGGACTTAAACAATAAGTTCTTAAGTCTATTAAGGTATGTGCCGTATTTTGTTGATGAGAAACCTAAAGTACAGTGGTTTCTCAGCTGTCTGCCATACCATATAAAGCACAGAATCGAATATGATAACCCCAAAACTCTGGAAGAAGCCATGTAGAAGGCAAATTTCTGTTTTGAACAGAACAAAAAGAAGGAAGGAATAGCCAACTGGAAGGCTAAAAAGAACGGTAATCAGCCTGAATTCAAAAAAAAGGAGTTTGTACCTCGGAAAAATTTCAGGAATAACAAGAACAGAAACCATTCTAATGGTAAGAACTTCCAGGGAAGCAAAAATGGTGCTTCTAATAATTCCAATAACTTCAAGGGTAGCAAGGAGGCTTCTAACAATCATGGAAATTTCACTAAGAATTTTGAACGGAAGGAGCCTGTTAAGTGCTAGGAGTGCAATGGCCCTCACTATGCCTCAGTTTGCCCAAATTGGAAGAAGCCAAACAACAATATTCATACCATATAAGATGAAATGACTATTGGAGACTTTGCAAGGACTATGCCCCAAATCAATGCAGTGTTGGAGAACCGCCAAGCTGATTATCAAACTTCCATGGTGGAAGTAGAAGGTATGGTTAACAAAACTCCTGTAACTATTTTAATAGATGCAGGTGCTAGACTTAGTTATATTTCACCACAGATAGTAGAAAAGTGTAATCTGACTATTGAAAGGTTTGATAACTCTTGGTTAGTACAACTTGTCACTGGGGAAAAAAGGAAGGTAATCTGTTATGTTAAGGAATGTGCTCTAGATATGAATGATTTTAAAACTACTGTTAAATTAAATGTTCTGCCACTTGGCTCGTATGACATACTTATTGGTATGGACTGGTTAGAACAACATAGGGTAGTTTTAAACTATTTTGATATAACATTTACATGTGTGAATAATAATGAACCACCAGTAACAGTTAAGGGTGTTCCTAGGAAAACTGTAATTAGGCAGATTTCTGCCTTACAACTCAAAAGAGCAGTCATGAAAGGGTGTAGAGCCTATGCTGTAACTATTACAGATGAGGTGAGTAAATATAAAAAAGATAAAATAAAAATGGAGGATATTCCTGTGTTAAACGAATTTATTGATGTTTTTTCGGAGGAAATTCCAGGATTACCTCCCAGGAGGGAACTGGATTTCACAATTGATCTGGTACCAAGTGCTATACCCAGCTTGAAGGATCTGTATCGTATGAATATTCTGGAAGTTAATGAATTAAAATCACAGTTAAAATAATTAATAGATAAGAAATACATTCGACCTAGTGTGTCCCCTTGGGGAGCACTAGTAATCTTTGTTAAAAAGAAGGACGAAACTATGCGACTTTGCATAGATTACCGTCAACTAAATAAAATGACAATTAAAAACAGATATCCATTGCCCCACATAGATGATCTATTTGATCAGCTGCGTGGAGCTACGGTGTTCTCTAAGATAGACCTGAGATCAGGCTATCATCAAGTGAGAATTAAAGAAGAGGACATATTCAAGACAGCTTTCAGAACAAGGTATGGACATTACGAATTTGTCGTAATGCCATTCGGGCTTACTAACGCCCCAACTGTCTTTATGTGTCTAATGAATAACATAATGATAAATATTTAGACAAATTTTTTGTCGTATTCATCGATGACATCTTAATCTATTCTAAAAATGAAGAAGAACATAAGGAACATTTACGGATAGTCTTCCAAGAACTGCAAGAACAATAGCTCTTTGCGAAGTTCAGTAAGTGTGATTTCTTCAAGGATGAAATCCATTACTTAGGTCACGTGGTGACTAAGGAAGGGATTTCAGTTGATCCTGAAAAGATCCGGGAAATCGAAGATTGGCCAGTACCAAAAGACGTAACAGATGTTAGGTCCTTCATAGGAATTACCAGTTATTACCAGAGATTCATAGAAGGCTTTTCAAAAATAGCCAACCCAATCACTTCCTTGCAAAAGGAAGGCAAGAAATTTGATTGGAACTTCAAATGTGAAGAAAGCTTTAAGAAATTAAAAATTTTATTAACAACTGTGCCTATTCTAAGAATAGCGGATCCTAATAAGGATTTTTTGGTTTGCACCGATGCTTGTAATGATGGTTTAGGTGAAGTACTGACTCAGGATGGGCATGTCATAGCCTATGAGTCCAGGAAGCTAAATATTCATGAAAAGAATTATGCCACTTATGATTTAGAACTAGCTGTTGTTATTCATGCCTTAAAAATGTGGCGACACCACTTAATAGGTAGAAAGTTTACTTTAATGACTGATAATAAGGGTCTAAAATACCTTTTAGATCAGCCTAACTTAAATACAAGGCAAGCAAGATGGTTAGCCTTCTTAAGTGAATACGATTTCGAAATTCAACACATAAAAGGAAAAGAAAATAAGGTAGCCGATACTTTGAGCAGAAATGCAAAGCTAAATTTTACAACAGCAATCAGTACTTATAATTCTGATTTAAATGAACAGCTGACTGAAGGGATAAAATTGGATGAAATTTATCAAAAATTACAAGCTCCAGCTAAAGAAGAACCCACAGAAAGTTTAATAAAGGGTTATAGTCTAAATAAAGATGGATTTTTATTGTTTAAAGATAGATTGTATGTGCCTAATGTGCC